>JXTB01000480.1:210365-273313 GCA_002914805.1 Parasponia andersonii
GACCAACGAAGCTCGCACAGACTCTTGAATCTTCGTTCCAATCTTTAAAGTTTTGGAAGACATGTCGAATGATAAATCCTCCATATCTTCAATGGGTCCAGTTTTGACCTTTTCGTCTATTTCTCGTGGATCGAAATCTTCACTGGTCATGTCGATTGACGCTTTAACTGATGGTACAACTTATGCTTTGCTCGATGCTTCGATTAACGCTTCTTCTAGTAGCTGGACTGTCACTGTGCGAGGTGTCGCATCCTTTGCTGCGAGTTTCAATGAGTTGTTATATCAAGTCCACGCATCATATTGGTTTCCTCACACCTCGCCTACCCCATGTTAGGTCGGGAATTTCATAGTGAGATGGTAGATTGAAGTGACGGCTCGAAGTTCCCTCAATGTCAGTCTTCCCAGCACAGCATTGAATGCGGAGGGGCAATTTACTACCAAAAATTAGGTCATTATCGTTGAAACCCTAGGATAGATTCCAACGTTGACCATTGATTCAATCATGCCTATAGGCATCAGGCTGTCACCAGTGAAACCATAGAGCGGAGTGACGGTAGACTTCAAGTCGCTCTCATTCAACCCCATCTTCTTAAAGGCGTCGTAGTACAGGATGTCAACAACACTCCCGTTATCAACCAATACTCGCCACGACTGCGTACTTCCACAATTAATTTTTATGACCAATGCATCATTATGAGGATAATAGACCTCCCTTGCGTCATGTTTTGTGAAGGTAATATCTATGTCCGGTACTCGTTGAAGCTTGCATGGTCGCTGCCCAAGATGCATGACATTAGTCAATGGCTATTGTCGAGCTTCTCGTGCATACCTGTCTTGAGCCCTTTTCGAATCTCCGCCAACATGCGGTCCTTCAAAGATAGTTCAGACTTCGTGTTGGATTTCTGGAGGTCACTGTTGGTTTTCTTATCACCTTTCGTTGTATTGCCTGGTGTACTGCCGCAGTCGCCACTTTTTACTCAATCTTTCAATTTCATCCTTCAAGGCATAGCAATTATTGGTATCATGTCCAATATCATTGTGATACCAGCAGAACTTGTTGAGGTCGTGCTTTGCCCTGTCCTATTTCATTGGTTCCAGTTGATGGTATCATTCCTGCTAGTTTGTGACTGCATTGATATGATCTATGGGCACGTTTAACTCTGTGTGATTGTTGAACCGCATGGGAGCTCTTGAAATCTCCTGCTTTTTAGGTCTAGGCTGATTCTCCGTCAACTGTTCATTACTCCTTTTATTTTTCTTATTACCGTTATTGTTGGTTATGATCGCATCTTTAGTAGCATCTTTCCTTCTTTTTGTCTTTTGCATATTCTCGCGCGAAGATTCTACCCTCAGATGCCGACCAACCCTTCAGTAGAAGTCCTCTAGAGTTCTACATTCTCGCTCAAGTAATTCCTACCAGAGTTTAGTTTCTGATCACACCCCGGCCATCATGAGAGTTAAAACTCCCCCTTCAGGTGGGTTGTTGACCTTTGCTAACTCTGAGGTGAATCGACTGATATAAGATCGTAGAGTTTCCTCTGGACCTTGTCAAATTGCAGACAAGCTAACAAGTGGAACAGTGAAATTCTTTACAGCTTGGAACTGTCTCAAGAACGCTATCTGAAGTTGTTGCCAGGATGAGATTGAGCCGGATTTGAGTCCTCGGAACCACTTCTTTGCTGCTCCTGAGAGAGTTACAGCAAAACATCTGGAACGTGCATGATTATTGAGACGATGGAGTTCCATCAAGTCGCTGAAGTGATCCATATGGTCCTGTGGATCAGTTTTCCCATCAAAATTGTTTATGGTGGGAAGTCTGAATCCAGTAGGTAAGGCAGCAGCTCGAACTTCCTCACTGAATGGCAATTGATGATACCCATCAGCGAGCTCATCGTCCCAACCAGCAAGTGCATCTAATGCGATCCTTAAATTGTGGACATCGACGTTCGGAGGGAGACCATTATCTCTTGCTGGCGGCAAGGGCGGCCTTTGATCGTTATCTCGATATATGGCGGGTTGGTCAAGTAGAGTCTTCTGCGATCTATGAGAGGAATCCAGCGAAATAGTGCGACGAGATCGGCTTTAGTCATTATGATGTGATACGGATCGTTCATGACTACGTCACCGCTCCAAGTATTGTCTTAGGTCTGTAGGATCTTGTCTCAACTCTCTGTTGATCCTTTCGAAGACGCTTCTTGATTGTCGTTTTTGTTCGCTGTTTAAGCGATCTTGATTACCAGTGGATTTACGAGAAGATTGTCCATGATTACGGTTAGTACTTGAACTCTCTGTACCAGATTCTAGAGGTAAGTTTGTGACTTTGCCTTTTCCTTTGGAGATATGATCTTCATGATGCTCTTGCTGGGTTCTTGGCTAGTCTCGTTTCCTTGTCTCTAGGATTTATATTCCTTTCTCAAGTAGTTAAGTAGGATGTCCTCTGGGACGTTTATTCTATGGTGGGATCACCATCTGCCCTTCAGCAAGTCATTGTAGGGAGTTATTGATCTGGTTAGTGATTTGTTGAAGGTTCACTAATATCTCCTCCATGCGATCCTGTCTCTGAGTAAGGTTTTCTGATGCGGTCATGGTAGGCTGATCCTGGGCGCTGATCCTGGGCAGGGTCTGCCTGTGCAGCAGCAGTACTTTGCGGTTGGTTTTGGCTAGTTCCAGTGACTCTGGTAGTGTTTCTAGTGTTTGCCATTAAAAAAGCGAAATTTGACAAACTGTTTTTGCTGGAATAGCCCTCCTTCTAGCACCGATTGTTGATGAAGGTTTTGTCAACAATAAATTTAGAAAAAATTACGATATGTGACTTGTGTGAAAAGGGTTATTAATCAAAGCAAATAAAGAGGTAAAGATTTTATAGTGGTTCAGCCCCGAAAAAGATGAGCTTACGTCCACTATTTTTCACTATTTTCTGGAGAATTATAAGAACTCAAAATTACAATGTGTTGTCCAGAAAGAAGAAGAAAACACTCTCAAGAATTCCTCAGTCTTTTTAGATCAGAAAAAGTTCTCTCCCACCGACGCATTGAACTCCTTTTATATAGATGATGGTAACTCAATGTTCCTAATTGTGAGAATGGGTAACTATACAATCGAGTAATACAATTTAAGTAACAATATAATTGGGTAATCACTTAAATTAGGTAACTGGTCGATCTTGAAAGAGAAACTTTTATTTTCCTTTCCTTGTAGGTTACGCATTTGACGAAGCGTAGACTAGTCTCTTTTTCATTCTGATCGAACATAACCTATTCAGAGGAGGTCGCACGTAACTTATGCGGTGGAGGTCACATGCAACTCTTTCGGATGAGGTCGCACTTAATCTTACTCATGCGATCTGACATAGGATTTTAGAACACACAACAGTAATAATAAATTTTACAAAATTAATTTGTTAGAGACCCATCATATTTGGTTCGTATTCTTTGGGTATTTTCACATACTTAAGTCAAGTCTATATTTTAAATAAATAATTGTACCAAAGTTAAGATAAGTATTGATATCGTACATAGTCTATTATCCAACGCTTTTCTACTTCTCGCAATTTTCACTCTTAGATTGTCTAATTTATGGACAAGAACAAAAAAACAAGTAATTAAATCAAAAGAAAGACCGAGTGTGAGATGCGAGTGAAAGAGAACACTAATATATATATTGTAGTATTAGAAAGATAAAAGTAACTTTCAAAATTGACGTGAGACTCATGTAGTTTCTTTTACTTTGAATTTTTATTGCGCTTAGACACAAATAAAAACATGTATTTATTATGGTTAAATATAATATTTAACCCGTTGTTCTTATGAATTCCAGAGTATTATCTATTTTTCTAAAGAGGAAAAAGTAACACTCATTATGTGATCAAATTTTTACCGGTGGTTTTTGCTAAATAACATTAATAAGACGAACACGTCACTAAGACGAACATCATTTTGATTTAAAAAAAGACATCCCCGGAGTTTGTTGCGGATTATAGACTGTTAGTCTTTATAATATAGTTTATAAACTTGTTACAAAGATAATTACTAATAGGTTGAAATTAGCTCCCTCCAATTTTCAAAAAACTTTTGTGCCAGGTTGTCTGATTACTGATAATATAGTGGTTGCCTTTGCATTGCTACATTCCTTGTCGAAGAAAAATAGTAATAAAAAGGGCTTCATGGCTTTGAAACTCAAAATTAGTAAGGCCTATATATAATAGAGTAGAGTGGAGTTTTTTTTTGTGGGAAAAGTGATGGAGCAGATGGGATTTTTGCTGAATTAGTTCTTTAGTGCGTGACTCTATTTCCACAGCAGAATTCTTCTTTTGTGTAAATGGAAACTCAAGGGGTCATGTCTCCTCTTCTAGAGGACTTTGACAAGGATGCTCTCTCTCGCCTTGCCTCTTCTTAATGTGTGCTGAAGCATTATCACCACTTTTCATACAATCAGAAGTAGAGAATAAGTTGTTGGGAATGAAATGTTCGCGATTCGGACCTAAGGTTAGCCATTTGTTTTTTGCGGATGATTCTATTGTGATCTATAGAGCTTCTCGAAATGATTTTCGCGTAGCACGTAAAATGGTGTGGAAGAAGGTTGGCTTTTAGGAGGTTATTAAATCGGTTATTGGTGGTTTACTAAGAGACACTCTTTTGATAGTTTCTGTTTTTTTTTTTTTTTTTTTTTTGGAATTTTGAAATACCGAGTTTTGAAAAGTTCGCAATGCTACTTTGGACGATATGGGATGCCTAGGGAAGGTGGTTTAATTATGGAACTAGCACTTGATTTGCTCGACTTTTCTGTAGATGGTGAGTATCGAAAAGAAGTGGTCCATTCTTTCATCTCAGACAAGCAGGTGGCTATCTCCAAAATTAGGTAGTATTAACCTGAACACAGATGCATCAGTTTGTTATGGAGAAAGATATTGGTATAAGTGGAGTTCTTCGGGATTCTGATGGGATGGTATTAGGCCTAAAAAATCCGAGGTTCGAAATCTGTTGAGAATAGTGAGTTGATTGCCATTTGTGAAGCACTTTTATTTGCTGCTCAGAATAATTTTGAGGTGAATTAAGTGGAATGTAAAGATTTACAAGTGTTTCAAAGTTTAAAATTTTTGGAGGTCTTAGCACATAATGCTTTTCTAATTTTGGTCCTTGTCATTATGTTTCTAGATTGGGAAATATGGCAGCTCACAAGTTAATTAATTATTCTTTTTCTATGCTATGTATTTATCTTTTTTTATCTGTTATTGACTATTTGAATTAATAACTTTCCTTTGCCGGGGCATTATTATTCAAAAAAATAAATTATACCTTTTGACAGTGATATCCAAACTTTTTTTTTTCAAAAGAATGAAGAAAATATTAATAATTAACATAGCTTGCATAACAAGAAAGACGAGGGAGAAGGAATGGAAACATTTTATATGTAGCAATTCTAAAATCTAATTTTTTTTCATATAGGCAAAAAAAGAAAAATCTAATTAGTACACTAACCTGTCAAAATACCCTCAGCCAATCAATTTAATCTGTAAAAAAAAAGAAAAACGAAACTACTAGGTTAGGGAAAAAGTATTGCAAGTTAGTGTTTGATTTGTTGAAAAGAATGGTAACGGTAAAGCTATAAAGGGATAAAGAATGAAATAGAATAAATAATAGGTTTCGTTGTTTGGGTAGAATTTTAGATTAGATTTGGAATAAAATGATACTAATTATATCTAAACGAAACTTCCCCTCACCCTTGAATTAAGATATAGTTAAATAAGGAATAATATATAAAAAGAAAAAAAAAATACACCACCTTTAGCCTTTTTTAAGAAAAACTCGTACATTTTTACTAATATCAAATTTATGATTTTTTTTTTATCAAATCTCACTGGATTCATACATACAGTCAAAATCGGAGTTTAAAATTATTATAGGATTATTTTTGTTTTTAAAACTTATTTATTGGCATCCACAGACATAGCCAAAAGAAAACTATCTAGACCAAAAAATAGTCTATAATTTATTGGGAATCTAATAGTAACAACTTTTAAACATATAAAAATTCTTTTTTTGAATTTTTTTTATATAATTTCAAAAATTAAAAATATTTGCTTTCAATAATTTTAACTTCAATTTTGACTATATATGTGGATCCGATGAAATTTGATAGAATAATACCAAATAGAAGATTTTCACTTGATATTAGTAAAAAAGCGTGAGTTTTTTTTTCCATAAAAAGTTAAAAATAGTGATTTTTTTATATGTATTATTCTAGTTAAATAATTAAGTTTCAAGAGGAAAAGAGATCAAGTGGAGAAGAGAGAGTAGAATAGAGAGATGAAAGAGAGAAATTCTTCTAATTTGATTTATATGAACAATTTTAAGGAGGAGGGAAAAAAAACATACAATATTCCTCTAATGTCATTTAGAAATGATAATTCTAATCACTTAGGAATGATAATTCCACTTCAAGAATAGTAATTCCAAAGGAAAACATGCATTTTTTTAAATAAATATTCCTACGTTTTTATGATAATCAAATAATTTATAGAATCTTTTACATTGTATTTAATTCTACATATGCACTTATTATTCCAAGAATAAACTAGTTTATTGGTTCTTGAACTATTGAAAAAATCTCGTTTTTGTCTCCATAAGGACGATATAGTTACTCTATTAGTCCTTAAATTATTGAAAAAGTCTCAATTTAGTCTTGCAACTTTAGTTCTCTAAGGTCCATGGACACTTATTCTATTAACTTTTGATTAAATTATTCAATAACTTCATATATGGATGAGAAAAAATTATTCAATGTGATTAGATAACCAACCGATCTAATCTAATCTAATACAATTTAAATTAAATATCCAACCTATATTAGATTGGATTAACAATTTTATTAAACTCAAATATGGATTACAATAGCAAATTAGGTTACATAAAACCTCTTACAATGAAAATCAGAAAATCAAATCTTGAAGATAAAATAACTTTCAAAAAGTTTGGAGCAAAGGCAATCTCTGTAATACCTCACTTTTTTTAATTATTATTATAATATCCTATTTTTATTATTAGTAGTGGAACTCACAAATGTTTTTTAAACAACCCACTCTCTTTTTCCCTTTTCCCAGTAACTCTTCTCCTCCCAAAAAAAAAATTCCTTTCCTTTCTTCTTTCTCTCTCCTTCCCCCATAATAACTCTCTATTCCTCTCTCTTTGACCAAACACCACTGCCATCACCAAGTACTACTGACGTACCTCTAGCCTCTAGCAGCCACCACAACTACTCGGCGTTAACTCCTCGTGCTGCCAACAGCCACCAACCGGAGTTTCGCCACCATCAGAGCACTTGTTCACCAACAAATACCATTTTTGACTGCGAGAGTTTTTGAATTTCCAACGAGTTTTTTGGACGATTTAAGGGGTGCTCTTGGGCTCATTAGATTTGTCTCATCGAGGGAAAGTTCTACGTATATATTTCATGACTACATTTTGCTCGGATTAAAAATTGCCATTAATGAGTGATTTAAGCTTTGAGATTCAAGATTTGACTTTTTAATCGGACTATTGGATCATGTTTTTAATGCCATTCTTAGAATGTACTAGTGAAATGGTGAAGATTGATATATATTGATTATTTTTGGTGACGAGCATGAAAACGATATCGAACAGCTTAGATTTTGCCTCATTTTATATGTCACAGGTCCAGTTTCAGCCTAGACATGAATTGGACAAATTATATATCTAACCTAACTATTTTGAGTGCTAAGAATTCAATAGAATGATCTGCTTGTTGATTTGAAACTTTGTTGAAGAGTTGACTTTTCATAAGTGAGAGATCAAGGGCTTAGAATTAGTTCCTGACCCTCCGAACGATCGTCCAATGATAGCTTAAGATTCCAATAGCGTGGTATCACTATTCTAGTAAGGTAGAGATTCAGTTACCTCTGTTTTATACTATTTTGAATAAAACTTACTTTATATCGCATATGATGACAAACATAATTTTAGAACTATTTTGAATATCTGTGATGGAATTAGATTATATGATATATATTAGATTACTTTGGGACTTTTCTAAATATAGATTATTTTTGGATATGTTAAAATAGGGCCGTTATGCTGCTTATTTTTCTATAAAACTTAATTAATCATTTATTAAAAACTAGATCATTTAGACTTAAATTACTGCATAATTATTTCGACGTATTAGTTTAGAGTATATGTATCATAGGATCATACATGAGTATCAAGTTAGCATCATAGAATTTTACATTATAGTGCTATGGCCCCACCAACAGTACAGAGTCCATGAAGTGTAGGATTTTTCTTCTGACTACCTTCTCATTTGGACAATCGTCCTTGTATTCTCCTGTCCATTCAGATTATAAGCTACATGAACCTCATAGATTCTAAGGTAGTAATCCAGTATCTTGCATCTTAATTGTTATACTTTAGCTTTCTTGTGGATTATCTATATTTTGGCCATTGGATTATGTTCTCGATTTTATTTGCAGTATTTGATTGTGGTTGTATTTTCTTTAGGATTTTTGTTTGTAATACACTAATTTGGTGTTTGTACTTTAACTAATATGGCTTGACTCTATAAGTGTCTATGAGATTGGGATTTTATTTTCTTGAAATTGATATCTTTGTGATCACTTAATTTGGATATATTGTGACTTGGTTATATATTTTAGTATATATATTGATGATATTTTTTACATAGTATACTCATTGATTAAGTGATTAAGTTGATATTTTGAGATACTGTTCAAATATAGTAATTACATTTCTCTAGTTTCATTAAGTTCTGTTATTATAACTCTTTGGTTGAGAATTCTTGAATTATTGAGAGTTTGGTTAGATTTAAAAACCAAGTTATTTAGTTTTGGAATTTTAAAATTCTTTTTTAATTTGACAGTTAAAAGTTTAAATAATGTAAACCTTTGTATTTGACCAAAGTGACATATTTGTTTTCAAAAAGATCATAAATATTTTAAACTTGAGCAGTTGTTGGATGAGAGTAATACATTTTTTTTTTCAAAAGAGGTATTATTTTAAATTAATGTGCTACTTTTAGACTAGACTTTATGAAACCACCAATCTATTTATATACTAGTAAGATTTTATTTTATATTTAGCAGTATTAATTTGAAAGACCACTAGATCAAGGTAATTTATTTCTATAAATGTATATACTTAAATCAAACTTTTCAAGTACCTTTTCTAATTTTAGACTTAGTAGATTACTAAACGTTCTTCAATTCTTATTTAATACTTGATTTGAAATCAAATGAACACTTTCCTAAATTTAATCACAAGTTTACTTAAAATAAAAGGGTAAGTTACTTAAGAAAAGTTTTAAATAAAAATATTCACAAGTTCAACCACTAGGAAAATTTTGGTATGGATTGAAAATATTTTTGAGATAAAATTTTTAGCTTCATGCATATGTTTGAAGATTTATACATATACTTTTTTCTAGAATATACTACTTAGAGAAAATGAACTTGATATTATTGCTTGTGTTATAAAAATCCTTATTAGGTGAAATATTTGAGTTAGAATTTTGGTTTAGATATTTTGGTTTAGATTTGTTGGAGCTTGTCACTTGGACCTTAATCATTCGATGATTCAAATTTTTCCGTTTCCTCTAAGTTTTCTTCAATGTGATTTATCTTATTGGTTAATGCATGGTCCCTTGTTGGATTGTTTAATCATTGTAATTCATGCTAACTTGATTTTTATGGTGTGAACAATTTTGTGTTGAGATTATGTAGATTTTATTTTAATTTCATTTTGGGTATTGTTATAGGTTTTGATCGATCTCCTTAGTGTTGGAAAAGCTTGGAAAGAGGTTGATATTTTGGTTTTCAAATGGATTGATATACTTTAATTTGATATTTTACAAGTTTTGTACAGTGCTTAAGTATGAGATACTTTTATTGAGAAATTTATTATAGCTCCCTAACTTATAGAATTTATGCATGAAACCATTTGGTAGGTTATACTGAGTATGAAATTTTCATGAACCCCTAATGTTTATTTCAATTTGTTCAATGAGGATTAGTATTTCTTTCCCCACTTTAATATTTTCAAAAATGAATCAAACATTATCTTTTATTAAAAAAAAAAATAGTGTGAACTTTCAAACTTTTTGAAAAACTTGTTTGATTACTTTGGAAAATATTTTAGAATTCTACAAAAAAAAATATCCCATTATGTTTAGTTATGATTTGAATTGAGGTCCAAATGTTTTATTAATTTTGAGAGAAAATCGACTATGATAATTTAATTATGGCCTCATTTATCATTTTGCCAAGTAAGTGGGGATTATGTAATAAATATTTATTTTCTTGATTATAAAGAACAAACTAGTGTCTTTTTCATACATTTTTTGTTGGTTTTAATAAATGGATATCATGTATCACTAAATTTAAGTTGATGCTTGTGACTACTAAGAATTGTCATTATTTACACATGAAATGAAACTTTTACTAAATGTTGATGCTGAGTTGAATCTAAATCCCATATTTGGTTTAAATTATATATCATATGATTATTGTTATATAACTAATAATAATCGGGATGAGATTACTCATAGATTTTACCTTAAGAGTTGTTGAACTCTTCTTTTATATTATAAAGGGATACTTAAAGTTCAAATTTGGTTTACTTTTGGCAAGGGAAAAACCATATTATGAACTAATATAGTATTCCTAGGCTCTAACACTTTTTATATTCAATGTTTTCAAAAAAAATTTTAAAAATGTTTTAATTAAAATTGAAAAGAGATTGAAGGGGAGACATTCGTCACTCGAAGATAGTACCAGACAACTTATCCTATTAGAATATTATTTTTGGGGCGTTAAGTGTTGATTTCAGTTATATGTGTATATCTAAGACATTAGATTGTGTCCATAGAGTTTTCTTTATATCAAGTACTTGAAGAGTCTTTGGATCAATATTCGTTTTGGTTTTCTTTGATGCGGTATTACATTGGAAGAAAGATTTGAAACGCTTTTGAAATTTCTCATAATTTGTACTTACATTTGAGATTAAAGTTTGTACTAATGTTTTGCATTGGTGATTTTTCGTTTGGATATTCTACTCTTGCATTTGATTAGAAGTGGTTTGTATTTAGTATTATTCCCTACTCTAATCGGAGAACGGAAAATAGTTATGAGCCATTAAACTCTTTCTGTCACCTTCGATCTCTAAACTCATTTATCTTGTGTGATGTAATACAATGATTCTTATTCTTCGTCTTAAACTCTATTCGATTATGTTTTTCACTTGAAAAGGGACCCATGTTAAGGTTATTGTCTCTGAGATTGTTTAGAACCAAATTCTAGCTGTAGATAAAGGGTTATGTCCTCGGATACTATTAATCTGGTATGATCAGGGAGATGATATTCCTATATCTGACATTTGTTCTGCTACTCTAGTTTAGTACCTTACAATCAGTGTTCAAAGTTCTGTGTTCTCAACTTCTCGCCATGGTTATCATCATTATCTTTGTGATTACTCACATACTTGAGGTTGTCATTTCTAACCATTTATATTGAGATTGTTGTACCTATTAATAAGCTATCTTATGATTCTATATCTTTTCGTGTGTATCCTTATCCATATTTGTGCGGATTGGTATGTTGGTTGGATTCTGATGTCAGGTAAGGTGTGTCTATTTCACACCATTTCATTAACTAGTATTCAGCTTAATATTCTTAATTTCTATAGTTAAGTGCTCACTACAGTTCCAGTGGCTATTTCATGCATTCTTGATTCTTGGTCCCACTTCAAGTATGTACTTAAATTTTGAGACAAAATTATTTTAAGGAGGAAAGAGTGCAATACCCCATTTTTTTTAATTATTATAATATCTTTTTTTTTCATTATTAGTGGTGGGTTCTACAGATTTTTTTAAACAACTCACTCTTTTTTTCCCCTTTCCTCTCTCTCTTTCCCTCGTGAACCCCTCCCCCTTATTTTCCCTTCCCTTTTTTCTTTCTGTCTCCTTCCCCCATGAAAACTCTCTATTCCTTTTTCTTTGACCAAATACCACTGCCACCACCAAGTATTGCCAATGCACCTCTGGCCTCCGAAGACCACCATAACCACCCGGCATCAACTCCCATCCCGCCAGTAGCCACCAGTCGGAGTTTCCCTGCCACCAGAACTGACGTTTGCTAGAAAAAACCATTTTTTACTACAGGAGTTTTTGAATTTCTGGTGAATTTTCTGGCTATTTCAAGGGGTATTCTTATGCTCGTTGGATTCGTCTCGTCAAGAGAAAGCTCTAAGTATATATTTCATGACCTCATTTGCCTGAATTAAAAGTTGTCATTAATGAGTAGTTTAAGTTTTGAGATTCAAGATTTGACTTTTTGAGCGGACCATTAGATCATGTTTTTAATGTCATTTTTAGCATGTACTCGTGAAATGGTGAAGATTGATATATATATATATATATTGACTATGTTTGGTGACTAGTACGAACAACAATATCGAGCGGCTTAGATTTTACCTCGCTTTTATATGTCACATGTCCGGTTTTGGTCCATACCCAAATTGGACGAATTATATATCTAACCTAGCTATTTTGAGCACTAGGAATTCAATGTGAATGTCTGCTTATTGATATAAAGCTTCGTTGAGAAGTTGACTTTTTCTAAGTGAGTGATCGAGAGCTTGGAATTGGTTACTGATCCTTCGAACGATCGTCTAATGATACATTTAGGTTCCAATAGTGTGGTATCGCTAACCTAATAAGGTAAGGATTCAGTTATCTCTATTTTATACTATTTTGAATCAAACTTATTTTATATTACATATGATGACAAACATAATTTAGGAAACTATTTTGAATATCTATGATGGGATTGGATTGTATGATATATGTTGGAATACTCTGAGACTTTTCTGAATGCATATTATTTTCAGATATATTAAAATAGAGCTATTATACTACTCATTTTTCTATAAAATTTAATTAACTACTTTATTAAAAATCGAAGTATTATTTGAACTTAAATTACTGCATAGTTATTTCTACATATCAGTTCAGAGTACACATGTTATAGGATCGCACATGAGTACTAGGTTAGCATCATAAGATTTTACTGTGTGGCACTATGGCCCCATCAATGGTGCAAAGTTTGTGAACCTATGTGGAATTTTTCTTCTGATTACCTTCCCATTTGGCAAACGTAGGCAATGCAGTTGCTCCTCCAAGTTTGGTAGACGACACACGGGTATCCCTCTGGAAATGGGCTAGGTATTAGGCAAGCTATATGGCACACGTAGTGCTAACATCCTGGTTTCTATTGATGAGAGGTGATGAACTCATAAGTATAAGTAGATTTGTATTATGTGTTTGTAGACTGATTGATTTTGGATATCGTGTTATATATATATACGGATTATCAGGTTTGGAAATGGTTATAAGTATATAGATATATATATATATATGATTTTGCAAACATGTTTTGGATTAGACTAACTATGCAGGGACTCTCTATCACTAAAAAATTTTTGAAATGACATAATAGTTTTCTTACTGAGCTTTCGAGCTCACTCTTTTTACTTTCTTCCCTTTCATGTGATTTTTCATTTGATATTGTTATTTCGATGACTAGACAAGTCACTTGGCTTACGCTTGTGGTCCTATTCCTCTCCCTCAGTTGATCCTTATACTTGTTCTCTTATTTTTTTTTTTTATGTCTAATTGTTTAGCCAAGTGTGTTATCCCTACTAAGTGAATGTATGAAGATATCTTTACTATTATTTAAGGATTTGGTGTATAAATGGGACACTATAGTTCCTAAGGAGTAAATTTTAGAAATTTTAGGTATTTGTAATTATGATTAATTCTATAAATTAATTTTTAGATATTTTAATTCGAGATTTTCAAAGTTTATTTATTCAACACTAAAATTTTATTAAGCTAAGTTTTTAAACGACTTAATTATATTTTCTTGAATCTTAATGTTTCTTCCTTAATAAACTAAACTAAAGAGGAACTCCTTTTAATTTTGAATTTCTAATGATTTGAGGGATAGAACATAAAATTCAAGTACTTAGTTTCCTCTGAAATTTTGCAAATTCTTTACTTATCTTTATTTATACTTAAGATTATTAAAAGTCACAGCTTTAAATTTCTAATCATGAACAATCTCTATTAATAATCTTAGAGAAAAACTCAATGAAGGATATATTAGAGCTCTTCAATAGTTCATTTTGATTCTTTATTTTCTGAATTGGTTTTTTTAAGTGATTCATCAAAAGAGTTTTTGTAATATATGAACTGCGATAGTAACAAATTCTGTAAATATGAATCCTAAATAATAAAGATCTGAGTGATAACTACATTAATAAAAGAAATTATACTAATAAAAATCAAAACAACCACTGATATAGATCTATGTGGATTAGAACACTATAAATCTAGAGCTAAGTAGCTAACTATTTTCACAAACAAAAGAATTATTTAGCAATAAAACAAATGTGAGAAAGAAAAAAGGAGAAGAATCTATACTGGAGAGAGGGAATGCACCTATTAAACTCTTAAAGATAGAGAAAAAGTAGAGAGAGAATAAAAGAATTGTATTTAACTAGATAAGAAGAAAGAGAAGAATAGAATTGTATTAACTAGATTTGTTTTAATAGTAAATTATATTGGAGAAATCTTGGATTGGAGTAAATTTTAAAATTCAAATGAACCGTTCAAATCCAATCCAATCTATTTCTATTTATAGTTTTTGCTATATTATTTTAGCTGATATAAAAGAAATTAATTTATTTTAATTTTAGTTTAATTTGTTAGAACTTTTTGTTGGGTTTGTATACTAATTGTTGTATGTATTGAACATGTAAGTATAGTTATACTAAAATTATCCTTTTTAATCTATTTTTTTTTATGATGTTGAAATTTAACCTTTATAAAAACTAATGCGTAAAATCGACATCTAATCCAAGTCTGAATAATGGGTATTGGATTAAATTAAAGTGGAACTATAAATCCAAATTTTACAACATTGGGTTGGTTGTGTCAGATCCATTGTAGCCAAAAATATATTTAAGTTTCATTTTAGAGACGTTCCACTAAGATTTAATGGAATAAAAGATAAATTTTAAGAAGGAACAAGATAGAATAATTAAAAAAGTTCAAGGACCGAAAAAATATATATAAGTTATAATTTAAGGGCCAAAGGCGAAGGACCAAAGTCTGTCTTTCGTTTGATGCTCTCTGCATTTTGAAATTGGCAGCCAAAGTCCTGATAAGCATTTCGTTAAACTTAATTGCATCATAATCCAAAAAATAACATAAAATAAATAAAGAAAATTCTCAAGCTACGATACTTACTGGCAATCTAGGTCTTTTAAGCTTCATTAGAGATAGAGAAGGACCTTAAGATCTCCTAGGAAATCAGTTCAGTACAAAATGAGCAAGAGTTAAATTCTTGTCATACTTCTGGAAGAAAAGTATATACATAAATGAGGAGTTAATTAAAAGATTAATGTACATTTCTGTAACATATGCTCGTTTATTCAATTATCAAATTACACTATCACAGGAACCACAATCTGTTCTCTCAGTAAATCACATCACAATGAAGAAGGGATATAGAAGGAAAGCTCCAAACTCATTTGCATGTACAATAGTTAAGAACTTGAAATTAATCACAACAGAAAAGAATACATTACACAAATGGTGCTAGAGTGGCTGCTACTCCGAACACAAAGGCAACAAATGAAATTGCAAACAAAACATAAATGGTGAGCATGATGTGATGTGCCTCTCTCAAACTATGTCAGAGTGTGAAATAGGCTTCACACGTTCAAAAACTCCAATAATGGCGCACTATCAGAAAGAGCTTGCAGCTTACTAGCCAAGAAAAAGATGAGCCTAATTGTTTTAATTCAGAATTTCTCCATAGTGCGACGCGCGAATTGGGTTGTGTTCAATTCAGAAAACATTCAAAAAGAGGCTCCTTACGATACCAAATGCTCACTCTACATATCCCTCTATTATTCATGTGTATTAACCACATGTATATATAGAGCCACATGGAGAAAGCCCGATATCATCTTTTATTGTATTTTGGAATCCTTCAAAAAAATATACTACACTTGTATTACAAATGAAGAAGATTGGAAATCTGGTTCCAGCCCGTAAGCCAAGGTCTCTTATCACCTGGAAGGACAAAATTGAGCTCAAACATCTCCTTAGAGAGGTTGCCTGCTTCACAAAACCCTACAAGCTTTGCAACTATTTCAGCACTCTCCTGAATGTGCTTAGCATCATGGGGATCTGTCCAAAGTTTGTTAACAAACTGAATTTTCCTCTGCTTTCCTTCAAGAGGGACATCCCATTTCATGTACAATAGATCTCTCTCCTCTGCAGTCAAACGTGAGGTCAACCTTTTCGCAAGGAACTCTCTTTCACGTCTCAGCTCTCTAATGCTGCACAATCCGAACAAGAATCAGTTTATCAATGTCTTGCAAAATGCAAAGCCACTTGTAATCTATATATGCAGGAGGCATAGGAACCGAAAAGAGGCTTCCAATGACTCGGAAGTACATAGTTTGGTTATGGTATGGCTAAAGTAGTTTCACACAAAAAAACATACACAACACAACATACATAGTCTTTCTGTAATCATTAACTTAACAAAGACATGCCAAAAACACAAGCATGACACAGGATTAATGATGAAGGGAAGAAAGCGAACCTTGATGAGAGAGAGACTGTGGGCTCATCTCCCACATGAGCAGGGCTTGCATTCCCAAGCTGTGCGAGGTGCTGCTGCAGCCATGTTAAGCGTCTAAGCTCGACTTCCATGTAGATTTGATCAGCTGGATCACCTTTGAAAAGCAAATAAAATTGAGTTCTATGAATGATGGAGACAAAGCACACATCCCATAGCTCAATAATCTGCTGCCTTTGCTCCTTAAATGTGATTTGCCACGATACATGAGGCATCTCTGGCTCACATTCGTTCTCATCATTCTCCAAGTTGTACCCAGCTGCTTCATTTGCTTCCAGCTCCAAAACCTGCATGCATTTCAAAAGGATATAGAGTTTATTTATTAGTAGAAAAAGGAAGGAAAGGTCCGAAAAACTATGAATAATTGCAAAACGGTAACTGGAACAACGTTTGACTATACCTGGCAAACAAGTAGCTGCTTTTGGTATTGCAATTTGGCCACCCTTTCTTTCAGTTCTGTGACATAAGCTCTTATACTTCTTACATTCTCTTCTGCTGCATTTTGGAACATCTTCTGCATTTTCTTCATGTTCACAGAACTAGAACGTCGATACCCCGCTGGAGTGTTTTCTTTTGATGAGACATCTCCACCTTCTTCACTCTTTGTTGGAGTCTCCTTCTCAGATTCTGGCAGAGTATCTATGGACAGATTATCGTCATTTTCAGGAGCTCTATTTTCAATCTCAGGCTCCAAAACTTGTTGAACGGTTGATAGAGGCGAGCAGGGGGATCTTAAGAAATTTTGACGATTAGCAGCATTACTTGATGCCAAAGGAAGTAATCTTTTCTTTTTAAATTCCTTGTTAGTCTTGGGGGAAGGTTCAGTGTTTGGCTGTTGAAAATTGTTGGGAAGAGACATCACCAATTTGTCAATTGACTTCTGAACATTTTCGAGCTGCTCCTCAAGATCTGCAATAGTGCTTCCCTGTGAATGAAGTCGTGTGATTTCATCCTTGAGATTAGCACTAACACTCTTGTTAGTCGCAATCACATTTCCAACTTCGACTTCTTTTGGGGCTGATCGGACAGAACGCATTTCCCGTATTTCTGCTTGCAGCTTAGCAATTGTTTCAGCTGCATCTTGGTTTCCTAGCCTATGACAAGCAACCTCCTTCTGTAGTACTTCCAACGCTCGATTTGCCTCTTCTCCAAGCTGCTCCTGAAGGTGCTCGAGTTTGCGAATTTCATGCATAAGTGTGAAAGGAGCTGTGGATGATTGCCTCATAGATTGCCTTAACATTGTACTTCTTACTTTATCAACACGACCCAGATCCTTGGTATCAGATTTCGTTGAGAGCGCATCAGAGTATGAAAGACACTTCTTCACGGAAGGGCGGGGTGATTCAAATGGATTTGAAACCTGAAGGATGTTATAACAATTAGTGGACTTTTTGATACAAGCTACATGTGTATGCATGGATGTATGTGTGTGTGTGTGTTAGAGAGAGAGAGAGACCTGCTGGTCGTCCTCCAGTTTTTTGCGTAGCTCATCCACTTGTGATTGAGCAAGATCTCTTTGGCGTCTCAGTTGTTCAATTTCCATCTCCATCTGCAAATAATTAATGATGATTACCAACAATTCTCGAGAGTCCAAACTAAACTAACTCAAAAACAAGCAAGATAGTATCATACCTGCTGGATTTTCAAATCTTTTTCTCTTGATGGATCAGGTGTCCGGAGCTCTGCTTCCAGTCTAGCAACTTCTTTCTGCAGATGTTTCACCAACTGTTTGTCCGAAACAACCTTCAAAAACATGTAAAAGAATTGAATTGATCTGAATTAAAAAAGAGGTTAGAAATGTTTCCAAAAGTAAAGGGAGAAAAAACTAATTAGTACCATGTTCACTTGGGCATTATTCGTTACTTCCTTTGCTCGTGAAGCAAACAAGAGAGTATTTCGAGATTGTTCAACATGGGTCAGCGCTGGACTCAATGTGCATATAATGGCAGTGCGTGCATTTCCACCAAGTGAATGCTGTAGGATGCGAGTAAGCTTTGAGTCTCTGTAGGGTATATGGCCACTTCTTTTTCCCACACTGGACCAAAACAATTCACAAAGGTCAACAGAAGAATTTAGTATTTAACCTTCCCTGCTGTGTGTTTAAATAGTTAAAATAAATTTTGGAGAATTGATACTAAACCAGTATGCACTTTAGACCTAGAAGTAAATCAATTATAGTGAGTAAACAACGTTATGGTGATTAATTATATGAATAAGTACACAAGGCCAGAGGCTTAATACGAAACATAGAGTGGACTCACCACAGCCTAAACAACTTTAGGGTAGTGACAGTTTACTAAAGTTAGTTTATGTTACTGATCTGTATGACAGGTTTTTAGTGAACAATTCTAAATTCTATAACAATTCTTGTGCGAGCTATACAGAAAAGATGATACGACAAATTCTAACCTCAGCTTTCTTATTACAGTTGTGAGAGTCATAAGGCTGAGATTAATATGGCAACCTTCCCTGAGCCTAGCGCCATCTGCATGTGTCTGTGAAGCTCTTTCACTTCCAGCTAAATCTACAAAGTTCTGCAGATAATCGAAATTCATAGTTATTATTTCTTAAAAGAAATTTATCATTACACAACTTTGGATACAAATACGAGTCAGGATCTTTTTAAGCTTACCAGGCTTGCAACAAAAGATCTCACACAACCCGAATTTTCACGAACTGTGCTTTCTATTGTCTGTGTAAAGAGATAAGAAAATATCTTAGCAACTCGATTGTTTCCAGAGAAAAATATTCATGAACTAACTAGCATCAAGCGAAATCGTGATAGGCAAAATTTACCAGCCTAATTATCTGGTGTGAGCGTGAACTGGTATCATTTAAAGCAGTTTCTCCAACTTGTCTTTGAGCTGCAAAAGACACAAAAACACAAGTTCATTTGTTTACCCAAATCAAAAATTTTCAGAACAGAAAGAAGTAAATCAAGATATTGGCTCTTCTTATTCTTATTTACCTTCACAGATACTGATCAAATGTCGCAAATGCTGATCATCCTTTGCAGTTTCCTCTACCAATTTCTCAACCACAGTACCTTTCTGCATCCAAGACAAAAAAGGTAAGAGTTCCAGTATTGGGCTTGCTCAGAAAAACAACAAGCACTCATTTACCAAAGAGAAGTAAAAAGAATTACCTCTGGATCATCCAGAAGCTTGAGACTGCGACCAGAATCTGAATTTAACAGGTCTCTAACATTCTCATTATATATTTCAAGTCCGGAAATTTTAATTGAAAAATCTCTATCTGGAGTCTGCGATCAAGCCAGAGCACAAAATTCATTTAGAGCCATCATTTCTGATTCATGAACCGTTAACTTTCTAACAAAAGCTGGTAAAAGGTAAGGTTCAAGGAATTTAGAATCCAGTTCAAGACAAGCTATGAGAAAGAACTATGAAATCGAAACAGAAATATTTGTTTACATTTAGTATATGATTGTAGATGTCGTTGACAGCTTTCTCAGTTATTCCTCTCATTGTATATGTCTTCCCACTGCTAGTTTGTCCATAAGCAAAGATAGTTGCTGCAACATTAAACACATAAAGTAACTGTTAACAGCCAGAGATTTTAAAGACAGGATACAAACAATCTGAGATTGAGGCTCTGGACTACCATTGATGCCCATTAAAGCAGACAAGGCAACATTTTTCACTCCATTGTATACCGTTTCAGTTAAGCTAGAGGGACCAAAAACTTTATCTGCAAGAAGTAGAAGAACATGTAATCAACCAATAAATTATACAATCACTTAAAAGAGAAAACAAAACATGACCTAATTTAATTACAAAACTAACGAATAAAGACATAATTGTGTACCAAATGTAAATGAGGCTGGCTGAGCGGCACGCTCTTGCGGTGTTGGTTTATAAACAATTGTGTTATCATCAATGCATTCCCATGCTACTTGGTCTTTGGCTAATTGTTCCCTCTTACTCAATGGCCTCAACCTCACAGTAACCACAATCTTCTCTTCCCTGGCCCTTGGCCCACCACCAGGGGTTGAAACCGGGGTCCTATCGATTTTTGATGAAGGTGTTCCAGGAGTTTTGACTGTCATCTTTAGAATTGAATGTTTTAACTTAAAAAGAAAACCAATTTGAAACACCTCTCTCAGGAGAGGCTATGGGAATTATATCGTTCTTGAGTTCAACGGTAACTTAAATATCAGCAGCTGCAAGATCCAACACAAAATCTGTCCAATAAAACAATCAATCACAAATGGGTAGGACCCAGGAAAAAAAAAATTACATGTAGAAAGAGACTTTTGATATTGCTTGTATAAATTGATAAGCATATGATTTTTATTCAAATTGGATTCAATGAAAGTGGTAGCGCCTTAATCTATTCATTAAATGACGATTTTTTTTTCCATTTTGTGAGAGTAATTATAACCTCATCAAGTTAATTTAAAAATATTCAGAAACCTCCTGAATTAGAAACATGATAAATTAAAAAAAGTTCAAAATGAATAGTGAACTTAGATACATCAACAATTAAAAAAATGAAATACTCTGGAATTAGTATAGTGAAAATTCATGTATGAAGTCCGTCCTTATGTTCTAATTAGTGAAAAAAAAAAAAAAAAAAAAAAAAAAGAAAGAAAACTTCACCCATTTGAACAAACGCCATAAATTTCAAACTCTACCCACAAAAACTGAACACAACGAACTAATCAAAATTTAAAAAATTTCCCAAAAAAAACTTCTTCGTGAGAAAATGAACACCAATCAACCATAACAAAGAAAAAAAAATTAAAAAAAAAAAACCCAAAATTAGAAACTCTTAAAAGAACTTAAAAAACAAAAAAAAAACTCATACTTACAGAAATGAAGAGCCGAAATTCGACAAAGAAAATCGTCGGAGTTGCAGCGGAACACGAAGATCAGATGACCAAATCAAACAAATCGACGAATAAAACTTCTCTCAATCCAAACTGGTTTTAGAGAGAGAAGTGGAAGAGAGAGAGAAGAGCGTTTGAGGGTTTGAAGCAGAGAAGAGAACAGCTTGAGGATTCAATTTTCTAGGGCTTTAAATGAAAAGCTAGAAGAAGAAGTAGAAGTAGTAGTAGTAGTATTGGATGTGAGAATTGTGCGTTATGTTTTTTGTGTTGTGTCTGCCTCTCTCTCACTTTGACCCTCACATTTTGAATTTTGAGGCCCCAACGGCTAGTTCTCTTTTTCGAGCCTTTTTCTTTTTTCTTTTAATTATTTATTTTTGTTATTAATGATTAGTAGCTAGCCGATTTGTCTCTTTCTTTTTTATTTATTTTTTTATTTTTTTATTTTTTTTGAGTGTGTTTTCTCATTTCTGGACATTTTCTTGCGTTAATAATCGCCGAGTAAAGCCCGCGGGACCTTATTTCAAGTTACAACGGTTTTAGTTTCTTCCAGTCTACTTTATTTTTTTCCCTATTTGTACAGGATAATTATTCCAGTCTTCCAAGCACTACGGGACAAAAAGGAAAAATGGTTAATTGTCTCTAGTGCCCCTAGAGTTTAAAGTAATTTTACAAGAGCCCTTCCTGCTCGGGCTACACATTTTAATTATTTTAATTATGGGTTTTCGGCATAACTAGCCTATATGTTATTCATAGTTTAGTAAAATAGTCTCCAAATTATTTTTTTAGCAATTAAGTTTTTAAATTTTGACAATTAAATCCTTTGTATTTGTTAATGTTAAAATATTCATGAAATTGAATATGTTTAAGAGCAAGAAATTAGTATTTCACTAATATTAATTAATTTGGAAGAGATATAGAATGAAATTTTAAGAGAAATTTTAAAATTTTTTATATTTTTTCAATTATATTATATTGTTAATTGTACTTAATTTTTAGTTATTTTCCTTCCAATTACAACTAATGTCATTAAAATATTGATTTTGACCTTTAAAAAGCCTGTTTGCAATATGAAAATACTCAACTTCATCCAACATTTTAACTATTACTTACGAAAAGAACTCAGTTACCAAAATTTTTAAAACTTAGGAATTTAATTGCTAAAAAGAATAACTAAGGGACTATCTTGCCAATATCAAATAATACAAGGGCCAGTCATGCCAAAAAGATTTAATTATTTTACATATGAGCAAAATAGTTAACAATTTTACTTATGAAACTCGTATTATATATGTTTAACGTATATATGAATTACACATCCGAATGACGGATTACATATTTTTGTACAATATTTGTATTATACAGGCTGTAGTTCTAAATTATACAACTGAATTACATAATTTTGTCAAATGATTCGTATTTTTCACTAAAAACATATTATACACATTTGTCTTTTTCAGTAGTTGTGTACAATAATTTTCACTAATCTCATTTCTTTATCAAAATTTAATTTTTCTCTCAAGTTATATTATTCTTATCTAATTTTTATCCGAATAGTTTTTTTAACGTTATTTATCGTATATTACTGATTTTTTTTGAATTTATTTATATTTAATCAACTTTCAATAAATGGTAATTACCAATCATTTTTTTTAAAGGGATATTACCAGTCAAATTAAACTAGCTTATATTTGTAATATTTTTTTACAGAGAATTGTAACTTTTATTGGCGTACTTTTAAATGCATAGATTTTGAAATCGATGCTATTGTGCATTTCAAGATAAATAAACTAATTTTTAGTGTACAAGTATTTCTAATTTTTAAAAATATTTTCCATCAAATGTCCAAAGAATACAAGATATTATCATAAAATGATCTTTTTAAAAAATAATTTCCATCAAATGTTCAAAGAATACAAGGTAATGCTATAAAATGATCTTGCATTTCTTTTTCTTTTTTTAACAAAAACCCTCTATATTTTAAGAAATATCGAAAAAAACCCCTTGAATTTATTTTTTTAAAGTCCGACCTTTCCATGCAAGTTAAATTGGGAATATTGATGAGTGGATTATAGATATAGATCACTTATTAGGTCATTAGAAAAAAAAAATCAAATTCTTATTGGAGATAAGTATATATAATTCTTAATTTTAAATATGCCATTTACTAATGATAATTTTGTCATATTTCATTAATTCCTTTAAGTTTGCTAACCTTAGAGGATCATATATTAGAGTTAGTCAAATTATAAGTTTTTTTATAATAAAAAATCAAATTATAAGTATGTCTTTTTTTTAGGGGAAAAAAGCCTTCAATTATTCAATCGTGTACAAATAATTTTCACTAATCTCATTTCTTTATCAACATTTTATTTTTCTTTCAAATCATATCTAATTTTATCTTTTTTTTTTATATTACTCATAGTATATTACTGATTTTGTTTTGAATTTATTTAATGGCAATCAATTTTCAATAAATAGTTATTACCAATCAAATTAAACTAGCTTATATTTATGATATTCCTTAAGAGATATTGTAAGTTTTGTTAGCGTAGTTTTAAATACATAGTTTTTTAATCGATGGTATTATACATTTAAATATAAATATAATAATTTTTAATGTATAAGTGTTTCTATACTGAATTTTAAAAGATATTTTCCATCAAATGTCTAAAGAATACAAGATAAGATAATGTCATAAAATGATCTTGCAGTTCTTTTTTTTTTTTTTTAATGAAACTCCTATATTTTAAGAAATATTGAAAGACCCCTTGAATTTATAAGTCTGATTTGTCCAGGTAAACTAAATTGGGAATATGAATGAGAAATGAAAAATTTTGGATATTATATTTTAATTTATGATTAAATATGTCGATAGTTATTTAGAAACTATTTTATCACTTATTAGGTCATTAGAAAACAAAATCAAATTATTGTTTGGAGACAAGTATATATAATTTTTAATTTATTACAATATTAAATATGTCATTTACTAACAGTAATTATGCCATTTTTCATTAATTCCCTTAATTTTAACTAGCGTTAAAGAATCATATTTTAAAGGTAGTCAAATTATAATTTTTTTACAATAAAAAATCAAATTTAAGATAATCTTCCCATATTTTCCAAAACAGGTGAGATTTCATTAAAAACAATTGAAATAAAAGGTCATATTTTAATCTCAAATAACACTCGTCCTGTATTGATTTTTTTTTTTTTTGGGAAAATCGTCCTGTGTTGAATTTAAAAGTGTCTTTTTGTACATAATTTCCTTTCAGCAATCATACATGTTGAACCTTTCACTGCGAAACTGCAGTATAATCTTCTGAAATTTTGAAACATAATAAATACTTTAGATAAGAATCCAAAACTATGCCATTGGCTTCACTAAAAGACTATTTAATTGTCATTATCGAGTATTTATAAAGCTGCATACGAACATTAATTTTCCCAACAGCAAAAAAATGTACATTAATTTATATGTTTACAAATGAAATAAAATAAAATACTTGCTTTGTAACAACTCAGTGTTATTTTACTATTGTAGCATCCTCATTTTCCAAGATGCTCCAATTATTATGTGGCTCCATAATATACATTTAGGTCAGCAAAACGAGGCACCTTGTTTAAACCAAGTTGGCACAAAGCAAAAAGGATTTTGTACACCTAGCTTTCTTTATTTCAATTACTATACTGTTGTTAACTGGAGTGTTAAAGACACTCACAAGTAATCAGGTTCTTACAATGAGACCTAAGTTCAATATTAAATGATAAAAAGGACAATTTAGAGTCACGCCTTGAATATCTTTACAATTATAGTCTAATATTATTATTGACTTACCTCTAGAACTTTAAAAGTTTAGGATAATTTGTTTCTAATTAGTAATGTAACATGTAATTAGCAAGTGATCTTGAGTTCAAAGTACCTGGTCATCTGTTAAACTTGTTGTGTATTTGCATTTTGTTAGTCCATCTCCCAACAATTTTAGTCCTTTGGTACTCTTCTTGATAAGATATTCTTTAGTCCCAAACCTTGGCTTTCAGTAGTATGATAGGACTTTCCTTTTGAGACCTTGAATTGGAAACACAAAGCAAATATTTGTCACAAGGCCACTAAGTCTACTAAAATTGTTTATTCATTGTCTTTTCTTTTGTTCTCACCAACTCTTCTCAATAATCAAAAGGTGCCTTCCTCCAAAACTCTTTCATTAGGGACTTTTTCTTTTTTCTTTTTTCTTGTTTCTTTTTTTCTTTTGAGTAAACACCAAAAGGAACATTGGGAAAAGCACTAACTTTTAAAAGGGACCAACAAGTATAACACTATGTAGCATCCATACCTAACAAAAACACAAGAAGAATGTAATTTCAAAGCAAAACCAGTCTCTGAATATTGGCACCAGCAGCCACCACTACTCACAAGTCACACAAGTACTGTCATGTTAAACCAAGTTCTACCATATGATAACTCGTCGTCCCATTGCTGATGAAGCCTTACATGCCCTAGAAATGATCGATCGATCGATCTTCTTATCGGTTGACTTGTTTTCACCCTAACACTAATTGACTGCAAAAGCTACTTATGCTGCAATGGCCTTGTCAATATCATACGTACTGCTAATAGTCTTCCACCAATGAAAACTACCACTCATTATCACTCTTCAAAATACCAATGGCACAAGCTTCATATTTTTGCCTAGCATATTATATGTGCACACTATTGGCCAAGACCAAACATTCATTGCCAGTTTTCTTTATGAAAATACTCCAGCAACACCACAACCTTTCCAAGCTCACATGGCATAGTACAGACTTTTCCCTGTTCCACGAAATAAAAAGAATTTTGCTTTCAGACTCCAATAAAAGAAATTGTTGCAATCTCAATAGGATTATGTGCATATAATTAGGAATACTGAAGAACATTTTGATAAATCGGTAAACTAACTTGAGACAGCAACCAAAATCTAAATCATCATTCTATTTTTATTTTCCCCTGTTTCCGTCACCAAAAGACAAAGGACACAAAGTTAGTCTATCAAAGGGATCCACAAGTAAAATCTTGTTATACAACAACCAAATAAGAATCCCCTAAAGAGACATTCTTTCGTCATCATCGTAGTATGAATTTATGGTACACAGTTCCGACGTGCAAAACAACCACATGCTCCTTGTTGATATCTTCAAGTCCCATACATCTCCAACTCTCATCTTCAACAGCCTTTTTTTCACTTCTCTTTAATACTATTCTGTTTTCCATGCCCTCGATGGTTCCTACTATTTCAGTATTTCTATCCTTGTATCTCTTCAAAAGTAAATCTTTTTTTTTTCATCTCTCGAAGTTTTTCATGTCCATTTTCTCCTGTTTTCTTTTCCATTTAAAATGAAATTCACATTAGAAAATACCCTCAAAGAGCATTCAGTCATAGCCCCCAGAACTTTCACGCATTGCCAGAGTGGTTGCACATCAAAGCATGTAATCTCTTAGGTGTCATAATACATGGAGTGGAAATAGAGAGAGCTCCAACACTAAAACATTATCCGGCTTCACCTGCAGTACATGCCATGGGAAGCAAAGAACTGGAAATCTGGGTGGGTAACCTGAAGCCGTCTAAGCCAGTTGTCCGCAGCTTGCATGAGGGAATTCGCTTGATGGTATTCGCTTATCCCATTTTGTATCCACATGGATCCTTTCAATTTATAAGAAGCCATTCCAAAAACAGTTAACGAAAATTTTGGAACACCGTCAATCTCCTTGGGAATAACCATAATAGGAGCCTGGGTATTTCCACTACCTGCAAGAGCAAATAGTAATTCCAGTATAGTTTAAGTCGAGTCTAGAAGATGAAGAAATAGCATAAAATACTGAACATCATAGTCGTAGACAGGATATACCACTAGCTAGCCTAATAACAGAGAATATAGTAATGTTATTTACGTATCTAGAGACATTGTTGTAATGAAGCATGGTTGTCAAATCCTACATCAGATTATGTTTTGCATAGTATGCCGTTCCAAGAACTTAATAACATTTGAAAAAAGAAAGTAAGAGAATGAGTTGTCCTTCCAAGAAAGGAAAATTTCAAATTTAAAACAAAAAATAGATGAAGAAAACTGCCTTAAACTAGCAAAACATTATACAGTGTGTCGCAGAAAGTCAAGGTGGAGTTGAAACACCCAGAAGGAATCAATAGGCTAAGGATGCTACGATGCATGAATCAGAGTCGAGGATTGACTATGCAGTAACTAGTTTATCAGCTGAATCTTCTTAAACGTGAACCTAACTCTGAGAAGGTACAAGGTACAAAAAAGGGAAAACAGAGGGAGATCTCTAGACTTCACACACACACACACACACAACCTATCTATTACCAGCTAAGACTACGGCTGAAGTTTCTTTTCATTATTCTTCCTCATGTCAATTTTTTTTTTTCCCTCTAGTGGGTGCTGAACCAAAGATTCAGACATATCTCACGTCATTACCTTTTTAGCTGCAGAGTAAATGGATAATGACACGAAAAACCAACTAAACATAGAAACAAGCGTTTACTTTCAAAATAAGGGACTAGCGTTTACTTTCAAAATAAGCATCTTATTTACTCCAATGTAATAATTATGAGGGAAACAAAAAGGGGAAAAAAAAAAAAAAAAAAAAGAAAGCAAAACGAGGAAGTTCAGTTGTACTTAATATCCTAATTGTTAATCCTAATTGCCCTCAAACAGAGGCCAGGATCATATCCAACTAAATATCATACCCTATCCAATGCTTATGGACCGAATTATTTAATCAAGCATGTCAAACAGAACATTTACATTCTATTTCATAAGAAAATGTAATATGAGCTGAGATTCAGCGCAGAAAACCGACCAAGCCATCAGCTTAAAACCATGATCATGATGTGAGGAAGCCAAGCTCAAGTCAAGGCTCTAACAAGACACGAGAGATTAAAAAATATTAAAGTAAAATAAAAACTATTCTTTTCTCCAAAAGATGCGGGTAAGAAAATAGTTAATTGCAATTTTATCAGAGTACCTGTCATTGGTGTTGAAAGGGAATGGTATGTCAAAAAGCAAGCATCCAAATCTTTTAATGTTGGACCCGTGGGTATCCGATATATAGGATACCTACAAAATTTTACCAGATAAAATAAATTTTGGGTTTATGCAAAGCAACATAAGATCATAGATCAAATTTTTCTCTTACCATGCCACAGACAACCAACTGGCTGGAAGTAAATCACAACTTCGTAATGTCTTCAACCCAGGATATCGAGAAGCAAGAACTGATATCTGTCAAATTAAAAAAATAAATAAATTAGGAAGCTGAAGAGGTCAGACCACAAAGCTACTACCGTAGAGTGATTGAGAAATTAACTAGCCTTGTCAGCCAGTGGTTCACGGCTAAAAGGAGGGTCCCGCTCAAGATACTCAAAGAGTAGGACACCTTGGGAATTCGAAGCTTCCCCATCATCACTCGAAAAACCCTCTTGTAATGCAACACTGTGTTCATCATGCATGGATAATCTGCTCATTCTAAAAGAGGCCTGATTTGTTAGATTATGAAGATGCCGCTGCTCCCCAGAAAATTTCACGCCCTTTTCAATTTCATAATCACTGCTTCCATCACTACTAGAATCTCGATAGGAGTCAAAATCACTGTCCTCACTAGCTTGCCTGACCCCATTCAAACCAATTATTAGAGGTGATGAAATCTCCATTATTGAGCAGCTTAATAAAAATGACCAAAAGAGAGGATAGAAGATAAACAGTTTCAAAAGGATACCTATGTAGAACTGAGATGACATAAAAGAAAGTGCTAGAAATACGGCCCAATGAATTTGATTCTTAGCAAAATCATGTCTCGTATAATGTTATTTCCAAGAATTAACAGAGAGTATCATATCTCGAACACAGCCATAAAGTTGAGAAATAAAGAACATGGCATACTATGCTTTAAGTCAAAAGCTCAACTAAAAAAGAAAATTAAATTCCACACTATCACCAAAATATCTACTGCAAATACACAATAGTACAAAGAAGAAATTACTTGGTGGAAAAAACCAGAGAAACTAACAATATTGCAAGACTTGGAGTAGCAAGCAGTGAGTATCAAAATTGATGGTTTTGCTACGAAATTGATGATTTTATACGAACAAGATGTGATGGATGATTTTGCTCCTCGAGAACAAAGAATATGAATGTGCGACGTCAACAATTTGACAAACTATACAACTGCATAACTAAATGAGGATTGTAAAACAATTGCATTTTAAATATCAACACTAGTCAAATTTCAAGAGGGAATTGGTATAATCATTATTCCAAACAATTTCACGAAAGTATGCACATTCCTGCATTAACTCGTAATAATAAACTAAAAAAGTACCTTGGCTTTGCGTTTTTCTTGCCAGAGGATTCTCCATATAGCTGGATGCCCGATAAATAAGGAACATAGTATTGAATGACAGAATCACTTCCATCAAGGACCAAAGGCACTCCAGCTCCATATGCACTCCACTCCTTATACGATTCCCAAAGATCGTTTAAGGGAAAGAAATGCTGAAACTCAACATCACAAGTCCTCCACCCTCTCATTGTTGTCTGAATCAAACCAGATTATAAATTTAACTTCCCAACAAATAAAGCAAGATTATCAACTAAGAAACCTCAGCAATAATTTTTATTTATTTCAGTTTCTCACAGATAATGAAGGGTTCTAAATTCCTAAATAAAGAAAACCCAATATAAAATTTAAATATTTTTTTTTCTTCATCAGCAGGAAAAGACTCAGCTAATACATGGTAACCAAATTTACGGTTTGCGTCTTATTCAAATCGAGTATCATACTCTCTGGTCCTAACAATGGAAAAACACAATCCCCAAAACTTATTTCTTTGAGTACGCTGTATTTTCTTAGCAACCAAACGACAAGTTTAAGAAACCAACTGGAAAGTGAAGATAAACCTTAGAGAAATACTGAGCCGGAATGAAAGGCACAGTGGATTCCAAGAACCTCTCAAGGTTATTAGAAGGCGTTATAGATGGCTCAGAAGGCTCATTGAAACTTTTACTATCAGAATCCATAACTTTGCTCATCGTAGATGAATCTGGGCTCCCGCTTTTATCGCTTTTGGCTCTCCGGGCTTGCTTTTGCTGGTTGTGATTCTTTCTTGCTTTCACGGGAATGTAAAACCGGTCCTCCCCACGAACTGTTCCACACTGTAATCCAGTCCCCAACATTTTCTCAGCCGAAAAAACAAAAACAAAAGCGAATATCCTCCGTTTGGCAACTGAGAAAACGAAGGAAAATACAATTGAAAAGCTACTGGAACTTTTTCTGATTTCCAAGAAAGAAAAGACGGAGAGCCCAACTCACGAAAATGAAAAAAATGTTTCCACTATATCTAGAGTCCCCGATTACTTTCAAGCCGATATATTTACATATATAAGATGTATAATACAGAAGTAACAAAATCTTGGGTTCTCTTGCGTTTCTCGGCAACCAAACAGGGAAAGGAAAAAGACCCAGTCCGTTTCTTCCGAAGCCCAAACTGACTCGAATACTGAATTCAACTGATCAGATCAGAGAAACCCAGAAATCATCAAAAAAAAAAAAAAAGCTTGGATTAGATTAATTCAGAGCGAAGAGAGAGACGAAAATGAACGATACCCAAATGGGTTTTCTGAGAATCAGAAACGAGACGTGAAGAGAGAGAGAGAACGGAAGCTTGAACCAGAGGGCAGAGGCAGAGTGTACATTTATGTAAACGAGAACTAAAGTTTAAGTACTTGAGTAATTTATTTTGGTGGGTGATTTTGTTATGAAGTTTTGTTTTTGGTGGTGTTTTTTGAATTAATCAAAAGTTTTGTGGTAGAAGATGGGGATTAGTAAGTAAATTTGTGATTGGTGGGTTAGTTGCGCTAGTGGATTTATCGACACGTGGAAGGCACGAGTAGGTGGAACACGTGCAAAAACTGCCAATTGTGTAAGGACTGTAATAAGAATTAAGAGCTACCACCATTAACCATATAAAGTGATTTTAATTATTAGTAATTACCTAAAAATTCCAAGGAAAAACAACAGTGTTATTTTTTAAAAAAAAAAAGAATGAAAACATTGATTAGCTGAAAATAATGAGGTTTTAATTTCAGCTTCTTACAAAAATGAAAATCAGGTGGGACTAACCTTTACACGTGTGTACTAATTCTTATTTGTTTTTGGTGCAAATGACGGGGATTTGTTGGTCTAATCACTAATACACCCAAATGAAACAAAAACATTAATGGGTTTCTTTAAAAAAAAAATTCCTTTTAAAGTCGCAATAATTGGAATTAAATAAATTTCTTTTAAGCTTTGCCACTGATATAAAAAGATTATCTAGAAAATTGAAAACCATATTCTCCCTTTTTTATTTCGGGAGTTCTTACGTCCTTCTCATATTTGCATGAAGGATAGTGATTACAATATAAAAATGGTATGAATAGTGGAGCATTGGATGTGTAAATGCTTAAGATGTTATCTCATTTATTTCAAAAGTATTTCAAATAAAAAGGGTCCTAAAAAGGAATTCGAAAATGGAGTTATCTTATTTATTGATTTCGGAAATAGGAAGATTCTTTCTATTTTTTATTTTTCTCGCGTTGTGAACCACTGAATTTCTACCCTATAAAAGAAACTATAAATAAAAGTGCATCTAGGGGAAGACGGAATATGCGTGCATTGCAATACATCAAATTAATTTGGACGTAAGCCAAAAAAAATGGTAAATTAATGGTATTATGAAACAATTTTCAAAATCAAAGGTAATAAAACAACATTTTCAAATAAAAAATAAACTAGCAAAAATCAAGTCAAGACACTCCAAATGGACCCTAGTGTACGTAAATAAATAGAAGAGGTCCATATCATCACAACTCACGATCCACAAGCTTTGTCTGTGATTTCCTCCAAAAGAAAGGCAGTTTTTAATATATATATATATATATATATATATATATATATTATTGCAGCCCACACCAACTCCCATACTAAATATTTTCAGAGAATTGGCCGGCAATTTCGACCATTCATTAGTGGCTGATTGGAATGTGTCCAATAAGGCAACAAAGCCATTTGGCCAGAAATGCATCCAGATCGTCTAATATTGGTATCAGAATTCATATCTAAGTAGTAAATTAATGTCAAATGAAAATGAAAAAGTTTCAAAACAAATGAAAGAATCTCAAAACTTATTACCTAGTTGCAGATTTTAAATGGTGTTATAGTTATGGATAACGCTAATAGTCCCCATTATTATACAAAATTTTTTATAACAACACATCACGTGAGTTGTCACAATTTAAATGTTGTATTAAAATTTATACATATAAAATTGATATTATCAATAATTGAATTGAGACAAATTATATATTATATAAAAAAATTTATTATAATAGTTAGTACCGAGCATTATCCTATATTATTATTAATATTATTATTACTTGGAACAGAGACACCAAAAGTAGACTAGGATTTGAGTTACTGATTAAAAAAAAAAAGGGGATAAAGATGAAGAATAGAATGCTTTAAAAAACATGATTAGAATTGAATTCTTTTGTAAACATTTTTTTAAAAAAACAATTCTTTTGTAAACTTTGAAAATGCATTTCTTACTCAATATTTCCCCCACTTGTATTGGACTTTGTCATTTTTATCCATGTCGTAGTCCAAAAAACGAAAAAAAAAATAGTAAGTTCAAGCTTATTTGTTAAATTTGTTTTAAACATCTAATAGAAAAGATTTTTCATTAATTATTGTTTATATTTGACTCATAATTTAAAATTTTAGCTGACAAATCAAGACTTTGAATTCTGGCCTACTTGAGTTTTGCATGTCAACGACCAAAACATTGATAGATTTTTTTTTCTTTTTAGTGAGTAGACAACACTTTACAGATGGTGTTGTGGTGTTTAGCCTAAAAAGAATAGAACAAGGCGGATTAAAGTTAGAATTCGGCAAAAAGAGTTAGAAATTGGTAAAGAAGTTGGATTTTTTTTTCTTTTCTAATAATCCCTAAAGGGTGCCAGACCTCTAGAGTAGTATTTCCAAAAGGGGAAAAAAAATAGGAGTAATCGTTTATGCTATCACTATGACACATCTCTTACACCAGGACTTTACAATTTATAAACATAGCATTATTCCTAAAAACTGCCAAAAAGTTTAACATTAGTAATTTATAACATTTTATTTGGTAAAATTTAAAGGTAAGATAGTTATTTCATGCAAAAATTACTTCTACTTTTGGTCCTGAACTTTGACATAAAAAAATGAAACCAAACGTTATAACTTGTCCATGACTCCATATTTCATATGTATTTAAGATGTAAGTAATGTGAAAATACCCTATTTTATTTACTATAATAGTTTTGCTTGGATTTTTTTTTTTTCACATTGCAAGTGGAAAACTAATACAATCAAGGGAAATAATTATGGTAAGAATTATAGTAATTTAATGACATTATTGGTAGTCAACTATTTCCAATCATATATTATCCACATTCTTATTTAAATGACACATTATCCACATTGCCGTTAGCTTCTCCTACAATCACATATGTCCAGTCCAACTACTTAATTAACACTTGCTATTATCTTAAACGTGTGATTAAATCCACCTAACCACGGTCAATAATCGTATCATAATTTACTCTACTAGTATCGAATGTTTTTTTTTTTTAAGTGGGGCTTAACTAATGACTACCATTTATTACAAATTTAAAAGAAAATAACACACACACTTTACCAAGATTTGAACCCATGACCCCTCCAAACTCACACATACGTCCCTCAAGTTTTGGACCAACTGAGCTAGCCCTATTGGCTAATATCGTATGCTCATAAGTTCACTAATATCAAACAAAATGAAAAGGGGAATTCAATAATTTTCCTTATATATTTTGCTAAACACTACAATTTCTCTTCTATTATAAAAAAATCTAAATTTGAAAGAAAATTTGGGTTGTGATTTCTAAAAACACAGGAATTTTGTGCAAAATTTCTTTTAGAGTTTTTATTTAATTTTTTCAAAAATAGAAATTCTATCCCGATATTATTTATTTATGTTTTATGCACTATTGTTAGTTTGCAATGTCCGAATTATGATTTCAAAAATATTAATAGCACGTTTACTTTGTTGTAATCATAATTGGAATAAATAAAAAGAGAAATGAATGAGAATAAAATAAAAAATATGTGAATTACTATTTGTATTATATTATTTACTTAAAACTAATAGGAATGGGAATTTATTGGAATAATATTCATTTGTTTATTTAACTTATAAAAAATAATGAGAATACATTATATTTACTAAACTGTCCTTTTAAATATATGTATATTTTACAGTAGATAAATTTTTTGGATAAAATTGTATTTTATAATTTTAATAATTAAAAGAGAGTCAAGGAGCATTTATAGCTAATCACATTCCTTAGTATGCTAGTGGAGAATTATTCTCCTTTTTTTCTCCTAAATTTGTGTGGACTCTAAATATTTCTCTCTTTCTTATATTTTAGTAAACCTTTGAACGAGAATCATTACCATATATATCATTCATATTATTCTTTAGTAAACATTTAATATTAGTTGCGAAAAAAAAACGTATTAATTGGTCAATAAATCCTTAATTCATTGGACGACTATACTTGAAGAAAAATGGTAAACATTATTTTGCACTTTGCATATTTGCAGTTTGGGGTTATTTCAATTACTTTTTGTCTAATTTTAAAATAAAATTATGGAGTTGTAGTCTAGAGGTTTGTGTCTTAAATTAAAACTCTGAGTTTCTGTATGCTAATATCTGTTTTGCAATGACTAATGAACGGGAAAAAAAAAATTGTGTAAATAAACTACTCCAACATTGTCAATTCAAAAAAATAAAATCAAATACGCCAACCATTATCTTTGAAGGTTTGACAAAGTTTTTTAGGATTAGTTACATTATTTTTATCTCCTATGTTTCGTATTTATCTACAAATTCTAAAAATGACAAATTTATGCTATCAGATTTGTGCACAATAACAAATTTTATCCCTTTTGATTGTTTTTGTGAGAATATTTTTCCCTAAATTTATCTTTAAAACATGTCAAAAAGTGATAATTAATGAATAAGGCAAGGCAAAGACAATAATGTAATCAAACATATTTTTTCGTTTTGTTTTGTCTGGTCCTTAGAGCTAAAAGTTTAGAACCCTGGATTCTACCTCTTGGAATGATTTTTTATTATGATCACTAGAAGGTTGAACAAAGTTATACACAAGAGACTTCATTGTAAATATCTATATCAAATATGAACTTATGATCAATTAGGGGACTGAAGTAATCCTTGGATAGAAATAGTTGGATATTTTACTATTATATTAATTGCAAAACCATATCTTATAATTTTGTTGGAACGTTTAATAAATTATTAATGCCCTCCATTTTTGTTCTCAAAAAAAGAAAAAGAAAAAAGTCCCTTCATTTTATATTCTAAATATATAATATAAATAGTGACAAAGCAAAAAATCAGAGTGAACTGGCGAATACAGCCTATTATCGTCACTATTCATTATTATTCTCCGAAAATTTTCTAAAGCTTATTACATCAGATGTTAATTATTTAAATAGAAATTTGACATGACATTGCAATCACAAGTTGGGATAAAGTAATTCATGTTCATGAATGTTTGAAAGTAAATGAATATATGTACAAAGAGTCTAGTAGCAATATTTTTCTTACTTTTGTTTCAATATTTGAGAGGTGATCTCTAACTATGATTTTTATATTACTAGAAATTGAGATATTTAGTTGAGTTCACATGCCAAACACAAAAAAAAGAGTAAAACCAGTTTAATAAGAATTTTCTTTACCTATCACGAGAGAAATTAATAATTATATTTTAAATTTTAAAAAATGCTAGCAATAGTCACTTGTTAATTTTTTTATCAGAGGATAAGTTTAGTGATTGACAAATGGATAAAGTGAATGATAATATTAATTATAAATAATGGAAAACTAATGATATTAATTGGTTGAAAAAAAAAATCACAAGTCAGTCAATGAACAAAAGTTTAATAAAAAGGTCCATAAAGTGATGCTTGCCAACACACCTCTTAGATTTTAAATTGATGCCTACAATTGAATATGTCACTATTCAAAGAGAAGTATTGTCATTTACTTCCAATTGAAATTGTTCGAATAAGTATTTAATTAATGTTATATTGCAAGAGTAATTTGTTTATTACCTATACTTATTTTGTTTCAGTACCTCTTTCCACTGTTCTTTTCTTGATCTATTTTTGTACTTTTTTTTCATTGATTTTTTTTTTCTTACTTTGTTGATGTTCTTTTTTTTATGGAGGCTTTTAAGTTTTCTAGATTGGAGTTCGAGACTTTTAGATATGAGGAATTCACACAAAATACAAAGGCGAATGTCCATTTGGTGTTTTTTTTTTAATAAAAAAAATCCACAATTTCTAGTGATTTTGTTAAAAAAAAAAAAACAAAAAACAAAAACAAAACAAAAACAAAACAAAACAAAAAAAAGCATTTTTATTTTAAAAAAAAAATTAAAGATTTACATTTGTGTTTTCTTTATCAAATCTCGTCAATTCATATGTGCGATCAAAATTAGAGTTTAAATTTATTGAATAACGTGTTTTTCTTTTTAGAATCATTGATTATCATTCATAAAAACAACCAAAAGGTTGCTATCTAAACCAATGTCTGTAATATGTAGCAAATCCAACAATTGGCAATCTTCGAATATACAAAATTCTTTTTCTAAATTATGTTATCTGCTTTTAAAAGATAAAAATATTATTTTTCCACAATTTCAACTCAAATCTTAATAGTGTATATAGATCCAATAGATTCAAATCTTAATAGTATATATAGATCCAATAGATGTAGTAGAAAAATACAAATAAAATGTATTATTTTATATTAATAAATAAATGTGGTTTACTTTGAAAAAGGGCTAAATGTTGGGTCTTTTTTTTATCCTTCAGTAATAGGGATGATATCCCAAGTGTTTTATCCAAAAACAAATTACACCTTTTTCATTTGTATCAAATTAGGCATTCAATTTGTATTTTCTTATTAAATAGCATAGGCCATAAATATGACCAAAATTGAAAATTGAGACTGTTGAAAAAAGTATTTTTACCTCTAAACTCATAAACATAAATAATAATAATAATAATAATAATAATTAGTGAAACTTAAAAGAGTTTAAATCATTCAAAAATATTAAAATGAGAAAAAATAAAAAGAAAGAATGAGAAAAATTGAAGGAAAAGAAACAATTTCCCGTGTGTCCTCCTTTTCTTTTTTTAAGATTTTAAATTATTCATAACAATTAAAATGAAAAAAAAAAAAGAATGACAAAATTTACAATGAAAAAAAAAGAGCAAATTTTCATTTTTTTTAAAATCATTTAGTGCTTTCAATTATTTTAACTATTTATTTATAATAATCATTATTAATGTTTTATAAGTTTAAAGGATAAAAATATCTTTTTCTAAAATCTTAAGTTTCAATTTTGACCATCTATTTGATAGGAAAATAGAAATTGAATCTCTAAGTTGATATAAATAAAAACAATATGGATTTTTTCAAAATAAAACACTAATTGTAGTGGGATTTTATTTTAATATTATCTCCTCAATAATATTATTTGAAAAAAAAACTTCTTTCTTAATTATATCACCTCTATGAAATTATTTAAAAACAATTATGATCCCAATCTGAGTTGAAAATTTTTGAATATGGTCAAATTTTTTTGAGTGTGGTTGAGCACAAGACTAAAGAAAAAAAAATCTTTTTCCAGTGCTATGTTTGACTATGATTGAACACATTTTACTATAATTGAGTTCACAACCAAAGGATTTTATGACCCTTTTTGTATTCTTACCAAATATAATTAATTATTTAATTAATTATGTAAATTTATAATATCGATATTGTAACAACAAAAAATAAAAATTGATACATAATATTTTTACTTGGTTCAACTATCTCCCAATAATCTACATCAAAGGGGACATGCTTAGAAAAATATACTTATTAGTATAGATCAATGTCTAAAAAAACACTAATCAAATTTAAGACTTTTTCTTTTAAAACTTGCAACATGTAGATACTCTTTTACTAATTCATCTAGCGAGCTCCTCTCGATTTAATGTGATTCATTCTATGTGAACTTCTTTCAAATTTCTTAGAACATGCTTTCTTCCGAAGACTTGTTGTACCTCTCTCAAAGCACTCTCACTCTCACGACTAAGAATCCCTCTTAGTTTCACTATACAAAGTATAGATAGATTTAACAAAGTATTGTTCTAATGACAATCATAAATATATATGGCATACTAAGGACTCTAACTTAGACTCCTATTTTATAGTGCTCGAGGTATTCCTTTATTTGTCAATTTGTCAGACACGTTCAATCACAATATATGATGATTGAAAGACAAAATAATCCGTCAAAAATAATAAAACCGTAATCAAGATTGCTTTGAAATTAAATACTAATTCTTTCGAGCGATGTTACAATATTAACTCTATCTAAAATAGTCATGTTGTAATATTCTAGGAAAGTTGCTAATTTATTTCTTGCAATTATAAATCTAATTTTACATAAATTGATTAGCAAATCAACATAATAAAACCATTCAAATATATCTAAAATCAACTTAGAATAATAAAGGAAATAACAACTTTGAAATTCCTTTTATAAATTAGGCAATTACTTTTTCATATACAAGATTATTTCCTTAATTATTTCCCACGAGTTGTCAAATAGAATGGGTAAAATAATATCTAAACATATACTTAATAAAATTAGAGTCTAATTAGACTAATTTGTAACTGATTGATTCAATCACATATTAATCAAAGATACAACTTAAACAAGAAGGAATTATCAAGATTAATTTTCCTGCAAGTCAAAAATTAATCGTAAATAATTCTAATCAAATCTCAGTAATATTAAACAATTATTCAATCAATGACAGTTATAAAATTTGGACAAATATTTTAAAATTACCAGGTCAAATTTTTCAATAATGTTTGTAAAAGTGATATTGCAACATCTAAAATGACAACATAGATTTTGCCTCTTCAAAAGAAAATTTCATTTCATAGTATTGAACTCAATGATCAACTCTAACTATTTGACTATTTTTAGATAACATAGATTTTGCCTCTTCAAAATAAAATTTCATTTCATAGTATTGAACTCAATGATCAACTCCAACTATTTGACTATGCATAGTTGAGCCTATATGATTGATGATGAAATAGAAATCCAAATATAGTAGCAACTTGATCAATATAAAAGATTGTTATGATTACTCAGAGCAACTCATAAATGCAATTGACTTTTATTTAAAAATATTTTTTTATAATGAGATAAATATTATTGATGAATTATTTTGTGCATAATTGTATTTGAATACAAGTCTGTTTAACCATATAATATATATTTTTCTAATTACAATCTAAATTTATAGAAGACATAGATAAAAGTATTTAAAATCAATTAATTATACTTCATAGCTATATAAACAAGATTGGGCACTTTGTTAATATTGTAGTTGACTTTAAAAAAGTGTGACTTATCTAAAGTCAGCTAATGTATTGAGATATACACTGAATTAGATCATAAATAAAATTTATATAACAGTTATCGAAAGAAAATAATTTCATAGGTATGAATTAGCTTGATATTTAATCTTGAGTTGATTGTAATGATATATTTTCAAATATAGTTTTATTTGAATTTCAAATTAGTGAGATAAATTGATGTCAATATTCTTTACTATTTAGCAAAATGTATCTGTTGAAATATACAATTACAACTAACAATAAAGAATTTGTAGAAATGACATTTCTTAATAGATTTCAGTTCTTAATCATGAGTTAGGTTTAAGTATGTCAACATAATTTAGTAAGTAAAATTTCAAGCAATAATTATTAGAGAAATCAATAAGTGGTAAGAAATATTACTATCATATTTTCCATGATATTATACAAATAGATAATTAGTAAAAAATCATTGTAGTATGGGATGTAACACTAAAATAATCATAGATAATTGGAGTGCAATTTCAGTATTTTAGTATAATGTATTCTAATAGGGTTCTTTAGCCAAATAGTAAAATTTTATATCGTAGTACGCAAAATGGCCATTTTTCAAATGCTGTTAAAAAATAGCTGAATTTTGATAATTATTTTTAAAAAAATGGTTGTTTCCATATTTAGTACATCAAAATATATTGATTTATTTTTTAAAAATTGATTTACTTTGCAAATAATCGATTAACTAAAAAAAAGTATATTTATCAAAATAAAAGATAAAACAATCATTTATTAAATAAGCGTAAAAAAATAATTATTTTTAAATTGATTTTTAAAAAAGGCCATTTTTTTATAAATACTTATTCTAAAATTTAGTAATTGACAAGCCTCTCAAAACATCCCTTAAGATTCCTAGGTTAGTTTGTATTAATAGTTATACTAATATTGGATTTGACTGATTGAAATTAAAATTGGGCAAATTAATTTAAAGATCTATTTAACTATATAAGATATATTTTTGCGATTACTATGTAAATTCACATAAGACATGAATAAAAGTTATTTAGAATTAATTAATTATGGTTCATAGTTACATAAACAAGATTGAGCACTTTATTTATGCTATAATTGATTTTGGAAAAGTATGATTTATCTTGGTCAACTAAATTTAACTAACGTATTGGGACATATACTAAATTAGATCATAAAAGAAATTTATTTGATAATTGTCAAAAGAAAAGAATTTTATATGCAAGGATTAGCTTTACTCTTAATCTTGAGTTGACAATGATTAAGTATTCTTATTTTCAAATATAATTTTATTTGAATTGTAAATGAGTGAGATTAATTAATGTTAATATTCTCTACTATTTAGTAAAATATATTTGTTGAAATATATGGTTATAACTAATAAATAAAGAATTTGGAGAAAAGGCATTTCTTAATAGATTTTGTATTTAATCGTAAGTCTTAGGTTTAAGCATATCAACACTAATTCAGTGAAAATATGTTGATTGAGGATTATTAGAGAAATCATTAAATGCTATGAAATATGTTATCATGTTTTTCATGATGTTATATAAATAGATAATTAGCAAAGAATCATTATAGAATGAGACATTATATTAAAATATTCATGGATAATTGGAGTGCAATTTTAGTTTTTTAGTAAAATGGATTCTAAAAAAGCTTTTCAACCAAATAGCTAAATTTTATATCATAGTTTTCAAAATGACCGTTTTTCAAAAATTATTGAAAAATGGACGAATTTTGAAAATTATTTAAAAAATGACCATTTTTCATATTTAGTATATCAAAGTATATTGATTTAATTTTTAAAATTGATTTAATTTTTTCAAAATATTGATTTATTTTATAAAAAATAGATCAACTAAAGAACAACCATTTATCAAAATAAAAAACTAAAAAAAATGGTCATTTATTAAATAGGTATAAAAAAATTGGTCATTGTTTAAATTGTTTTAAAAAAAGACTATTTCTTATAAATATACTCATTCTAAAATTAAATAATTATACGTCTATTAATAATTTGGAGCCAATTTCTCATAAGATTCCTTGATTAGTTTATGTCAATAATTACACTTGTATTAGATTGGATTGATTAAAATTAAAATTAGATAAATTAAGTTAGACCTCTAAGTAGGCCATACGCCTAATCCATTTATTGTGTCTAGGTGTATAGCTCTATAAGTGGAAGAGCCCTATTTAAGTTTTAGTAACTTCTAGATAACACTTGATAAGTGTGAACACTAAGTACTAAGTTTCAAAAAAAATATTAATAGTAATTTCACTAAAGTCTCCAATTTTCTTCGAACATATGGAAGTACTATTTACTAGAAAATGATAATTAATATGATTTTTCATGAAATAATGATAAATTTACGATCTAACCCAAACAATTACTTTTTTTTATAGTCCATGCAAAAATATTTCTATTTTATACGACGTAGGATGCAGTTAAACTTTATTAAATGTAAAAATACCTAAAACAAAGACAGGTTAAGTATTTCGGCTTCAATTGGCCTACATGTAAGATAAGGTTCAATATTTTAGTCTTACTTTCTATCTCTTTCCTTTATTTATTTTTTTCATTTTCTCTTTCTCAAATTATTTTTTGAAACCCATTTCTTATATTTTTTTTTCGTGTTGAACTTTATTACTCCTTTTTTCTTTTCTTTTTTAAATCTTTGTGGTTTTATTATTTTTTTCGCTTTCAATCCACAATTGAAGCTTCCTAAGCTTCACCATATCTTAGTCATATAAAACATACCTTAATCGTATAAAGTATTTTTAAATTTATATATACTTTTATTTGATTAATTTGAGTATCTCTCAACAATATAAAGCATAACCCCTTCATAAACACCCAAAATGTTAATTTTCACCGTGAATATTGGTGAAAGTACAGTGCCATAATTTGTATATAAGTGCATGCATATATATATATATATGTGTATTTATATCACAAAATAAGTTAACATTTGTACACATAAAATATGAAGATGTAAGACATATCAAGGAAAAAAATAATACTTGAAATTAAGAAATAATAATTAAATTTGACCTAATTGGAATACTATAAATTGTCATAAGATAAAGATATTTATATAATTTATGTAATGCTTATGAATTTCTTGTTTCAAATTTATATGAATTGAAATTAGTCTGAAAAATAAGAACTGACATCTTACTTTATTAGGGGTAAATATTCAAGAAACTAAACTAGTTTCAAAGAAACTTTTATAGTTTTCTGCAATTTAGTTACCTATAGGACATTATGTTATATAGAATTCAAACTAGTTTCTTAAAATCTTTTGTAGTTTTCTGTAATTAACTTACATACATGACATTCTGTTAAAAGGAATCTCCACTAATTTCTTAGAAATTTTTGTAGTTTCTTGTAATTTATTTAATTACAAGATATTTTACTAAAAAGAAACTAAATTAGTTTCTAGAAAATCTTTGTGGTTTCCTATGATTTACTTACGTATATAGTACTTCATTAGAAGGAAATTTTTGTGATTTCTTATGATAGCAAATTTTTGTAGTTTTCTGTGATAGCATTCTGTTAAAAAAAAAAAAACTAAATTGGCTTCAAGGAGACTTTTGTGGTTTTCTATGATTTACTTATGTACATTCTTCTAATAAAAAATTAAATTATTTTTCAAGAAATTTTTGTGTTTTTATGCAAAAAAAGGATGGCTTTTGACTAAAATGCCACTGTATTTTCTAGCTCCTAAAGTATTTAGAAAATATTTTAAAAGGTCGTATAGGATTTTTATTATTTTTGAAAGGTCGTAAATTTAGTAAATTTTTTTGAAAAATAGATATAAGTGTCAATAATATTTTTATTACTATAAATTGGTACGACCAATCATTAATTAGATGTGGAGGTTTAGAAACTAGTGTAATGGCCCCAGATATTTAGTGGTGGCATTAGATGAGGGGATTTTATGAGTTTTTCCTTTGAAAATTGAAAAAAAAAAATAGAGAAATATGGTACTAAATAATAATACAATCTTATACAGTGTACGGGTGGTATTTTTCAAAATATTATGCCAAAATACGGTGGTAAAATCGTAATAAAAGCCAACGTTTTCAAAATTCATATAAAGTGGCGAAATCGTGCCATCCGTGACAAAAATCCAATGTTAACAGATCTCATTTTTCTTCCTACACCTAAGGGTTCGAAACTCAGCATTTTCCTAAATCCATTTTGTTTTTTTTTTTTTAATTTCGTTTTTATTGTTTCATTTCTTTTTTTTTTCTTTCTTTTATATTTTATTTTCTCATGCAGCCAATTCTCACTCGTTATATATATATATATACACTTTCTTTTTCATCTTTTTAATTCTTTTTTCTTTTTATTATTTTTTTCTTTTCCTCCTTTTTAATATTTCCATTATTTATGGTATTTTTAATAAAAAAGTTAGTAAAAAAAGGACTATAGTTTTTATCCTTATAAGGAATAATGAGCATTTCTTTTCCCCTCTAGCTGATTATTTTCGTTAATAGTAACTAATCTAGTTACGAGTCACCAATTTAGTTACTAGATTATCTTTTTTTTTTTAAGTTAGTTACCAATTTCATTCTAATTACTAGTCCCTCTTTTTTTTTTTTTTTTTCCTTTATTATGGCCACTTAGACTAATGTCTTTTTATCGGTTACTAATGACCATAATAAATATTTTTTAGTTATCTCAATTAATAATAAATACTTCATAAACCATGGTAACTATTTAGGTTATGGGTTTCTAGACTAGAGGCTACTTGAATTGGTGACAAATTACTGATTACCAATATTAGTTCTTAGTAACCAATCTAGTTACTAGTTTTTATACTAGTAGCCACTTAGAGTGGTGACTGTTTACTAGTTACCAGTTATTAGAATAATTACGAACTTTGAATAGTAGCTATCATTAGCCACTCTAGATACTAATTATTGATTTCGGGTTTCCATATAATATTAATCTAGTTATTGTTTTCCATGTCAGTAGCTAGTTACAAAGACTGAAATTGGTTACTAGTCACTGTTTTTTTTTTTAATGGTTAGTTATAAAGATTAGTAACTAGTTACTAGTTATTAGTTACCAAATTGATGGTTGTTTACAAAGACTAATGACTAGTTACTAATGAATGGTTACCAATTACAACATTAATTAATAGATTGGTAATTAATGACCAGTCTTTGCATCAGTAAATAATGTTAGAATTCATTTGTACAATTGAAAAAGAAAATTCAATGTTTGTCAATCACCATCATCCATCTACTTAATTATTATTTTGAAAACATAAGATTGAATATCAATTAGAAAATAGGTTACTAGTTTCTAGGTAGGTCATTAATTACTAGTTACAATTCATTGTGCTAATAATCCATCTTGTACTAGTTTACAAACTATTTGTTAGTTACAAATCTATTTATTAGTTATTTTAGTCGATACTCCTTATTTTTTAAAAGAATACTATTTAGTTATTAATTACTGGTTACTAATTACTACTTACTCTAATTACTAATTTAATTACTGATTATTAGTACCTTGTAGGTTACCAGATATTAGTTTCTAGACTAATGACTAATTACTAATTACCTGTAACTAATCTAATTAACAATCTTTCATATATTACTAGTTATTGGTTTCTAGATGGGTGATTAGTTAATAATTACCAGTTGATAATACAATTACCATAATGCATACTGGTAGCAACTTACTAGTAACCAATCACTAGTTCTATAACTAGAAACCAATAATTAGAAACCTATAACTCAAATTACTTTTAATCAATTTGATTACTGATTTCTATAATTATTGTTTACTATACATAAATCTGGTAACCAGTAACTATTATGGTTACTAGTTACTAATTTAGTTACTAGTTAATAGTCTATTATGAGTTACTGATTATTGGTTTTTAGACTAGCAATTAGTTGCTAGTAATCTAATTAACAATCCCTAGTATATTGTCAACTAGGGCTAGTTTAGTTGGTCCAAATTTTGAGGAATGTGCGTGTGAGTTTAGGAGGGTCAGAGATTCAAACCTTAGTAGAGTGTGTGTATGTTATTTTCTTTTAAATTTGTAGTAAGTGGTAGTCATTAGTTAAGTCCCACTTTTTTTTAAAAAAAAAAACAATCCCTAGTATGTTACTAATTATTGGTTTTTAGGACTGGTTATAATGGTTACTAATTAAAATATTAGTAACTAGTTACTAATAATAAATTTCGTTACCAGTTTCAATAAAGTAAAATAGAAAGGAACTAAAATAAAATATAACACAAATGCTTTTTACTAAAACTATAGCCAAAGCTGATCTCCGTACAATTCATAAAATCATAATTTGAGTAGGTATTACACACAATACCGGTACTCTAGAAACCAATCAAATCAAACGGCCACTCTTTACTTATAATTACAAAAAAATGACCAACTATTGCACTCTCATGGTGGCCAAACTTATAAGAATTAAATCAATGGATCAAAATAAATCATGAGTGCACATAGTTCTAAAAATTATAGGATACTGCTATAGTTGAGGATAAAAAGAATATATAAAGATATTGAAGGCATATCATAATCTATAATTAGCTAATTTACTTTACCTGATAATAATGTACATGTGATAAAGATAAAGAAATGAAAAAAGAGTGAAATAAAAACAAATGCAAAATAACTCAGCAACTAAATCATATTGCCCATTTCCTTGTACTCATTCTCCTTATATCTACACATTAAGTTATACCAATTCAATTAGAATTTCAAGTTATCACCATTATTAAAATCATCTTCTATAAAGCTTCCACAACACCAAAGTAAAATACTTTATAGGTACTCTGTTTTTCACAACAATCTAGTAAAATAAAATGTACAACACAAGACATAAAAGATTTATCTCTCTTTTTTGGTTACATCAGTTCCTTTGACATATTTCGTTTTTTTTTTTTCAAAAAAAAAAATGTATCTTAATACAAATAAACATAATAAAGGTCCTTATGCAATGCGGAAATTTAGAAGTACTATAAAGATAATGGAGCATCTTATTTGAACAAATACAACCAATTAAAATGAAAGGCATCCTTATATTAATAATGAGAAAAAAAAAACTCCAAATTAACATGTCCAAGAATTTACGAGTTATGTAAATCTATCAATGGCAACATTATAAAAGATCAGAACCATAAACACAACAAATTTCATAGATTTAATAAGTATATTCAACCAAAACGTATCAAATGAAAATCACTCCCATCAATCAACGAATGATTCTCTACCAAGATGACAGTGTGAGTCTTAAGGTCTTCCGAAGATGACAACGTGGTCCTCCAAAGACGATGACGATAATGGGTTTAACTTAATTCGACATTAACAATGGCAGAGGTTTCTCTCAAAACAACTCATGCGATTACAGATTCAATATATTCTATAAGGGTTGTCGATCCAGATCTCATCAGCAATGAAAGGGGAACTAACGAGATCATCGATAATAAAAGCAAAAAAGATGTCACTGGTGATGAGAGTGAGATGGTGAGGTTGCCGATGACAAGAGTGAAGAAATAAAATCACACTCCTTAGTTCTGAGCAACGGTAGAGGAGAGATCTGAGCAAGAGTAGAGGAAGAAGAGAGAAATAAAATTAAGTGGTAGCTTTCAATAAAACACCGTATGATAAATATTAAAAAGTGAGATACCGTATATTTGAGATTTTTTAAAAAACCTCGTGTAGTCCGTAATTTCCTCTTAGATGAGATTGGATTTGAGGCCCATTCTTTGCTAGTTCTGAGCACAAAAAGAAGACAGGACATATGATGCATTGTGTTTTGGACTATATAAGAACGTGGGCCCAGGCTTGTTTGGTTGGACACTGGATAATGGCATCATCATTCAACCATAAGCATTGCTCGAAAGTGTAAAACCGCATATTCCAATNTCCAAGTCTTTTTTTTTCTTTTTTTTTTTAATAAATACCTATTTGATTTCTTTGTTTTGTTTTTCTTTTCCTGGTTGCCAGTTTTGACTTGAACATCTTGTCCTAGGATGTGGTATTGGGCTAATCTTTTGCCTGGGCCCAGCAAAGATTGGGAAAAGTTCATAAATACCTGCTTTCATAAATCGTATTTTAATAGATACTTGTTTTTTTATTTTATTTTATAAATGTAGACCATAACTGTTTTACATATGAAATGTATAATGTATACCACAGTATACATTTCATGTGTTAAATATATATTATGGTCTATATTTTATGAATAAAAATTACACTAAAATCAGCACAAATTTTAAAATGTATACTATATATCAAATTTATAATAAAAAATATAAATCGTGGTAAATATTTAAATTATAAATGTATAGCATTCATATTTGTGTACCTCATAGATAAAATTTACATTGTAAATATGGACCGCTCATATTTTACATACGAAACGTGTACCATAAAAATGGGTATTTTTGAAAGAAAAATTGAAAATCAGTATTTATGAAAATAAGTTTAAAAACAGGTAATAGGCTTAAATTTCTTGCAAAGATAAGTAGAGAAAAGGACGAGTAGAACTAATTCGGAACAAAATGTCTTTTCTGTGCATCTTTCTATTTGAAAATTACGCCTTGTATGAGATTTTTTTTAAAAAAAAAAATTGAAAAATATGGTGGGATGTGTTTTTTCTAAATTCGATATGATTTTTATTAGAAAATATAATTTTTTAAAACATATTTAGAAAAATATCATTTTTAAAAATAGTAACTAGTAATCAATAATTAGTTTTTAGAAATTGGTAACTAATAATCAAATATATTTATAAATTATACATAACTACTAATGGTACTCAGTTTTTAGAAACTAGTAACTAGTAACTATTTTAAAATAGTATTTTTTTCTAAACATTTTTAAAAAGTGATATTTTTCTAATAAAAACTATACAAAAATTGGAAAAAAAATCCTTGACCTCCATATTTTTGTAATTCTTTTTAGTTTTTATAGATAATAGTGTTAAGAACTTTTTTTTTCCTAAAAATGATTTAGGAGTGTGAAAGATGTCTTGACCTAGAATTAAGAGCTTCCTAACCTAAAAAACTCTAAAAAAATGTCCTAAATAATGATTTTTTTCATGGTTAAAAAGCTCTTGACTAAGGCTATGTTTAGTAAAGAGGAAAAAAATTAGAAGGAAAGAAAAAATAGAAAGAAAAAAAAATGTATAGAATAGAAAAGAAAATGTTTTTCTCTCATAGTTGTTTGGTATGTGAGGAGGAAAGAAAATTAGTTTAATTTAAAATATTATTTTGCCCTTATATTACTATTATTTAAAAGTAAATATGTAAGGATAGCTTAGTAATTTAACTTACTAATACACTAATAAAATTTTTTCCTTCCTATTTTCTTTTCATTTTTTGTGGTAAACAAATTTATGTGGGATCTACTATTTTTTTTTCTTTCCTATCCCTTTTTCTTTTTTTATCAAACATAGGTCAAGATGTCCTTGAAACTCTTAAAATAGTTTCAAAAAATGTACAAAAAAGTTATTTTGGCCCAAATTAGTTGTATACATATCATTTTCGTTTACTAACATTCTCTTATTCTCTTGTAAGTAGGGCCATTAGTTTTTTACATGACACGACGGTATGACTCGAAAATGATACAGAATAAATATATTTGAGTGACGTATTTAATTTTTGTATTAATTTTAAGTTGACATATGGAACACGATATATGAATAGGTAGATTTTGAGTCAACTTACTTAACCTAAAAATGACTAGTGTAACAAATTTAATTAAATTGGTTGTTTTCATGTTAACATGACACAACACACATACGACATATTTATAAATATTTTAATATTTTAAATGTAATTTTAATTAATTATAAACATTTTCACATGTGTTTAGTTGAATTAATAAGTATATAATCGTATTAAAATTAAATAATCGTGTCAAATATTAAATAATTGTATAAAGTCAGAATAGACAAAAGTAAAGGAGGTAGTGCCTGGAAGACGAATGGTTATGTTCAACTCAGGTCGAGATTGTTCGACTACGATCGAACGGTGACTTAACTCTAGTTGAACTCTGGTCAAAATTTTTATGTTGCCAGTAGAAAGTCGAACAAAAATTGAGCAAAGACGTTGTTGAGATCGGGATTGAGATCGAGGTTGGTGACAAGGTGTTGTAGTTTATGATGGTGGCATGAGTAATTTAGGTATATTAGAGAAGAATATATTTTAGGATCTATTAGGGAATATAGCATCTAAGAAATTTTGATATATATGATATGCTAATGAGGATTAGTTTTGAAAATATTTATGAGTGAGTTATGAAAAACTTATTAGATCTCCTAGGTGTAAATTCCTTATTTTTTTTCTTTAACTATATACTCAAGAGTTGTTATAGGTCAAAGTATTCTTGACACTCCTAAATGTGTCATTTTGAAAAGGGTTTATAACACTACATGTCCCTAAATTCTTTAATTAGTGACTATTTGGTCTCTGAACTAAATACATGGCCAGAAATATCTTGAACTAAACAATTAGTGACAATAACGTTATTTTAAAAATTAGATGAAAAAAAGTATATAATTTGTGGTTAAATTAAAACTCTCTTCTTTTAGATATGTAAACAAATTTATAAGATTTGAGAATGCCTTTTATTTTTTCAAAAAAAATCCACAATTTTGATAAAAGGTACCTTATTATTACTAATTGTTTAATTCATGATCTTTTCTGATCCTTTATTTAGTTAAGGGACCAGATAGTTACTAAATAAAGAATTCAAGGATCTTTAGTGCTATATACCCTTAAAAAAATCATAGAAAAGCTATTTTGGCCTAAGTTAGTCCAACTTATATCCTTTTCTCCTTCTACAATTATAAGTTGTCCGATATGTCATGTTTATATAAATATATGTAATTTTTTAAGCCAAAAAATCGGCAAATATCTCCAACTCAAAAATTATAGTTAAATGATCTAAGTAGATAATTATTAAAAATAAATAATAAAATTACTCTCTTTCAAATCATTTCTTTTAATAAATTAGTGTCACTTGATGGCTAAGAAGTTTCTAAGCTATATATAAACATTTTTAATTTTATAGAATTTTAGAAAATTAAATTTTACGGTCATTTAATATAATATCACCCTTTAGTAGTATATTTATTCATTTTTTTTGTTTTTTTTCCTCTTAATATATCTATTTATGTACTCAATATATTGGGAGCATTATCAAATTTGACATTTTTTAAAGCATGTGATGATAAAATAAATAAACTATAAATCATTTATAAAATATGGACTTTCAGTAGATGAAAATTTCAGAATTTTAATATTATCCCCAACTCGACTTTGATCGAAAATTTTCGACAAAATCAAAGAAGACAAAAGTGAAGGAGATGACACTAGGAAGACGGCCAACCATATTTGACTAAATTTTTTTGACTACAGTTAAAAATTTTCAACTGGTGACTTAATCTTGGGATCAAAATTTTTCAACTAGTAGCTCAACCTTAGTCAAAATTCAACTATGGCTTAACCTTAGTTTAAATTTTTTGACTAGGTCGAAATTTTTCAAGTATCAGTTGAAAATTAGTTAGAACAATTAGAAAATGCAGCAAAACAAGTTCGACCACTGTCAAAATTTTTCAACCCAAGTAAAGTGGAGATGCCACTGGGGTTAGGATCAGTGATGGTGACAATGGTAGTAGAAGTAGTTTTGAGTTTGTCAGAGAAAAATATATTTTATGATTTGGTAGAAAATATGATATCTAAGTAATTTTATACGTATGACATGGCAATGAATGAATTCTAAAAATATTTGTAGATGAGTCCTTTTTTTTCATCATGAGAGGCTTAATATACTTGTTAGGTGTAATCTCTCTAATATATTTTCAATATATACTAATTCAACTATAATAACACATCATTTTTGTAGTTAGAAATACTAAAATTATAAATGGATCTATTATAACTAAAAAGATAAGTACCAAACTTAAATACTCAATATGCATATATATATATATATATATATTCATAATGACCAGATCAAATATAAAAATCACGTAAAAAATATACCACAACTGAAAAGGTCTACTAAAATCAATATCACAACGTGGTATATATAAAAATATACCAAGTAAGTAGCTTAATATACTATGAGAAAAAACTAATATACCTATTAATGGTGATTACTTGTTAATAACTTTATACTTATTCTATTGTCACTCCTTAGTCTGCTCTTTCCACACTTTGTTTTAATGATTTCTTTTATTACCAAAAGAACCTTAAATAAAATTACTTTTAGGTACAAAATAAATTCTCTAAACATATTTTCTTCTAAAATAAAATTTTTTACACACCACTCTAAAAAAAACCCCATAATTATGAATATGATTTATTGGGGAAAAAAGATGTCTGTATTCTTTGGATTTGAATCAAGAAAACTATTTCTTATTTTGCTTCTCTAGGTTTTCTCATATGAAATTTTTTGGGTTTTTTTCCCCTTTATGTTGATAACACGTGAACAAAGATAAAATTAAATTGGGTTTATCTATTCTGAATTTGTTGGAGATCATTGTTGGTGAAGAACATGGTTTTGTTACATTTATTTTTAAATTATATTGTGATAGATTTATTTTTCTATTTCTTACAATGTTTTTACTTGAGTTTTTTTATTCCAAATTTTTTCATTTTTAAACTGTTAATGAATCTTGTAAAGAAGAAGATGAGTATTGAGTAGATGAGTGGGAAAAGGAAAATAGAAATCCAATTATGAGGGCTATTTTGGAATATACAATAAGTAGTATTTAAAATTAGAAATTTAAATGAGAGGTGAACTTAGTTAAAGTGTTGGGAGAGTAAATCTGAGTGTGGCAATGGTGCCACTAAAATAAAAGGGTAAAAAAAGAGAAAAATTAAAATCTCCTAACTAGCAAATAGATAAGTAATTATAAAAAAACGGTCATTAAGTTATAAAATAGTAAATATAGTCGCTTACTAATACAAATTTGAAAAATGGACATATACCATAAATTCTCAAATATTTAGTGTGCATATGTATTTATTGAGCATTAGCCATTAAGATAGGATTTATTCTTATACACTTTTTTTTTTGGAAAGGATTTTGAAATTACAGTTTGGTATCATGGCGTTGAAGGTCACACAATATGTGGCGATATGTTAGATCAATTGATGCCACGTTAAATCAAAATTAGTTTTAGAGAGAGAAGCTCTCCTTTCTCTCTAAATCTGAGTCTATTGCTTTCATCTATCAGTAACTATTTCTCCTCTCGCAACTCCTCCTCACTTCCTCCACTAATAGGTATCTCCTTTATTGGGGAGAGGAGGAGGAGAGATACTCTTTCTCTCTCTCTCTCTAATATAGATTTTTTCAATTTTTTGTATTTCTAGTTTTATTATCAAATAATTCTCTCATTTGGGAAAGTAATCTTCCACATAGATATAGGGTAGTCCTAGTACACCTTGTTCTTGATTTGTGATAATTTATAGGGTTTTTAGTTTTTTCTATGGTAGTGTATAGTTTAATGTTTGTTATTATTTTCGTCCATCTAGATTTGTATTTATGGTAATTTGTAATAGATACCGTGGTGTGGACTATTTTAGTATGTCTTTCACACAGATTTATTCAGATCTAGATAGTGTGTGTAGTAATATTTACCCTTATATAGTTCTTTGATATGAAGCAAGATACACCCACAATAAATGTAGAATGGAGGATCACAACGAGCTAATAACTGATTCTTAGAGCTATATTAATAATAGTGATCTGTATAAATCTATTTCTCTTGAGTCGATTTTGCTAAAATTCTAGTGCATAAATTTGCTCTAAAAACTTTAATAAATTTTTAATAGTTATCTACTTAGTAATCAATAACCCTTCTATAAATATTGTACGCTCTTTTTATTTGTAATGAAAGTATTTCCCCATAAAAGAAAAAAATTGAAGTGTGTAAGGTCGGCTCTCTTATCTCAGCTTGGCGAGTGTTGACGAGAATACCTTAAGTCAATTACTAACTAAATAAAAATATTTAAGGGCATTGGTCTTGGTTAAAAGTCTAAGAAATTACTTTACTGAAGAGTATTTGAATTTGATGGTTATCATATCGGACCAATACGTTAACACGTAACCTCCCTTGTTTGGATTCAACAAATCAGTGTAGCATTGGATTATGACAACGACAATCTGTAATTCCATTTTGGTACAAAGAATAAGCCACTTGATTAAAGGGGTCACCAACCCCTATTCACTATTAAAGGATATAGGTAATTGTCGTTATATGGCATTTCCGGAATTCGGTAATTTTTAAGATAAAAAAGCATCTATATTTTCAGTATTTGTTCTTCTATGATATTTTATTAGAGAGATTGAGTCTCTGGTTTCTGTTTTTATGTCTAACTCTATGACTCTAGATATCTTAATTTTACGAGAGTTTCGGGTCAAAAGTAGGCCTCAAAAGGCACCAATCATTGTTGAAGTTATATAAAGACCAACTCCTCTATCTTAGGTCAAAGTCAATACTAATGATTCTGTTTATGGCTTATTGGGTCCTTCTGGGTGTTCAGGAGTATTTCAGACACATAGAGGGTTTGTTCGATGATGTTTCTCTATTCCTTAAAGAATTGGATACGCTTTTGAGACAGAATTGGCAACGATGATTCATGCGATTGATTTATCTTGAAAATATAGATGAAAGCATCTCTGGTTAGAGAGTGATTCACTTTATGTCGTTTCTTTTCTTTTGGCCTATTCCCTTAAAGTTCATTTCCATTGGAGATCAGCTTGGTGTAGAGCATTGAGGTACATTGTTAATATTGATTTTGTAGTCACTCATATCTATCGCGAGAGTAATCGTGTAGCTAATTCTTTAGTTTCTCGTACTCCTTTTTTTATTTATTCTACTTAGTAGTGGTTCGCTTCATTTTTTGTTTACGACAATTATATTGTAAAATGTTTTGCTATTTTTTTTTTTTTTTATCTTGAGAGATTAGATTTATGCTCCTTTGAATTAGTGTATCTTTTTCTTTTTTAATTTAATTTCTCTTTTTTAATTTAATTTCTCTCGTTCTATCGAGATTCATTTTAAAAAAAAAATATTGATACAAACGTAGTTTAGAGTATTTATAGCAAATGGTTGATTGTCTTATTTATTTATTATTTATTTATTTTTTATAGGTAAATTATAAAATATATCAACTCTCAACGTAAATTAAATTATGTACTTTATATATGGAGACTTGGTATACCGATTATTTATATGTAAGAACTAAAAAATGGATATTTATTATTATGAAGTGCTGCCAAAATCGGCCATTTTATTGAAAACCTCAGTAATTTAGTTCCCAAGGGTGGCTTGAGAGGTTAGTTTAGTTGTGAGAAATGCATACACATTTGAAGTACTGAGACCATTATTTTGCATATAATAATTCGCGTGAGTTTTATTATAGGATCTACACCAATCGACAACCTTGATGCGACAATGTTCATAAAGTTCTTTCTCTTTTTTTTTGAAAAAAAAAAAAAACTGTTCTCTTTTCTCAGGATTACAACATATCATAGAATCAACAAAATAAATTAACTTAATTTTGGATATCTTACTTAATAAAAATAACAGATTAGTGTGTGGGCTCGTTCTATTTCCTTCTCTATAGATAAATAAAGCAACATCAGCTACCGCGAGCTTAAAAGAAAAAAAGGAGATTCAAATAAATAACTTTACTTTTTTAGTATTTGGTATATATTATTTCATATTTACTTGTGTATTCATTTTGAAGGTGAAATTCTACAATAACAATTCCAAATAACATACTAGAATTCTACAACAACAATTCTGAATAGCATACCATTTAAGATATTATTAACATACCATTCAAGATATTATGTAGATTAAAACTGACAAACAACATCATAAACCCCACCAACAACAATAAAATCAAGACAACGACAGCGTGGCTAAAGATAGGACTTTTCATAAACTTGCGTATGTTTATTACAAAACCATTATTAATAGTGCTATTATTCTTTCCGTAAGTCTAGCTAGACTCCAGTATACATACCTAACCAATCGATTGTCAAATCTTTTTTTTTTTTTTTAAAATATATACCATATTACTTGTCATTAGCCAATAATAAGACAAGTCAAAACCCATGCAAATTTTCCTAGAAAGTTTAGAACAATAAATTAATGAATTAAATTCTCAGAAGAAAAAAAACCCATATAAAATTTAATGTATAAAACATCATTGCAATGGTTGTTGGAGTAGGCGTGATATAACCATCAGAAGGAAAATATTGTCGTTTATGTTCCTCAAACCCCAAAACGACAACCAAAATTCTTAATTTTGTCCCTACAATACTCGGATCTTTGACAGAAACAAAATCCTTTTAATTATTCTCTGTTTTCACAAAACAAATTGTAACACATTAGTCAAACTTACTATTATTGTTTTAATGTAATTTATATCTCTTAGAAATGAAATATTTATAGTATACTTTGATCATCGAATTATTAACACTAAAATTTTCTTTTTCTTCTTCTTCTTCTTCACAAATTTTTAGATATTATCTCTGTGAATGAATTGCTCTGTTTTTTCCCTGTGTTCCTTTCTTCTCCTAATCCCAATACTCTTATTAGCTTTAGTCCCAAGCCATGTAAATTGCTTCAAAACCGACGTTCAATTGGGAAGCTGCCAGCCTTTCGATTGCGGGAAACTCAAAGGAATTTCCTACCCTTTTCGGGGAAATCACCAGCCTGATTCCTGCGGACACCCAGAATTTGTTCTCGACTGCCAATCAGATGATGCCCACCTAGTGTTCGACGAAATGTCCCAGAGATTCCGCGTACTCGAACTCGACCAGGCAGCTCGGACTCTCAATCTTGCCATTACGGACTTATCAGATTCGACCTGTCCTGATAAATTCTCTAACACCAGTCTGGATTCCACACCTTTCCGTTTCACCCCGAAAGATCGAATGGCCGCGTTGTTATACGACTGCGATCAGACCAAACATCCCGGGCACACAAGCTTTTCTTGCGCCGGACGTAACTTTTCTCGCTCGGGTTACTTTATGATGGAAGCAGATCTGCGGCATAAGTTTCCGCCTCGGCTGTCCTGCGGCGTCACTGTTTTGGTTCCGGTTATGGAGAAGGTGGTCGCAAAACTCATGAGTAAAGAAGTCGACGTCGAGGAGGTTCTGGATGAAGGTTTCGAAGTTTCATGGAGCTCCATAGAGGAAGAGAAATGCCGGGATTGTATTGTTTCGGGTGGAAAGTGTGGACATAATACGACCGTGTATGAGTTCAGGTGTTTCTGTCCTGATTATAAAGCTTATGCATGGAACTGTAGTAGTAGTACCACTGGAACTACCCAAGATATGGTACCGGCAAGTGATCCTGTTTATCCTGCACCGTCTGATGCTGCTGGAGATTCATCAGGTACGTATATCTCTCTTCTTTATCATCTGGTTCGAAATTTTCATATCGAATCCTAGAGTTTATTAGTTCTTTTTGTTGTTTGGTGTGTCGTAGTAAAATGTGATATTGTATGTTTTTTAGTTATTGCGTAGTAAAATACGGTAGAATACTCAATCCTATACAATACATATTTTAATTTGGACCAGGGCGTAATAACAATAAAATGTGATCTCTGATTTTGATAACATGATAACGTGACTAATGAAGGCGGGTCTCACACTCCCATTTATGGGCTCACCCTACAAGTGGGACCCACATTTTGCAAATATGTGGTGATATCACCACTAATGATAAATAGTAATGCTGTGTGATAATGATAAATAGTAATGCTGTGTGATAATGATAAATGTGACATGTGGTTATGGTAATTGGGAACTTTCTACTACATTGGTATGAACTCTTCTCCCATTACCTACCTAGTAGCACTAATGATTTTGATTATGACGGACTGTTTTACCTATGTAATCTATTTTTGAGTGTATTTTTTATTTTTATTTTTGCTTTTTTTAAGCTTACTTTGATGAATCATTTGAAAGCAAATTTTTATGTAATGAGTTGGCTTTAAAGATGCTTTTTTCACCTTTCTTCTATATATGATTCTTCTGTATAGGATATTTGTTATCGTAATTAGTTGCTTAGATCATGTTTACTAATTGATAAAGAAAAGAATGATAAAGGGAAAAAGAGAGTAACGAGAGTGAAAAAATGAGTCATTTCTTTTCGGTTTCACTAATTATGTGAGGGTTGTATCCCGAATCTATATATATATATATATATATATATATATATATGTATGTATGTATATATATATTTGGTAAAACGACGTGATGAAAAATGAGAACAATCCCTTTCTTTCCCATAAGAGATTAGTAAACGTGACTTAGGGTCTAGATTTCTTGGTATTGTTAGCCATGCGTAATGGGCTTAACGGCCGAGTGGGTTTGAGAGGTACTTAAAAAATGTTATAGCTAAGTGTGAATGGTTTTATTTGTTATTAAATCTACATACTATTAATTATGAAAAACATTAAAGGATAAATGTTCTATAAGACTCCACAAAGGCTCATTTATAAATCTTATTTGGAGTCTCCCATCAATTAATTTGTACTACTATGTATCGCATAGCTCATAGCATTGGTTATTAGTTATTCATGTACCCTACACCTTCCGCTGTATGTTTTGTAGAAAAGAAAGAAAACAAGAGAAGGAAAAAGTAGGATGGATAGAAAATGTGTAGGATAGAAAATAAAAATATCTTTTTTCTAAAGTTGTTTGTTATAAAAAAAGGAAAAAAATACAATTTATTTTGAAATCACTATTTTATCCCCTCTCTATATTTTAAAAATGAGAAATCTTATAAAATATGCTCCATTTGTACTCTATTTATAAGTATATGAGATCCAATAAAACTTCAAAAAATATGACTAAACACCCTTAAAAAGATTTAACTATCCTCAGTATGTTTCAACTTTTATCTATGCTTTAGACCTAGTTTTCTTTCATTTTTTCTTGTTCTTCCATTTTTCTTCTTCTATGCTTTCTCTCGATCTTCAACTTTCTTTCAATACTATAATTTTTTGAACAATCAAAGTTAAATCAATGTTATAGAAATGTAATAGGTATATAGTTTAAAATAGTTGGTATTTGAGTTTTGAGATATTCTATGGTAGATTTTGTATTAAAAATAAAATTTAGATAAATTTTTGGAAACTTGGACTAGCTACCCTGACAAAAATGAAAATTTTTGATGAAGTATGCTTTTATAATGAAATCAAAAAAATTACTTGATGGCCATTGAAATGACATTGAATCATCAAATTTCATCGAAATTTTTCGATGAACATTATATAATTTTTATATTTCATTATAAAAATATACTTCATCGAAATGACATTGAATTTTATCGAATTAACATCGAAATAGTATCAAAATTTATCAAAATTTTCGATATTTATCGAGGCAGCTAGTCCAAATTTTAAGATATTTGTAGAAATTGATTCAAATTTAATTTTTAATACAAAATTAACCACATAATATCTCGAAACTCAAATAAAAACTATTTTAAATCATACCCATAACATTTAAACATAGAATTTTCTTAATCGTCCATGATAAAGATAAGAGTGAGAGAAAAAGTTGAGAGATTTTGAAAGCGAAAAAAGATGTTATGGAGAAATTTATATAGAGAGAGTAAGGGCAAAGTGACATGATCTTATAGACGTTCGAGTTAATCTTCTTTGGGAGAGTTTTTGAGGTTTTTGTTTAACATCAATAAAATTATGCTTTTTAGGAGTATTTTTGTCCTACGGTTATATATTTTGAACATTTATTGAGAGAGACATATGAGTGTAATTGGGGCATTTATGGAGCATATTTATTGAAATTTCTTTTAAAAATTGGTATGCAAGGGTAGTTTAGCAAATTCTTTTTAAAAATTGGTATGCAAGAGTAGTTTAGCAAATTAGACTTGGCCATCAACTAAATATATTTTTTGTTTTTTTTTTTCCTTCAATTTGGGGCAAGTTTTTGTGGGGCTTGCCAACATTTTTTTTTCAGAACCTTTTTCTCTTATTTTTCCTTTTTCTTTCTATCAAACTATTTTTTTTTTTTCATTTTCTTTCTACTTTTTTCTTCTACTCTTTCTTTTCTCTATCATTTCTCTCTTACAAAACAAAAGTTCCGTGTGTAAGGGTAATTTAGTCATTCAATCACCTCATTTAACTAAAGTAACATTTTCCTTCCACTTTTCTCTCTATTTTATGGGAGAGAAATATTAAGTAGATTCCACCCCTATTTTTTTTCACTCATTTTCTCATTCTTTCTTCTTTTCTCGCTTACTAAATAACTATTCCTTTTATTTTCTCTCAACTTTTCGCACCCTACCTTTTCTTTCCTCTCATTTTTTCTCTCTAACAACATTAGTATAATTGCTCTTCAAATAAATGAACTTGAAGTATGAGTATTGTGCATTTACTTCTGAAATAAAAATATATTGAATTATAATGAGATCTTATTAAATAGGAGTCCTTTGGTAAGAGGAGTTGTTGGGTATGGAAATGAGAATTTGAAATATTCCCTTGTTTGTTTTGAGTTTTGCATTTTTTGATCCATAAAAATGTAAAATCTAAGGAGTTAATTTAGCTATGATTTGGGATAATACAAAACCCGTCAAGATAAGTGGTTTTCACATAAACCCCCATTTGAATCCGTGATCGTGAGTTCCAGAATAAAATGAAAATCCTTTTAACAGTATATTTTTTTTTCCTCAAAATTTCCATCCCATGCATAATCGAATACATTTTTCTGACTTTCTTAAGAAACTTAAAAAAGATTCTAATATGCAACTAAATACAATTATTCAAGTTTCCAAACAATTACATCACCCTTTTCGTATTATTAATTTGAAAACATGGGAACTCCCAGTAATACCAAAGGGTGCCATATTGTCCAACAATGCAACTTTGGAGCTGGCCTCTTTCTCCTTTCTACGTGACATGTGCCGTATGATGTTCCAGTGGCATGTGGATCATTTCTATCTAAACTAAATTGTTGCAAAAAAGATATCAAAAAACATTACTGAGTTATAAAGGGAGGCATTTACGGACTCACTCCTTTAGGCCAAGACAACTTTTCAACTTTTTTATCAAGCAAAAACTAATCAGGAATCTAATAAGATGTTAGTAAGTACTCACTAGCTGTCTTTTGATTTGGAATTACTCTCTCTACTGTTTTTTTTTTTTTTTTAAATTCCGCAGTACAAGCGGAATAAAACTCATATCTATGGAAAGAGTCCATGACTGGTTCATAATTACCATATTGTAGCTAATTTTTTTTTTTTTAGAAACAAACATGGCTAATTAACCACATAGAACTGCATTTCTCTTTTGGAAACAGCTTTTCATCCCGGGTAGGTAGAAAACCAATTTACACGTCAATTAATTTTTTTGTCTTTAAAGTTTGTCATCGTAATCCATACTCTCAACCCTATTCTTTACGTTCTTGAACTATGGGCAAATTAATCTTTAGTTAACCAAATGATCAAAACTTTTGAGTAGGAGCAACTCCAAAAAAAAAAAGAAAAAAAGGAAAAATAAAAGAGAACAAAGGAACTACTTTTGAATAGGTCTTTGGTAGTGGATAGATACATCAAACAATGAGAATACGATACACATCATTTCGTTCTCATCAAACCCAAAGAACGCGAAAGGCATCCTTTTCCGCTCTTTGAATCAGTCCACTACCCCAAAAGTCCAAATCCTCTTTTAGTTACTAATAATTGATAAAACTTTACCAAATTCTCTTTTAGCTTCTACTATTATTTAACAACTCCTTACAAAAAATATAAAAATAAAAAAATTTCTCCAATTACACTGCAGTATCTATCAATGGAAGGCGTGATATTATTTTAATACTAACAATTAAACACTAATTAGAAAGTCTAAAAGATATAAAAGTACATTAATGCTAAAATACAAACAAATACATTCCACGTGACAACATTTTTCTTCTCGTTTATTTAATGTGAAACGAATGATAAAGATGCTTTCAAAGTGTTAGAAAAGATTTCTATAATATTGAATTTTGAAAATGAAAAACAAAATAAAGTGTTGCCAAACAAATAAGGAGTTATAATCACAGATTTAATATCGATAACAACACGTCACAAATAGTAAGATTTAGAATTCAAATCCCCTAATGTTTGTCGAAGAAAATAAAAAAATAGTATCCATTACAAGTGAAACAGTAGGTGGCAACATACTAAATTTGATTTTCTATAGGATATATATCACTATTAAATGGCAGTTCGTTTGTTTCAGTATCGTTACGTTAAAATTAAGATTTTAATCTATTTACACATTTTTGTTACGTGGCAGAAAACTGCTTATTTGTGTTTGTGTTTGTGTGTGTGTGTGTGTTTTTTTTTGAGTAATATCTAACATCATTTTCCACCGTTGAGAATTGAGGATAAATGCGATTTCCCTAAACAAAGGATTAAATAATTTAGGGGATGTACCCTTTGATATCACTTCACCTAATAGTCCTACGGAGGAAACTCCCTGGTGATTTCCTTAGTGCAATATGCCCATCTGGATTTATCTGCTTTTTCAGTTTTTACCCATTTTGTTAAGTGTGTTAGCCGCCATATTACATTGATTAAAATTATTCAACCGAAGAGAACTGATCTTGATTATACAAGTCAACGAACCTGTTCAGTCGTCTCTTCTATATATCGTTCTTGGAAAATTCCAACAACGCAACCAATATTTCTTAGTCTTCGTCAA
>JXTB01000480.1:273429-318339 GCA_002914805.1 Parasponia andersonii
CAACACGTTAAGAGTCGCGAGATTCGATATGTTGGATGGTCCTTGTTCTCGCCAAGTACAGAACGTGAACACCACCACTTCGAGGTACCTTCAATACGGTCTAGACGTCCATTTCCCTTCAACTGTGAAAAACCTCACTCTGTTCTATGGTTGTAAAACGCCGGAAGCTGCGTATTTCCCTTATAAATTTTCCTGCCACGAGAAATCGGAAACTGTTTTCTACGCGAACGATTCTCTTTTGGAGTCTCTGGAGCCGAATCTCCGGCCAGGGTCATGTAGTGAGGTCATTTGGGTCCCGATTTTCCCGGATGCTCTTGACAAGAGCTTGAGCTCTGGCGACGACGGAATGGAGGAAGTTGGTCGGGCTTTGAGTGAAGGATTTGAAGTAATCTACCCTGAGTCAGAGGTATGTAAAAAATGCGAGGATTCGGGTGGAATATGCGGCTATGAAAGCTCTACGCCTGATCAGTACTTCCGCTGCTTTTGCCGCGACGGGGTAAATATCGGATTATGTATCCCTCGTCCTCGTCCCGGTATGTTTTCGTTTCATCCTATCAAACTTTAAACATTGACAGTTGAATATATATCTTTGTTTTTCGAAGGGTACTTTAACGTACTAGAGAAAAAGGAAAAATTCATAATAAAACCCTCTGGTAGAACATTAATTATCAAGAAGTCCGTGGGTAAGAGGAGAAGAAATTGTTTTGGATTACATCCTTGTGAAAGTTTATTGCTAATAATTTGGACTTCGTTATATCTTTTGCTTTAGTTATCTATCTGTGCTTAGTTTTATACAGACTTTTTGTGCTGTAATATGCATTTAGACTGAGCGGTCTTTCAAAATTCTCAATATTGTTAGGAGTTACAACACAGCTAAAACAACTAAAGTACGAGTTTGAGAAAATTTGAGTAAAATGAAAAAGATAAGGCACACAAAAAAATTAATGTGGTTCACCTAATTTAAGCTACACTATAGACAAGATTGTGAAGAAGTTCACCATGAAAAGGAGATTACAATTTACTTATCTCTAAATATAAGAAAAAATAAATGAACTTCTCTTTCTTGAAATAGGAGAAAATACTCTCTAAACAATTTAAGAAAAAACAAGTGGTATATTATGAAGAATTCCTAGGCTTGAATTCTCTCTTAGAAAAGAAGATGATTTTAGAATAAAATGCAAAACAAGTGATGAACACCTCCATATTTATAGAATTTGAAAGGTAGTGTAAACATCACCTTTTACTATTGCTAATACAACTGCTCTTTTCACTATTACTATTGCGGCTGTCTTTTTTACTATTGCTATTGTGACTACCATATTCACTATTCTTATTATGGGTGGTTGGTGAGTTGCAATTGTTGATTTGTTCAACATTCTTTCACTTAAAGACTTAATTTTAATCATGTCTACACACTTAAGACATCTCTCTTTTCTTCGCTTATCAATTCTTCATGCTGCTTATGTATCTACTAGGCCATATGAGGATCTACACCATTAGAATTTGTCAGTATTGATTGGTTTGGTTAAAGTATCAGCTAGGTTCTTTTTGGTGTAAATCTTCTTCATGTCTACAATTCTATCTTCTACTACTTCTAGAACAAAGTAATATTGAATACCTATGTACTTTATTTTGGAATGAAAGGCTGGATCCCTTGCATATGCAAGACACTCTGATTGTCACAAAATAGAGGAATCTTTTCTTGTTTGTACCCGAACTCCTCCAATAACTTTTGAACCAAAATAACCTCTTTGCAAGCTTGTGTAACTTCCACGTATTATACTTTTTTTGTAAATAAAGCCACAACAGTTTGCAGTTTCGAAACGTAGTTTACAGCTCATTCTGCAAGAGTAAACACATTATCTGTAGTAGATTTTTGTTTGTCAAGATCACTCGCAAAATCTGAATCAATATATCCTCTGACAGTAAATTCTGATATTTCGTAACATAATAAGGCATCTGAGGTTCTTTTGATGTATCTCAGAATCCTCTTCACAATATTCCAATGCTCTCTACCAGGATTCGCTATATACTAACTAATTGTTCCTACTGTTTGTGCAATGTCTGGTCTTGTGCATATTATAACAAATATTAGGCTTTTCACCACTGATGTATACGGTACTCGAGATATCTATGCATATAATACTCGAGATATCTCTATCCTCTCTGCTTCATTGCTAAGACACATTTTGGAAGATAACTTGAAGTTAATAGGAAATGGGGTAAAGATTGACTTATAATATTGCATATTGAAGTGACGCAAGATTTTTTTAAAATAATTCTTCTGAGAAAGCCAAATCTTCTTGTTACTTCTGTTTCAGTGAATTTGTATCCCTAGAATCTTGTTTGTTGGTCCCAAGTCCTTCATATCAAATTCTCTAGCCAACTGTGCCTTTAATTCTTGGACTCTACTTTTGTTGAGACCCGCTACTAACATATCATCCATGTATAATAATAAGATAATGAAATCATTATCTTCATCAAACCTTCTGAAGTATGTGCAGTGGTCTGAACTGAGCCTATTGTACCCATGGCTTATGATGAAGGAATCAAATCTTATATACTAACATCTCGACGCCTTTTTGAGATCATATAGAGATTTGTTCAACTTGCAAACTAAGTTCTCCTTGCTCATTTCAGCAAAACCTTCTGGTTGGGGTATATAAATTTCTTTTTCAAGTTCTCCATAAAGAAAAGTAGTTTTTATATCTAGTTGTTCTAGATGTAGGTCAAACATAGTATACATCGCCAGAACCACTCTAACTATTGTCAGTTAACTACAGGTGAAAATATTTCGTTGAAGTCAATACCTTCTTTCTGAATATATCCCTTTACCACCAATCTCGAACGATACCGCTCTATTTGATTATTGCTATCACGCTTGCCATTTGTTATCAATAGCCTTTCTTTCCTTGTGGTAGCGAAACAAGATCCTATGTCTTGTTTTTGTGAAGAGCTTTAATCTCTTCTTGTATTATTGCCATCCATAAGGATATATCTGGGATTTTGGTAGCCTATTGGAAATTTGTTGGCTTTCCATCCTCTGTTAGAAGATAGTATGCAATGTTGCTCTCAGTGACATAATCCGAGTGCCATGCCGGTGGTATTCTCTCACGAGTTGAACGATAAATTTCAGAAGCCTCTTTCTTGATTGATTTTTCTACTTTGTACTATGGTGTTACTTCATAAGAATCTGAATTTTTAGTATTCTTTTCTACTTGAACTGTAGTAGTTTTTGGTTTGCTATCATCTCTTTTTTCTTGCAGTTTATTCTCTGCAAATATTACATCTCTATTGATGACAACTTTGTTGGCAATGGGATCTAATAAGCTATACCTCTTGACTCCATCAGCATATCCCAAGAATACACACTTTCTGGACTTTGAATCCAATTTTGTGATTTCTTGAGTACTGCATATCACGTATATAGGACTTCCAAATGTATGTAAGCGAGAGTAATCAACTGGCTTATTGGTCCACATCTCTATCAGTATCTTCAGATCAATCGCAATTGATGGAGATCGATTGGTCATATAACATATGGTTTTGACTACTTCTGCCCAAAATATCTTAGGTAGACCTGCAGCTCTTAACATTACTCTTATCCTTTATAACAAGGTTCTGTTCATCCGCTCTTCTACTATATTTTGCTGAGGAGTGTATGTCGCTGTAAACTGCTTCTTGATAAATTCTTGCTGACAGAAGTTATCAAACTCATCGCTTGTATATTCCCTTTCATTGTCCATCCTCAAACATTTGATATTCTCTTTAGATTCAAGTTCTATCTGCATTTTGAATATTTTGAAGACTGAAAACACAACTGCCTTTCTATTGGTAGGATATACCCAACATCTCCTAGAGTAATCATCAATCTAGCTCCTCCTAGGGACATCACGGTACTTGCCAAAAATCAAAGTAAACCAAGTCTAGAATTTTCTTACTTCTAGAACTTGATGTACTAAATTTTAATCTATGCTGCTTGCTTATGACACAATGCTCACATAAGGGTAAAGATATCTTTGTGAGACTAGGAAGCAATCTCTGTTCATAGAGAATCTTCAAGCTTCGTTCCGACATATGGGCGAGCTTACAATGCCACATCATCGTTGATTATTCTTAGAAACTGTTACTGCTTCACTATACAGGATTTCTCCATTATCTGAAGTACTTGCAATATTTCCCTGAGCAATCGATGACTCGAGGTCCTTTCCTTTGAAACCTTTATTCTTTTTGAGTTACCAACACTCTTTTTTGACGTGCCCCTTTTTTTTTTTAATCACAATGATAATACTTGATATTCTTCTTACTTCTTGACTTTGATATACCATGACTCTGACTCTCACTGGAGCTACGTTCCATTGATATCCCTCTTATTGTCAAAGTCTCTACTTGTTTTGAACTTGCCAATATGTCTTCCTTGTTCTTACACCGATTTTCTTTTTCGAGAACAACAGCTGTGAGATCGTTGAAAACTAGAGTTGTAGCATTACTGGTCGCATTTATGAAGAGTTGATTATACGAATCAGGTAGATTCTGAAGCAAGATTTTTGCACATTCATTATCCTCTATTCTATGCTCCATTGCTGTGAGCTGTGAAAATGAAATGTTGAGGGTGTTGATATGGTCCGTCATCATTGTTGATTGCCATCTAAAGGGTATAAAGCCTTTTCTTTAAGAAAATTTTGTTGTGCAGTGCCTTGGCTTGATACAGCTTTGTGAGTATATCCCATATCTCTTTGGCTGACTTCTTATCTTCAATACTCGACAAGACTCTATTTGCTAGCGCTAGATGTAAGTTAGTGATAGTATTGCCATCCATCTTGTCCCACCTTTTATATCGGTAATCTCATAAGGCCTTTCCCCAATTACTGCTAGGCAATTATCGTTTCTCAAGATTTCATTTATCTTTATTTTTCACTGAGAGAAATTACTTCTACTGAACTTCTCAATATCGAATTTTGCTGCTATTTTTGTTCACTACAATTTATTCAGTTACCACTATTTTACTGTATATGAATAATACCGTATATGTGAATAGTATTATATATGTGAATAATACTTATATATAAACAATACTCCAACCAATGACTTTGGTACTACTGTTAGGAAATCGTCTTTGCAAAAGTGACAACATAGCTAAAATACGAGTTGAGAAAATTTGAGTAAAATAAAAAAGATAAGACACACAAAAGATTTAACATAGTTAATCCAATTTAGGCTACATCCACGGACAAGACTGTGAAGAAGTTCACTATGAAAAAAAGATTACAACTTACTTGTTTCTAAATACAAAGAGAAAACAAATGAAATTCTCTCTCTTGAAATAGAAGAAAACACTCTTTTTAAACAATTTAGGAAAAACAAGTAGGACACTAAGAAGAATTTTTAAGTTTGAATTCTCTCTTAGAAAGGAAGATGATTTTAGAATGAGATGCAAAATAAATGATGAAACCCTCTATATTTATAGAACTTAAAAGATGATATGAATATCACTTTTTACTATTGTTATTATAACTACTCTTTTCACTATTACTATTGCAATGATTTTTTTTTATTATTGCTATTACGGCTGTTCTTTTCATTATTATAATTATGGCTGATTAATGAGCTGTAATTATTGATTTATTCAACAAATATGTGCATTAACGATATCAAGATATACACGACAATGTTACAAAATTGACACATGTCAATAGAAGATTAATCGAGTCTCCTAGTATTATGCGACACTTTTGATATACCCTGCCATATATGTGCTGCAGATTACTTGCGTTGCTAAAGATAAATGGCACTTATCTTGTTAGTCAGTGTATTGTTGCTAACTCCTCGCAGTGATGATAGCATTTTTTTGCTACGAAGACTCTTCTACAATATTCGTCTTAGTTGCTCAATTCTTTTCAACTAATGAGCATTAATTTCAGAGTTAGTTTTTGTTCTTTTTTAAACGCGGTGCATACTCTTTAGTGTCTTTCTGGCATAAGGATGGAAGCCTAGAACTTCGAAGATCCTTCTTCTGACTTGAATAGGACATATTATGCACGTCATGCACGTTATCTTGCAAATTTTTGGTGTCTAGTAATACTCAAAAAAAAAAATAAAAAACAAAACTCCAACAATAAGTTAGAAATTAGATAACTTTTATAATTAAGGAAACACTTTGAGACTAGTTTTGGTAAATTAAAGTATCATTTTATTTTATTTTTCACTCTACTCCGTTAAGCTGGTTCTTGTTTTTTATCCATTTAGTGGTTCATTATTGGGATATGTTTTCTTAGTTATATTCCATTAAAGTAGAGTAATGCTAAACGACATTCGAGCTAAGGCTTATGTGTCATTCAGAATATTAATTATAATATTTAGTAAAAAACCATCTAGGAAGATCCGGACACTTTAGTTCTAAGCACATTAAGTGCCCAGAGTATTAGTCATTAAAGCGGGGAATGAGGTTTTAGGTGTGTACTCTTTCATTGACTAGAGATGATGGTCATAGGACGTGGTCATCCAATCTTGTTGACTTTTGAAGGAACTAGAACCAATGAGATGGCCCATAATCTGACGTGTCTTACGTACTCGACAGCTGGAAAGCTGTCCTCCGTTGAACATGTCAAAGGTCCAAATAAAATAGAGAAGAATAACCCCCGGTAAACTTGACCGCTCAGAGTTCAGACCAACCACTGGCTATATCTTCTGGGCCTAATCATTAATAAATTCTTCGCGGGTGCTTAAGATCTTCGTTATTTTTTTTTTTGAAAAGAAAAATCTATTGCTGAATATAGGGTAAAAGAAACATAAAATTATTGAAAATTTATTGGCTGTTCTTGATTGTATTTTATTCTTTCTCTAAATATGATTATTGATCGCTCTTTAAATTTGATAGTTGATCGCGCTTTAAATCTAAATTAAAAATAATAATTAACTATACTACATGATATAAGATTTCTTGGGTTAAATTAAAGTGATAAGATTTACACCCTACTAAACCGAAGAATCAAAGGTTCAGAAATTAAAGTAAAGCTGAAGCTTTACTAAGTTTACTAATTAAACTTCAAGCTAATGAAAAAAAAAAAAATACTAATTAAACAAATTTGAAAAGATTATACATGTAGTCATTTAGTCTGGATTGGGATATTTAGTCCAAATGCCGAAGTCAAATATAGACATATAATTGTAAGTTATCAAAATTCAAAACTTCTAGCTTCCTCTGAACATTTAGCCTTTGTGGACCAATTTTGATTATGTGTTATTAATCATTTATTCAAAACGCGTTTCTATTTTTCGAACCATTGACTTTGGATTCCGGTCTATGTTGGTATATATGATTTCTCTCGTTAGTTTCAAATCAAAATTACCAGATAATTGTGGACCTAGATATAGTTTGTTCGATATGGTAACACATTTTATTTCAATGTGAGGTCTTGTATCCTCACCCTACATAAGGTGGGACAGAAAAAAGCAAATAGACCCTATTATATATTTTTTTTTTTGTTTTTTTTTTCCCTTTTATATGCTTTAACCCGAGCACGTCTTTTATCTATTTTTCAGAAAATTAGATTTCAGATTGTACTATACTTGTCATAACTAGCATGAACGTCATATGATGACTTTATTCACAATTCTGACGTTTACATTTTTTTTTTTAAAATTAAATTTAATAATTTAAATAAATAAACAAATAACTCCTACTTGCGTAAAATAGGAAAGTACGATTCTTTATGTAATATTTTCTTTTTTCTCTGCTTTCCGTTCAACTAACCATAAAAGGTCAAGGTCGTCCACTTGATCCAATTTTCCACGTGTATCACCACCCATCGATTTACTTGGTGGGCTCGACGAGTAGTCTTTTGGAAGATAATTGTCTTTTTTTGTTAATTACGCAAAGCCTGTCACTATTCTAATGGGTTGCCATTGCAAATAGTACTTGAAACTATTTACGTATGCGAAAATATTGTCTAAGAGAAATTTTGTAACTTCGAATCATTATGATGTAACCATTACTAGAACTAATGTCTTCTACAATATAATAGGCTTTAATTGGGGAAGAAATTTATTCCTGACCAAGAATTTCAAAGTTGTCTTGTCTAAATCATTGAAGTTGAAGCCAGAGAAAGCTCCATTTGATTGTGATCTTAAAAGCTGCTTAAACTTTGATTAAAGCTTACTAAGTTTTCTTGTGACTTTGGCCAACCTCTTTAAATCAAAATTAGTTCTAGGCTTAAACTCCTATTAAAGACTTTTGTCCCTCTTGTGATTAATCACTTGAATGATAATCCCTACTCTAGCCTTTAGATTCCCAAGTCATTGTCAATACATATAAAAGCAAATTCTAGTGGCTAGAAAATTTAATCTCATTTTTGGGAGATGTTATTCAAACTCCCATTTGAAGCCAACTACCATAGCTCAAAGTCCTTGATTTCAACTTATTTAACACCATATATACGATTGAAAGGCGTATATCTATGCTTGAATTAAGAATTTAAGTCTGTGGCCCATTTTGGAGTTTAACAATTTGGAGATAGTTAAAGTGACAATATCTTTGCTTTTGCTTGAACCATTCTTTGTTTTGTCTTTCTCCTTGCTTTTCAAACTCAATCACGCGGCCTAATAAGACAAAGCTTCAAACCAAGTGCATAAGAGATTTGCTATATCACGCTTCACCTACCATATAGAATTTTCCTCTATGTGCTTCCTTCCTACACTTGGCCTATCTTCTCCTTCTTTTTCCTCTGTTTTTATTCTTATCTTCCTCCCAAATGTACATCCTCAAACTCAATAAGCATTTGCATATATGCTTCCTTATCATCTATTTCACCACTTCTGTGAAGCTAGCTCTTTCCGTAGACCCAAAATTCGAGGCCTGCAAACCTCAAACCTGCGGAAATGGACCACACATTAGTTACCCTTTTTGGCTTTCTCATCAACAAGAATCCTTTTGTGGATACCAAAACTTTAGGATCACTTGCCGCGAGAAAAACCCGGTTCTCAGAATTTCCAATGATGATTACATCATTAGGGAAATATTCTACTCAAACAACTCTTTTCTTGTGGCTAATAATGCAGTTTACAATGAGAAGTGCCCCGTTCCTCATCACAACTTTACCCTTGATGAAACTCCATTCAACTTTGCTTCTGATCGCATTGACTTTTCTTTCTTCTACAACTGTACCTCAAAGCCTACAGACTACGTCTATCCATTTCCAGTTGACTGTTACAGCAATAGAAGTCATCACTCATTTGCTGTTTTTCATAAGGAGGCATTGCAGCACGCGAACTTTTCGTTCGACTCATGCCAATCTTCAGTTACGATGCCTGCTGAAATGGCTGATGGTGTTGAGTTTAGTAGTTTGCTTGAAATGAAGTATACGGAAATCTTGAAGATGGGGTTCCTGTTGAATTGGACTGGTCATAGTTGCAGCAGTTGCAAGAAAAGTGGTGGGCGTTGTGGATTCAACGAAAATGAGTTTGTTTGTTTTTGTGGTGATCGACCTCATATGAGAACCTGTGATGATGTTAATTCTGTTTGGACTATCCCATTTTATAATATTTCATTCACAATAAGGTTTCAAAATCCACCCCACAAGGGGCTTGCTTTTGCATCAGCTAGACATGTTTTTCCCCGGTTCTCTTGCCGCATACCAAATATTTTAAGTTAAAACTGATACTTCTTTTACAGTCCCAGCTTTTAGCTATAAATTTATTTAGAAAAAGTATGATCCGTACAAATAAGTACACAAACAAACAGAGATTAGAGAAGCACGAATGGGACAATAACTGCACTCCCAATTGAATCCTGAAACATTATTGTTCCCAATTGAATCCTGAAACATTATTGTTCCATGAAGTCTGATTTTGTAGACTTACTGTTAAATTTGTAGCTCCTTTTGTACTTCTCTATCTTTGCCACTACCTAAAATTTTCTGAATTGCTTTATGTCATTTAATAATAATAATCTTGACATGTTATCCATTGCTTTACTAGAAACGTCTAGCTATGCCTATGGGATGAATTCATGCAATATAGTCCCTTCCTTTGCTTTATTCTTCTATTAGAGTAAAGAGATACGTTTCAGAACTTGGAATTTATTTTTCTATACACAGTGAACACTGAGCTGGTTTACACTGATCTGTTTGCTTAGTAGAACATTTCCTCTGAATTTTCTGAGTAGCTTCCATAAATTTCAAACAGACATTATTAATGTTGTAAGATTTGTGCCTTCTGTGATTACCTTTGCAGGAAGGGACTGGAAACTGAAGATTATCATTGGTAATACACTAATTATCCTCCCTTTGGTTCCTTGTCTATTGTATTTTTATAATTTCCAGTTAGATGATTGCCTATGCAACTTCTTACAACTCTCCTTTCTTACACAGGTGTTTGTGCTGCTTTTGCTGGGATAGCGGTTATGTCAGTTATTTGCTTTTTCTATCAATGCCGCAACCGTAAAAAGTATGCTCCCTCATCCTTACTCTTCCGAAACATCTCTTCTGAAATTTCTTCGGGAAAGGGCAAGGATGTTGAGAAGGGAAGTACCTTCCTTGGAGTCCATCTTTTCTCCTATGAAGAACTTGTAGAGGCCACCAAGAACTTCGATTCATCCAAAGAACTTGGAGATGGTGGGTTTGGCACGGTTTATTATGGTAAGACTAAGAATCTTTCAGTTGAGGAATTTCACAAGTATCCTAATCTTCATTGTTACAAGTTCGTGAATATTTTGAATAATTGATATAGGCGAACTTCGTGATGGTCGAGCTGTGGCGGTCAAGCGACTCTATGAAAGCAATTGCAGGAGAGTAGAGCAGTTCATGAACGAAGTTGAGATTTTAGCTCACCTGCGTCATCGAAATCTGGTCTCACTCTACGGCTGCACCTCCCGTCGCAGCCACGAACTCCTTCTGGTATATGAGTACATTCCAAATGGAACTGTTGCTGATCATCTTCATGGTGAAAGAGCTAAACCTGGTGAACTTCCATGGCCTATTCGACTGAACATTGCCATAGAAACTGCTTATGCGTTGACGTATCTCCATGCCTCTGAAATCATTCACCGTGATGTGAAAACCAATAATATACTCCTGGACAAGAATTTCTCTGTCAAAGTAGCAGATTTTGGATTGTCCCGGCTCTTTCCAAGACATGTCACTCATGTCTCAACTGCTCCACAAGGGACTCCTGGTTATGTCGACCCAGAGTATCACCAATGCTATCAGCTCACAAGCAAGAGTGATGTCTTCAGCTTTGGGGTGGTCTTGATGGAGCTTGTTTCATCCATGCCGGCTGTTGACATCACGAGGCATAGACATGACATAAATTTGTCAACCATGGCCATGAACCGGATCCAAAATCACGCCTTACACGAGCTAGTAGACCCATCTCTTGGGTTCGATTCAGATTCCAGGGTAAGAAAAATGATAACCGCTGTAGCTGAACTAGCATTTCAGTGTCTTCAACATGAGAAGGATATGAGACCATCTATGGCTGATGTGCTGGAAGAACTAAAGGCCATACAGAGTAGAGATAACGAAACAGAGAAGGCAGAGAAGAAAGATTCTGCAGCCGATGATGCTGTGTTGCTAAAGAATGGTCCACTGACACTTTCACCGGATACTGTGACAATAAATTGGAGTAGCAGGAATACAACACCAAATGCAAGTGGTTAAGTTTCTTGTACATTTCAGTTAGTCTTCAAAGAGTATCATAAAGCTAAGTATCTACCGTATGCCTAAAAGTGGATGACTGTTATTTTTGGTTTTCATCTACTAAATGTTTTTCTCTCTTGAATGAGATGTACATGTTATGTGAGATTCGATGTTGACATATAAGTTTCATCTACATGGCCGTTAGGTTTTTTTCAACTGAGTTTCTTATCTGATTAGTAATCTGTGTATTTGTGTGATTTATTTATTTTATTGGTTGTAAATGAGAAATGGACTTGGCGATATGAACTTTCAGTGTTTTGTAGTGTTGAACGCACATGATATAAGTCCAGGATCTTTTTTGGGACATGAAGATTCAAAGCTGGGATAGAAATTTGAAGAACAGAACATAGGATTATTGAGTTATGATAATGTTGGTGTATATCAGTTAAATACCCATCTCATGATATTACTTGTATGGAAAGGCACATCTTCTTACTCAAGCCACATTATTATGTCTTTAATTGTGCCAATAAAGATCACACCATACTTTTCATAATTTTTGAGTGTATTATACACATAATTCTAGAGTTCAACAGGAGGACAAAGTATCATATATATTAGGCTTTTTATTATCAAAATCTCCTGAATTTAGAATAATTTAGTAAAATTAATTTTGAACATAATTTTTTAGAGTAAAACTTCCTAAACTCAGAAGAATTTAGTAAAATTAACCTTGAACTTAATTTTTTAGAGTAAAACTCCTTAAAGTCTCCTAATATTAATTTGCTAGAAAACAAATGTTTCTATTAGTTTTTTTTTTACTGTTAAGTCCTTATTTTCTTATTTGTAGCTTTTAGGTTCTCATTATTATATTTTTGTTTCATGCTAATCTCTTTTAATATTTTTTATCCAAAACTATTGTCAATTAGCATTTGCCCAAGAGGTACTTATCTCAGCAGGGATAAAATTAAAAACAAAGAGAAATTATTATTTAAAAAATTAATAAATTTAAAGAGTTGGAGTTATCGTTTTCGTTCCAAAAAGAGGTAAGAAATTAGAAAATTTTATTGGGTTCCAATATAGATCTATTTTAGTTCAAGTATTCATATATCCTGAAAAGAGATATATATTCTTTTTTTTTTAATTTATTTAAATCAGGATTTATAGAACTAATTACACCATTTTCATCTTATTTTTCCTTTAGTTACGGTTCTTTTAATTTTTTTTTTCAAAAAAATCTCATGCGCATTTAAAAGCCCTTATAAAAATGATAAAAAAAAAGTGCATGTATAAGTATCAACAAAAAAAATCGTACAATATACATTTTATTTTGTCCAATTTATTGAAGACATATTCTTTTTTGGAAACATGTCCTCTTTAAATTGGGTAAAACAAAATGCTTATCTCTCTTACATGTCTTCTTTAAATTGGATAAAACAAAATGTATATATCTCTTCTAGATATATGAATACTTGGACCAAAATAAATCTATATTGGAATCCAATAAAATTTTCAATTTCTTACCACCGTCTTGAACAAAAGTGATAATTCCAACTCTATTTTATTTTTTTTAAATAATAATTTCCCTCTATTTCTAATTTTATTTCTACTGAGATGAACACTTTTTAGGTAAGTACTAATTGAAAACAATTTTGAATAGAAAAGGTTAAAAGAGTTTCACGTGAGAGAAAAATATAATAATGGGGATCTAAAAACTACAAATAAAAGAATAAAGACTTAATAGTAAAAAAAATTAACAGAAATATTTTTTTTTCTAACAAAACTAATATAGGGGATTTCAAACGGTTTTGCTCTAATATTAGAGGACTTAAGGGGATTTTGCTATAAAAAATTGAATTCAAGATTAATTTTACTAAATTGTTTCGAGCTCCGGGGGGGTTTTATTCTAAATAAATTGAGTTTAGAGTTAATTTTATTGAATTATTCGAGTTCAGGGAGTTTTGGTAATAAAAAGTCTTCTATATATAATATATATATAAAACCTCATGAACTCGAACAATTCAATAAAATTAATCATGGACTCAATTTTTAGAATATAACCCCATAAACTCAGAACCATTTAGCAAAATTAACTTTGAACTTAATTTTTTAGAATAAAAAAGTGAAAATTTTCAATAGAAATTTTTGTTAAAAGAAACATATCACATTGATCTATTCTCATTCCATTTCAAGCCATTCTAAGTAATCCCACATAGAATAACCATTCACAAAAACAAATTTCTTTTCTCTTTCAACTCCTACTAAGTAATGTGGTCTAATATAACTATTCACAAAATTAAAAAAAATTATTAATTTTAAGAATATTATGCAAAGCTACTCATATTACTAGGCTTGATATTACGTAATAAGGAAGAGAAAAGCGACTCAAAACATGCAAAAAACTTCATCTTGTAATGTGGTTTTGTCGGGGAAAAAGAAAAGCCAATATTTTTAGGGAATTGATCTTGCAATAGATTTAACTTCAAATTTACAGGTAATGATGGAAGCATATGTTGGAGAGCTGTTCTTGGTTAAAAGGAACGTATAAGGTCGAATGAGTGACATCTAAAGATCAACTTATAAACATTATAAACCCAACATCAAAGGGTCCCGATCAAGTTTAAGAAGTCTCTTTTTGAATTGTTTCTATCAACAGAATTATACGTAGAAATTGCAGATACATAAGTATTTAACTTCTGAGCAGTTTGTCCAAGGAATTAACTTAATGTAGCCTCCCTCAGGAATTATAAGACAAGTAGAGAGCATCGTCAAAAAGGATGTAAATGTAGTAATTAATCTTTCAATAACAAAAAGCTTTTACTGAATATGTAGAGAAGATCATTTGGTATCATAATAGGGGCGATATGGTGGAAGACTCTGCTGCTTGCTCATTCGGCAATCGTTCTGGCGATCTTGGATCAGACATGGAAGGGTTTGGTGGTAAAAGTAAGGCTTCTAAGCTCCCTTCTAACATTTCAATCACTTTGCTCATGGATGGCCTATCTGCTGGCCTTGTCTGAATACACCACAATCCCACTAGAACCATCTTTCTTGCAATTTCATTTTCTTCGCTCGTCATCTCGCCCCACAATCCTAAATTGCTTCCTTGTTGGAGGTGTTTATAAATCCAATCCGGAAAATATATCTCGCTTGTCTTGCTCACTCCAACCTTGATATTCTTTCTCCCTCCAGCCATCTCAAGAATCATCATTCCATAGCTATAGACGTCAGACTTGGAGGAAACTCCTCCAAAGTTTCTACTGAACACCTCTGGAGCTATATATCCTACTGTTCCTCTAGCATCCAATAATGACACAATACTTTCTTTCTTCGGGCAAAGTTTAGCGAGCCCAAAATCAGAAATCTTGGGGCAGAGATCTTCATCCAAGAGGATGTTGTGTGGTTTTATGTCAAAATGCAAAATTCTTGTGTTGCATCCACGGTGCAAATACTCCAACCCTCGAGCAATCCCGATAGCAATTTGAAGCAGTTTCTTCCATTCCAAGTGTGGAATGGATTGCAAATGACAATCATTGTATATAAACTTTTCTAGTGAGCCATTGGGCATGAATTCATAAATGAGTGCTCTTTTGCCACCTTCCAAGCAAAATCCCAAAAGAGAGACTATATTGACGTGAGAAGTTCTACTAATACTTGCAACCTCATTAACAAATTCTTGCCCATTACCTTTGGATGCTTTCAGAAGTTTCACAGCTACAAGACGCCCATCGGGTAACTTTCCTCTGTACACCTCACCATAGCCTCCTTTACCTAACTTCTCTTTGAATGATTCGGTCATTTTCTTGACCTCTGAGAATCTATGCCTTTTAACTGTTAGATGTCTGTAGTTTCTAATGAAAGCTTCAAGATCTTGATCTTCCTTTGTTATATTTTTCCAAAAGACTGTTGGTCTGGTTGCGCGTACCATTTTCAGACAGCAAATTGTGAGACAGGTTAGCAATATTGCTGTCCCTGCAGTAGTAACGCCTGTAAAATTGGTAAATAGCTGATTAAGATATTGTCGAACAGTACCGTTGAGCACTCCTAAAGTAGCCTTAATTATATATAATGATGGATCATAATAAATGAACTCAAAATTTGCGATGTTAAATCTGCTTGGTGATTGAAAAAGGAAAAGAAACAAAAAAGAAACATGGAAATGAAGAGCAACAAGAGATAGAAAGACAACTAGTGTATATGTAATATATACCTATGAGAACCTTGAGTTTCCAGCCGTTGCCTGTATAGGTATAGGTATTCAGAGAAGGGTCAGTTTCTTGAACGACAATCACATAAGCATACGAGAATCTAGGGAGGATTCATTATGTGTAGTAACCCCAGAAACTACTTTACAAACACGAAAAGAAAACTTGCACTCACCTGCCTGATTTGTATTAAGTTCAATATGAACATCCTTTCCACTAGTTCAATTTGATAATTTTTTTTTGCCATCATTTTTTTTTCTTTTTATATATTACTAGGAGGAGGTTATTAGAAAATTAACTTATTTGTGATCCATTAGGCCATAGATATATAGTTTAGTTATTTGGACTTGTGTTATGAGTTGAGCATTTTTTTGGAACGTGTATCTAATAATCCATAGTTTAATATTGTAGTTTCTAAAGTATTATTATATTTACTAGATAGTATAATTAATTAAGTTGTTAGAAGTTGGACAGAACATTCTTATATTATCTAGAATCATTCTTAGAGTAGTATAATAGAGTGCTCATTTTTCCATTTCGTATCAAGCTAAAGAGAAACAATTCAAGTAATAATACGAGTTTTTCTCTTCCACTAAAATTCTCTCTAGCCTTTTTAGTCTTAAAATATCCTATTTCTAATAAAGTGGTATCAGAGCGAGGTTATAAGTTCTCTTGAAATTCTAAGTATATTCTGTAGTTGCAGCTTTGACTAATCTTCCACATTAGAAAAAATTTCTTGAGATTGAAAGTTTTAACCATTTGTCCTAAACATACTACTATTATAAATCAAATCGAAGAGCTTGACAAGTTGAATATGCTACCGCAAAAATCAGCCCAATCGGAGTCTGAACGAATTGTCGGAAGTTTGTTGTCACAAACTAAGTTAACTCACCGAGTTAAGCCGAGTCAGAGCTGTTGACCGAGCCGTTAGATTGTTTGACTGTACCATTGACTAAGCCATAGGAGCCGTTGATCACATCGCTGACCAGACTATTGACCGTTGACTGAGTAGTTAACTTTGACTATTGACTTCGACCAGTCGATATACTAGTCAATCTTAAGGTATTTTGATATTTTGATATTCTAGATCAATCTGTGTAGTCGAAATATCCAAAATCTTACTTTGTTAAGAGTTACGGCTACCAGCAGTTTAGCATCTCTTCAAGTATCACCACTCTATGGTAACAACTTTGATAATTAGACTATCAAAATGAAGGTCCTCCTTGGAGCACATGATACCTGGGATATAGTGGAGAAAGGCTACGAAGGGCGTACAGATGAGGCGATACTATCCGCAATACAAAGAAATAATTTAAAAGGCTCAAGAAAGAGAAACAAAAAGACTCTCTTCATTATCTACCAAACATTAGATGACGATGAGTTTGAGAAAATTTCAAGTACAACCTCCGCCAAAGAAGCAAGGGAGAAACTTTAAATCTCATACAATGGAGAAGAAAAAGTTAAAAAGGTTCGCCTTCAAACTCTTAAAAAAGAGTTTGATTTACTACATATGATAGATACTGAGTCAGTTTCTAACTATTTTTCTAGAGTTCTAACCATTTCCAATCAAATGAAGAGAAATAGTGAGAAACTAGAAAATGTTACGATCATGAAAAAGATTCTTCGATTGTTAGATATAAAATTTGAGAATATTGTTACTATCATTGAAGAAATTAAAGATTTAGGAGCCATGATGATAGAACAACTCTCGAGTTCCTTGCAAGTCCACGAAGAAAAGAAAAAGAAGAGGCAAATTTTGAATGAGCAGCTCCTCAAGGCTCAACTCTAAGAGAAAGAAGAAGATTTTGGCAATGGAAGAGGACGTGGAAGAAGCCGTGTCCAAGGAAGAGATCGTAGATGTAGAAGAGGATGCTTCAACAACAATTATGAAAATGAAGATAGAAGAGAAAGCTCGACAAGATATCGTAGAAGAGATAATCCATGGTGTTGGCATGGCAAGTCCCAAATCAAGTGTCACAATTGTCAGAGATATGGTCAGTACGCTTCAGAATGTAGAGCTCCAAAGAAAGTGTAAGAGAAAGCCAACTATGCTGAAGATATATGATAAGAGGAAGATATATTGTTGTTAGCATGCAAAGAGACCAATAGGTGCCAAGAAAATATATGGTACCTTGACAACAGAACAAGCAATCATATGTGTGGAAGAATAGATATGTTCATAGAATTTGACGAGTCGGAAACTGAGAATATTTCATTTAGAGATGATTCTAAGGCAGCAGTAAAGGGCAAAGGTAAAGTTCTCATATGCTTGAGAAATGGAGAACATTAGTTTATTCTAAATGTTTACTATGTTCCTAATATGAAGAATAATATCTTGAGTTTTAGCTAACTCTTAGAGAAAGGTAATGATATTTACATGAAAGAAACTAGTCTTTCTTTAAGAGACAATAGAAACAAATTAGTCACTAAAGTGCCAATAACAAGAAACAGAATGTTACTGTTATACATTCAAAATTTTGTAGCAAAGTGCATAAAGGCTTGTGACAAAAATTCATCATGACTTTAGCACTTAAGGTTTGGACATCTTAATTTTAGCAGTCTAGAATTATTAGCAAAGAAAAAGATGGTATTAAGTCTACCTTTCATCAGTCAACCAGACCAATTATGTGAAGAATGCTTATTGGGAATGCAATTTAGAAGAAATTTTCCAAGAGAATCAAGTTCCTGAGCCCAAAAACTGCTTGAGCTCATACATATCGACATGTTGGTCTAATAAGATCAAACTCTCTCGGTAAGAGTAACTACTTTCTCCTCTTTATCGATGATTTTTCAAGAAAGACCTGGGTATATTTCTTGAAGGAGAAATCAGAAGTATTCGAAAAATTCAAGAGGTTTAAGGTATTTGTTAAAAAGGAAAGTGGTCGAAGTATCAAGGCAATGAGATCTGATAGAGAAGGAGAATTCATATCCCACGAGTTTCAGAAGTATTATGAAGATAACAGCATCCGCCGTCCTTTAACAGTACTAAGATCTCCCTAACAAAATGGTGTCGTAGAAAGGAAGAATATAATAATCTTTGACATCGCCAGAAGCATACTCAAGAGCAAAGGAATGCCAAAAGAGATTTGAACTGAAACTGTAGCTTATGCAGTATATCTATCAAATTACTCTCTAACAAGAAGTATATGGAGAAAGATGCCACAAGAAACTTAGAGCAAAAGAAAACCTAGAATTTCTTATTTAAGAGTGTTTGGAAGCATAGCTTACTGTTACGACCCTAGTCTTAAACTAAACAATTGTGCGGCACTTAGCACAGTCCGTCGTACTAAGTCTACCTATCAATACTTAAGAAAGAGACTTAGAGTAAGCTATGAGACAAAGTGATAAGGATAAAAGAGAGTTTGAGTGAATGAAAGTTTTGTATTACTCTTAGAATGCTTACAACTCTCATAAATAGAACTTGTGTATAAATGAACTCAAAGGGTCCTTTATATAGACAAAGCCAAAACTAACTAAGGGTTATGATCATGCCAAGTGACATGATCTTACAAAGGGTCTAGAATATTCTCAAATAAAGTATAATATCCACAAAGATATTTACATAGAGAAATCTAGAACAAGTATGACCTAGATCCTTCTAGGAGGTTCATCCACCATCTTAGTTCTTCCAAGTCATTCTAGGAGCTTATAGGACTGTCTCAACCCATCTAGCAATATGTGGCCTTGTCTAGATCCTTCTAGGACTTAGTAGTGCCATTTAGGGTCTTCTAGCATAGCCACTACCTCTCTTGAATATTCTAGAAGTATCCACCATATTCTAGGGTCTTCCTATTTCCTTTTGGGTGAGTAGTATATATATAGAGGATCTTAGAGCTATGAGTAACAACATTTAGATTTTGGAGAGCCAAATGAGCGGGGCATAAAACTCTCTCCTACATAAGTTCACGACGTCCCCGTCACGCCATCGACTTTGAACTGCTCGATATGGTTTTTGAATTGCCATAAAACATCCTCATACTCCCAGCTAGCCTTGGCCTCAGGCAAATTCTTTCATTTCACTAAGTATTCTTGATAATTAGGCACACCACGTCGGCAGATCAAGCGATCGGCCAGAATATACTCCAGTTCTTTATCAAAAGAGTTTACCACCACAGTAGGAGTCCTTTTGGACTCACCCCTTAAAGAATCTTCCTCATCTCCATGGTAGGGTTTTAGCATGCTAATATGAAAGACAGAGAATGACAGTGAGTTGAAGCTTATAGGAGACTTTACCGACATATTTGAGCACTAGAAATGGACATTTGTACTTGCGCACCAGCCCTTTATGCACATTTTTTAAGGTTTTGAATTGTTGAGGCAGTAGCTTAACAAGAACTAAATTCCCCTCTTAGTACTTAAGATGCCTCCTCTTTTTGTCGGTCCATTTCTTCATTCTTTTAGAACCTTTATACAAGTAGGCCCTAACAAACTCCACTTGTTCATACTATGCCTTAACAAACTTGAATGCCACAGGGCTCTTCCCACCGTAATTTGCTACTAAGGTATGTGGAGTCATAGGTTATTGACCCATGACTAACTCGAAGAGATTCTCACCCGTAGACTTGCTCCTTTGGAGGTTGAAGGAGAATTGGGCTACATCAAGTAATTTTGCCTAATCTTTTTGGTTAGTACTCGCAAAGTGCTTCAAGTATAGCTCCAATAAGGTATTCATCCTTTCTGTCTAGCTATCACATTGGGGGTAAATCTAGTCGAAAAGTTTCAGTCTGAATCTATCAACTTGAACAATTCTATACAAAACCTTCCAGTGAAACGGGGATCAAGATCAATTACGATATCTGACGGAACTTCCCCAACGCCTCATAACATGCTTCATAAAGAGTCGCGAGGTCTTATCGGTGGGACAATCAAGTGAAGCAGGTATGAAGGTGACATACTTGCTGAAGTGATCAACCACAACTATAATGCTGCCAAAGCCCTCCGACTTAGGCAGACTAGTGATAAAATCTATGGAAACACTCTCCCACGGCCTCTCAAGAATAAAGAGAGGTACCAACAATCCGTTTAGTGATTGTTATTCTACCTTGTCCTGTTGGTTCATAGTTTAAGTTTGCACATAGGCCTCGACATCATCTCTCAATTTAGAGCACTAGTAGATAGCTTTGATAAGAGTAAGAGTGCGTTTTTGACCTAGGTGACTCGCCCATAAAGAATCATAGCACTCTTTAATAATTCTTTTCTTAAGTTCCCCCACTTAGGAATATAGAGTCGATTGCCTTTGGTATAGAGAAGTCTGTTGCTTAGCCAAAAGCATCTCGTCTTTCCTTCTTTTAATAGGGGCAACATGCTCTTTGCAAGAACATCGTGTTTTAGCCCTTTTTCGATTTTGTCTATCAAGGTGCTATCAGTCCTGCTTAAGACAGCCAGTTCTGCCCTTTTTCTTAGGGCATCCGCTACCACATTACCCTTTCCAGGCTTGTATTCAAGCTTGTAGTTGAATTCTGCCAAGAAGTCTTGCCACCGAGCTTGCTTAAGAGTCAGCTTTTTCTGAGTTTGAAAGTAACTTGTGGCTATATTGTCGGTCATAATCGTGAAGTGAGTGCTCAACAAGTAGTTCCCCCATACACTTAGGCAATAGATGATAGCAGTCATCTCTTCTTCTTGCACCATGTAGCGTCTCTCGGTGTCATTAAGCTTGTAACTTTCATAAGTAATGGGATGCCCTTCTTGCATAGTACTCCATCAATAGCAAAGTCAGAAACATTCATATGAAGCTCATATGCCTTAGAGTGGTCAAACAAACTGAGAATAGACTCTTCGTTTACCGCCATCTTCAAGTCTTCGAATGAGACTTGACACTTAGGTGTCCACTCTCAAGACTTGTCCTTCTTGAGTAGGTTAGTAAGTGGTGCAGCTCTTACTGAATAGGACTGGATGAACCGCCTATAGTAGTTCACAAGTTTGAGGAAAAATCTCAATTCTGGCACCTTAGTACGAGGTTCTCACTCTTAGATGGCTTGCACCTTGGCTTCATCCATCATAAGTTTCCTATCCTTTATCTTATGTCCTAGGAACATCACTTCCTCTCGAGTGAAGGAGCACTTCTCATTCTTGATGAATAGTTGATTCTCTTTCAAGACCTCAAAAACCTTCCTTAAATATTCTAGGTACTTTTCTATGGTCTTGCTATAAATGACTATATCATCAAGATAGACTACCACAAACCAATCGAGGTAGGGATGGAATAGCTTATTCATGAGTGTGCAAAGGATACAGTTAAAGACCCGACATCGACTATGATGAGGTATTTTCTCCTATCGCTCGTCTAGAAATGTTATGATTGATCATCTCCTTAGATGCTCAAAATAAATGAAAAATTCATCAAATAGATGTCAAGTCTACTTTCTTAAATGGAGTCCTTAAGAAGTGTATATATAGAAAGCATCTGGATATGAGATTGAAAGATGAGAAGATAAGGTTCTAAAGTTGAAGAAGGTCATTTACGGGTTAAAGTAAGCATCGAGAGTATGGATTAGTCACGTCGACAAGTACTTCCAAGATAACAATTTTATTAAATATCCTTATGAGCATATGTTGTACATCAAAGTGAAAGACAGAGATATCTTGATTGTGTACCTCTATGTCGATGATTTAATTTTCACGGGAAGTAATCTATCCATATTTGAAGAGTTTAAAAAAGAAATGACAAAGAAGTTCGAGATGACTGACATCGGATTCATGTTTTACTATATTGGCATAGAAGTGAAGCAAAAAGAAGATAAAATTTTTATTTCACAAGAAGGTTATGCCAAGGAGATCACTAACAAGTTCAAGATGAATGATTGTTAGGCTGTCAATATACCAATCGAATGTGGAGTCAAACTATCAAAGTATGACGAAAGAGAAAAGTTGGATCCAACACTTTACAAGAGCTTAGTTAGAAGTTTACGCTATCTAACTTGCACAAAGCTTGACATTCTCTATGCTGTGGGCCTCATCAGTCGTTACATGGAATCTCCAACAACCACTCATTTAAAAGTTGTCAAAAGAATCCTTCGACATAGTAAAGGTACAACTAATTTTGGCTTACGATAGTCATCATTTAACAACTATTATCTTGTGGGTTATAGTGACAGTGATTGGAGTAGAGACTTAGATGATCGAAAAAGTACAAGTGGTTTTATATTCTTCATGGGAGATACTGCTTTCACATAGATATCTAAGAAGCAACCAATCGTCATACTTTCAAGTTGTAAAGCAGAGTATATTGCAGGTACATCATGTATTTGCCATGCAATTTGACTAAGAAACTTATTGAAGGAACTATGCATTCCACAGAATGAACCCACTGAGATCTATATTGACTATAAATCAGCAATTGCTTTAGCAAAGAATCTTGTCTTTCGTGATAGAAACAAGCACATCGATACCCATTACCATTATATAAGAGAATGTGTTGCAAGAAAGGATGTACAACTTAAGTATGTGAAGACTCAAGACCAAGTAGTAGATATTTTCACCAAACCACTCAGATATGAAGATTTTCTTAAGTTAAGAAATTTACTAGGTATCACAAATCAAGTTTAAGGGAAGGGGTGTTAGAACATAAACTTATTTGCGACTCATTAGGTCATAGATAAGTAGTATAGTTATTTGGGCTTGTATTATGAGTTGGACTTATTTTGGAGTGTGTATCTAATAGTCTATAGTTTAATATCCTAATTTCTAGAGTATTCTTGTATTTACTAGATAGTATAATTAATTAAGTTGTTGAAATTTAGAATTACCCTTGGAGTAGTATAAATAGAACGTTCATCCCTCCATTTTGTATCAAGCCAGAGACAAACAATTCCAATAATAATACAAGTTTTTCTCTTCCACTAAAATTTTTTTCTAACTTCTTCCTTAGTCTTTATATTCTTTTTAGCCTTAAAAATCTCTGATTTTTATGAGAGGTGTCTCTATAAATTGTCCTAAGAATGTCACATAATTTTACAAATAGAAAAGCCACCTTTAAACCTTCACCGTTGTGTTAAAGACAAATACAAAGGGTTTTATAGCATTCTACTGATAATGTTTTTTAACAAAATTATTCTGAGTATTTTTATTTTTTGAAAGGGAAATTTATTCCGAATAATTAATGTAATCTAACGGCACTTATTTTCTGCTTACGCGGACGTATAAGGCATAACATTTCGAGAGACTCGCTCACTGCTCTCACGTCTCATTTATAAAATTATAAATGCAAGAAAATAAAACATACCGGGACGAGGGATACATAATCCGGTTGTTACCCCGTCGCGGCAAAAGCAGCGGAAGTACTGATCAGACGTAGAGCTGTCATAGCCGCATATTCCACCCGAATCCTCGCATTCTTTACATACCTCTGACTCAGAGTAGATTACTTCAAATCCTTCACTCAAAGCCCGACCAACTTCCTCCATTCCGTCGTCGCCAGAGCTCAAGCTCTTGTCAAGAGCATCCGGGAAAATCGGGACCCAAATGACCTCACTACATGACCCTGGCCGGAGATTCGGCTCCACAGACTCCAAAAGAGAATCGTTCGCGTAGAAAACAGTTCCCGATTTCTCGGGGCAGGAAAATTTATAAGGGAAATACGCAGCTTCCGGCGTTTTACAACCATAGAACAGAGTGAGGTTTTTCACAGTTGAAGCGAAATGGACGTCTAGACCGTATTGAAGGTACCTCGAAGTGGTGGTGTTCACGTTCTGTACTTGGCGAGAACAAGGACCATCCAACATATCGAATCTCGCGACTCTTAACGTGTTGTTTCGATCCGAATATTTGAAACTGAGTATGCTGTACTGGCCATTCTCGACTCTGAAAACAGAGTGGTTACCTGAGTGGCAAGTAACATGGAAGTCCGGGTGGCCGCAGTGCTGGGGCTGGTCGCCTCCCCAGAAGGGGTATGAAAGATTTCTTAGTTCGCCGCACTCATACCCACGGCTGCACTCTCTGAATCTATCATCGTCTTCTTCGCCTCGAGACGAGGGGAAAGTAGTAGTGGAGCAAACTAAGAAGATCGAGATGATGGTGATGAGGAGGGATTTTAGGGAGAGATCAGATGAGTCTTCCATAATGTGTAGATGAGGAAGATGTTAGTGCAATGGCTAGGTCGCTAGCTTGAGGGAGAGAGAGAGAGAGGAAGAGGGGAAGATATCTGTTGACTTGTATAATTAAGAGTCTTCCATACTCGTGGCCCGCGTTTGTAGACTCTACTCTTAGTCTTGAAATTGACCTCCAACTATTTCAATTATTGAACATTTTTGTGAGTCAAATATATGCTTTTTAAACGCATCAAACATTACTCACTACAATTAATGCTACCCCCCTTTTTTTTCACTACAATTTTGTGTAATATAAAGCTACTTTTTTTTTTTTTTCCCCCGGCTACCTCTCATTTTACTAATTATTAAATAATAGAGATAACTATGTATAAAATGATATAAATGGACATAACTAATATGAAAGATTTAAATTGTTGACACAAATAGACATGAATTATATTAAAGATTTAAGTTTTGGTTTTAAAATAAAGTTTTTCTCCTCATAAATCCCCTTAAACACAACTGATAAGAAAATCATTAAAAAAAATTTATTGCGCAATCAATTTATTTTTAGGTGAATAAAGTTTTTATAGTCATAGAAAAAAATATTGTAAATTCCTAATTGCAGCTATATCTCTCAAAAATTCTAAACAATAATTCAAGAACTCTAACTCTATTCTTAGCTTTTAAGAATCCTAAAAAATATTCTAAGAGCAATAATTTTCTTCTCTATTTCTTACGAACCCAGAAAAATACTCAAGAATTGTATAAAATAATTCAAGAAATTATATCTCTCCACCATTCTTAAAAATTCTAAAAAATTAATTTAAGAACTATATCTTTCTTGGAGAAATATAAAATGATTAGTATTTCAAATCTCAAAAGTTTGGTCCTTTTATCTTGATTATAAAATGAGATTTTATTAAGAAAACAAAAGGTTGACGAAGATAAAAAATGATGATTGAGACAATTTTACAGCTAATTCATGAGAAAAGAAATTTTGCTTGATTTTTTTCTTTTTTTTAAAAAAAATATTTTTTTATTGGTGGCCAATTTTGGAATTAAGAAAGATTAAAAAGGGATGTATTAGGAAAATGCTCAAATTTTAAATAAGATTGGGAAAAGAAAAAAAGATGGGTGATAATAGAACCACCCATTTAATATTCATTATACTATTGAGTTGCTCACTTTTAAGTCGGATATCATTTTTATATTGATAAATATTACTAAATAGCTGTGAAAATTATATTTAAGTTTAATTTATTTATCTTCTATAATAGCATGGGTATTTGATCCTATCTTACGGTAAGGGAAAAGTACACCTCTTTTTTCTAAGTGTTCCCATGTACATAATCACAAATGTCAAAAGCAAAAATGTATCCGTTGCCATTTTGATCTAATAATTATTTGTATTTTACTTTTTGATTCCAATGTCCTAGTTCTTTTTTTCTTTTTTTTTTTTTACATTAGAATGGCCTATTAGTCTAGGTTTTAAAAAACGGCCACGCTTGTATTTGAATAAACCATTCCAAAACTAAGTCCAAAATGGTCTAACCCAACATCTTCCATAGTAACACTTGGATAGTTACCCATTATTAATCATATCACATCTGATAGCAGAGTTACCTCCTCTCTTCCTCAGCTCGTCTCTCTCTTGCCCCAACCCACCCACCCACCTACCGAACTTAGTTTTGACTTCCTCTCCTCTTCAGACAGTGGTGATTTGAGCTCTAACGGTGACACCTTTTTTTTTTTTTTTTTGAATGATGGCGTGGAGATGATATGCGATCATGGGTTCCTTTGAGTCACACCCAACAAAAGTGCCCTCATTGTGGTAGAATTGACCCTCGTCGGTACAATCCAGCCGCTGCTATTTCCTCCATCGACTATTGTCAATCTACTTCGTTTGAACAAAGATTAATGCTTAATTAATGACGTCTAAATTTTTGAATTTGATATTATTCTTATATTGGTTACCGATGCTATTGGAGAACTTTATATATCTTAAAAAACCTTCTTGTTGTTTTAGGGATAAATCCGTTCTTACTTTTCCAGTCCATTTTGCCTTGACTAGTCTTTATTTTCATTTTCTTATCTTTGATATTAATGCCACAATTGATAACTAGTTGTTGATATTAATGCCACAATTGATAACTAGTTGTTCTCCATTGTGAATGAATGCAACATCTCCATTGACTTTTACATTTGATGAATCTGATGGATGATTTCTATTAAATGCACATAACTTTTCTTTAACTTCTTAAAGCAGTTTAGGATTTATTGATTCAGTCGAGCTAGTCTAATAAAATTTTAATTTGTCTAAACTCTGATGCTATATCTTGATTCATTGCCTCAATTGTTGTGGCTGCAAGGAGGAGCCTTGCCAGAATTGCTTAACCATGCCATCTTGTTGAAAAGAGTGAGGGTCGTGAATTTGATTCTCTTGTATATTTCCTCATCAGTCATCAACAATCTTGCAGTAGAACTAAATAATAAACAAACTTCTAATTTATGAATTGCTTTCTTTTTTATTCTTGCTTTGATACACATGAGAGTAGTTTCCTATACTTTTTAGCCACCATGGTGCTTAATTAAGACCGAAAATCTTAATAAATAGGTGATGGACGTATCTTTAAAGAATTATCAGATTAACAGATATGTGAATGTTTCTTCTTGGTTAGATGTTTTATGTATACCTTCCCTGTTATCTATCATTGTTTACATATATTAACTTGAGAAGGATGGTGTTTAAAAGCAAGATTTCATAATCTTAAGGTGATAATAAACGGCTTGATTTGTTTTGTTGGCATTTCACTAGATAGAGATAAGAAAAAATGACTTTGCTATCAAGTTCTAAAAGGACATTATGGAATAATCAGCCTCGTTTATAAGGTTTATCCTGATGGGCATGTGGTGGTTGTCATGTTCTTTATCTTAGGGCGTGACAAAAACAGAGTGAATATTTAGTTGTACTGGGTTACAGGATTAAGCTTGAGATATTTTTTTTCTTGAATTCTTTGTAACTAAGAGAAGGGAAAAGCATTGCTGAGTGTGTAATTGATTCTCGCTAATAGTAGATTACGTGTTGGTCCTGAAAGTGGATGTAGGCTCTAAATTTTGGAGCTGAACCACTATAAGCTTTAATTGTCGTTTACGTCTTTGTTAGTCGTCGTTTCTAGTGTGTGGCGAAGTTCTTGTTCTGGGTTGCTAATCTTGGTTGAAAGATCAAGGCTGATTCTTAATAAATCTAAATCCAGATCATATCTACGAATAATACATCATATCTTTGTATTGAAAATTTTTTCAAGTGGCTAATATGTTTAAAAAACAAATATTGTGAGATTATTTAAGCACTTATGCACTTGACTAGTTACCAAGTTAAAGTACTAATTCAAAAGTAAATATGAAACCACTTAACTGTGCATAATCGAAAATCAGGCTGATACTAAGATTCAGTCTAAATTGAGAGTAATAAAGTCATAATTCAAGATTGCAAAACAGTTATTTAAGTGCTCCAAAGAGAACATTAATAAATAGGCATACCAACACAGAAAGAACACAGTGGACAAAATGTTTACAGTATGGTAACATTCTATGTTTTATATCAGTATCATAGTATCCATAAAATAGTATCATAGTATCTGTTTATATATATATATATGCTGGAGATCATGTGTATATTTTTTATTTAATGTATATTATGATCAAATCAGATTGTATTTTGCCTTAATTAGGCTAGAATTTGTTTCCTTTTTTGAGCAGTTGATTTCTTGTATTTAGAGAGGACGTCTAAGCCTCTAGAATGACATCTTGTATAAAAATATTTTCTTCCAAACACCTTCACAGTATCAAAGACAAATCAACCTCCTTTAGACCATTTAGAACTTTGTTTTTCCTTTGTTTTCAGAACTAAAACAATGTATTTTTCGTCAATTTACAGTGCTGATTTAAGAACTTTGTTTTCCTCTATTTTTCAGAACCAAAACAGAGCGAAAATAGAACATTTCCATCAACTATTTTTTAGTATTATCTTGTTGAATGTTCGTTGCTGTCCTCACTGTCTAAATCATTGTCTCAACCATTTTCAGCATTATCTTGAAGAATGTTTATTGGCTTCTGTCAAAATTTCATTATTTTTTCAACGTATCTTTTTTATCTGCTACCTTTCTTTCTCTCATCCATTCTTCGTCCTATCCAGTTTTTTTTTGAACCATGGCTGGGATATCCCAACCCATTAGATGTTCATCAACTCCAGCTCAATCATCTCATATGATTGTTCATTCCGAAAACCTTATGTTGCAGATTTCTACTGTCAAATTGAATGGTAAAAATTTTATGGAATGGTCTCAATCGACCAAGGTTACCCTCATGAGCAAAGGGAAATATAAGTATGTATCTGGAAAGGCAATAAAATCAGCGGAAGATGACCCATCCTACGAGACTTGGGAAGCTAAAAACTTCATGGTGATGGCGTGGCTGTGGCATTATGTGGAACTCAAGATAAGTAAAGCTTATCTTCTCTTTCCTACGACAAAGGATATTTGGGCAGAGGTTCATTGGATATATTCAAAGGAAGGATTTGATTCCCAAATTTTTCAAATCAAAAGACAGATTCTCAACACAAGGCAGAGAGACTCTGGAGTTACAGAGTACTATAGTACACTCAAAAAACTCTTTAATGAACTAGATCATTATCAAAAAATTGAAATAGAGTGTAACCGATATGAAGAAATTGAAGGACATGTTGGAAAATAAGCATGTATATCAATTTCTCATTGGCCTTAATCCAGAATATGATCAAGCTAATGATCGAGTTATTGAAAAAGAATCATTTCCTAATTTAGATGAAGCCTTTGCCATTATACGCATCGAAGAAATCAACAAGGAATTAATGAGAGGAATTGCTAGAAATATCAACAACATTGCTGTTGATAACTCAGCCTTATTTACCTCAAGGTAATTTAGTAGAAAGACTAAAGACAAAGATGGGAGATGGTGTGCTCACTGCCAGTGCCCTTACCATACTTAGGACACATGTTGGAGGCTCTATGGAAGACCTAAAAACTTCAAAGAGATTATTAGGAAAGCTGGAAATCCTAACAAAACTAGACCGAGACAAAAGATTGGGCAAGCACATCAAACTGAGGCAGTGACATAGAAAGACTCCAAAAACTATTGAAACAGCTAGACTCCTCGTCAACAGATTCAAACTCAATTCTAGGTTCTTGTTCTCTTACCCAGACGGGTAAAACTACTCTTGTGTCTGAAAAATCGTGTTTGCCAAGTACTTGTATTGTAGATTCAGGTGCATCGGATCATATGATTTATCATTCTAAATTTTTTCACTATTATGTGCCTAATTCTAGGAAATAAAAAATTTGAGTGGCTGATGGAACTTATTCTTCCATAGCTGGTCAGGGAGATATAAAAATTTCTCTATCATTATCTTTGAAGTTTGTCTTACATATTCCAAAATTATCTAATAATCTGTTGTCTATTGGAAAAATTACTAAAAATCTAAACTGTTCAGTTGTATTTACATTACTATTTTTAGGATCTTGATACGGAGAAGATGATTGAGCATGCTAGGCTGAAAGATGGACTAACTATATAGATACTACTTGCAAAAATAGACTACATGGACTTGTCTCTCATACCAACTCATCAGATATCATTTTACTATGACATAATCAACTTGGCCACCCTCCTTTCTTTGTTCTGAAAAAGTTATTTTTTGAATTATTTAAATACATCGATCCTAGTGTTTTTCAATGTAAATCTTGTATACTTGCAAAACATCATCATATTTCTTTTCCAATAAAAGAACCACCCTAAATTTTATCTCTATTTAGTCTTATTCATTCTGATGTGAGGGAGCCATCACGTGTTGCTAGTATTTTTGGTTCTTGCTGGTTTGTTACTTTCATAAATGACAATACTCGATTAACCTGGGTTTATTTGATGAAATATAAATCTAAAGTTGCTTCCATTTTCCCATCATTTCATATTGTTCGTTCTGATAATGGGAAAGAATATTTCAATAAGGAGTTAGACATATATTTCGAAAAAGATGGAATTCTCCATCACTCATCATGCATAAACACACTCTAACAAAACAGAGTTACTGAAACCTCCACCTATTGGAAGTAGCCAAGGGTTTTTTGTTCCAAATGAAAGTTCCAAAAACCTATTAGGGGGAAGCTATTCTCACTGCCTCATATCTAATAAACTGAATGCCATCAAGGGTCTTCCAAACACAATCACCAATTCAAAGATTAAAAACCCGCTTTCCAAATTTCTAAGGTATCAGATCCCTACCTCCTAAAGCTTTTAGGTGTAGTGTATATGTCCATTACCAGAGTCCTACATGGGGAAAGTTAGATCCAAAGGTCATAAAATGTGTATTCTTGTGGTATTTATCCACAAAAAAGGATATAAATATTACTACCCACCAACCAAGAAAACATATGTATCTATGGATGTTACATTTGTTGAAAGGCAACCATTTTTCGAAATCAATCTTCAAGAGGAGATAAAATCAATAGCCAGGGATGTAGAGTAGTGGAAGATTGAACATGAAGATGCTCCAAATTTTGTCCCAAATCAAGCTTCAAATGTGGAAAATTCCAATCAACCAGAATTAGAATTTGTTCCTATTGTCAATGAACTAGAAAATCAATAAGAATCAGCACTAATTTCCATTGTCCCTGCTACTGTTCCTAAAAATCTATGTGCAAATCAAGGTCAAATTTTAGGTCCAAAATCCAATACTCCATTTTTAAAGGTATATTCAAGGAGAAAATAGCCCATACTTTAGCTAGCACTCCAATTGTGGACTCCGCATCAAATGATGAAGATAACAATCTAATTTCTCAAAACTCAGTTGAAAATACTCATATTAATGATCTTGATCTTCCTATAGCACTTAGAAAAGGGGTTCGTTCATGTACTCTTCATTCTATGTCTAACTTGTCTCCTTGAAAAATCTCTCCCCCTCCCCTGATATCGTGTTTTTCTGTCTCATATAAAATCATAGAAAATTCTATCATCTATTCATGAGGCACTCAAACTAAAACCTTAGCAAGACGCTATGGCTGAAGATTTGAAGGCTTTAGAGAAAAATCACACATGGCGACCGATTGATTTGCCACAAGGGAAGAAAGTTGTAGGATGTAGGTGGATCTTCACAAATAAATACAAGGCTGATGGGTTCTTCGAGAGGCACAAAGCGAGACTGGTTACAAAGGGGTACACCCAGACCTACGGAATTCATTATCTTGAAACACTTGCACCAGTTGCAAAAATGAACTCTATTAGATTCCTACTATCAATAGCATCGAATTATGATTGGCCACTACATCAGTTTGACCTTAGAAAGTGTTCCTACATGGCGAATTGAAAGAAGAAGTAAATATGGATATTCCACTAGGGTATTGGCAGACTTCAAAGGGAAACTAAGTTTATAAGCTGGAAAAATTTATTTATGACTTGAAACAGTACCTAAGAGCTTGGTTTGGAAGATTTACAAAATCCATGCTAAAAAATGATTTCTACCAAAGTCAGGGAAATCATACTCTTTTCTTCAAACACTCAAAAAGTATTAATTGTGTACATTGATGACATAATCGTTACTAGAGATGATCACATTAAAATTACAAAACTAAAAGAATATCTTGCAAAAGAATTTGAAATTAAAGATCTAGGAAGTCTCTGATATTTCTTAGGAATAGAAGTGGCCAGATCTAAGCAAAGGACTTTTTGAACTAGCAGAAATATGTCTAAGATCTTCTACAAGAAATAGGTTTGCTTGGGAGTAAACCCAGTGATATTCCAGTTAAAGCTAATTATAGATTAGGAGAAATAAAGGAAGAAGAATTTGTGGATAGAGGAATGTGTCAAAGACTCGTGGGAAAATTAATCTACCTTTCACACACAAGACTAGATATCGCCTATTCTGTGAGTGTGCAATTCATGCATGCTCCTCTCAAATCTCTTCTTGATGTTGTGCATCGTATCTTGAGATATCTTAAAGGAATCCTCGGGAAAGGAATTTTGTTCAAAAAAAGTGAAAACCTTAAAGTTGAAGCTTATACTAATGCTGATTGGGTAGGATCAGTTAGTGATAGAAGATCAACTACAGGATACTACACATTTGTTAGTGGAAATCTAGTTACATGTAGGAGCAAGAAGCAAGCTGTAGTTGCCAGATCAAGTGTAAAGGTGGAGTTTCTACCTATGGCTTAGGAAGTATACGAGTTACTGAAGTTAAAAGTTATACTTACTGATTTGCCAATAAAGTTTGACCCTTCTATGATGTTATACTGTGATAATAAAGCATCTATTAACATTGTCCACAACCCTGTTCAACATGATAGAACTAAGCACGTGGAAATCGAAAGGCATTTCATTAAAGAGAAATTAGAAGCAGGTCTCATACGCACACCCTTTGTATAATCAAATCACTAACTAGCAGATATTCTCACAAAAAGATTGTAAGGAAGAACGTTCAATCAATTGACAAGCAAGCTTGAAATGCAAAAAATTTTTGCATCCACTTCAGAGGGAGTGTTGGAGATCACGTATATATTTTTTATTTAATATAGATTTATATTTTATAATTAGTGTAGATCATGAGCGATAAATTATAATCAAATCAAATTGTATTTTACCTTAATTATTATAGAATTTGTTTCCTTTTTTAGCGGTTGATTTCCTATATTTATAGAGAACATCTAAGCCTCTAGAATGACATCTTATAAAAAAAATATTTTCTTCCAAAAACCTTCAAAATATATATATATATATGAGCACCAATCTAGTAGGTATTTTTTTTTTTTTACGTATGCATAGGTATCAATTTGGCCAATGAAAATTTGGCATGCACATTTTTTTATTGTAAAAAGTAAGAGAGAGAAAGAACATTAATGATGCACGTCTTTTCATGTACTTCATTATAACTATTAGATCACCATTAGATGGTGATCCAATGGCTAAAAAACATTACCTATAAAAAATACCTATTGGATTGGCAACCATATATATATATATATGTAGAGTATTTATAAAAATACCCGATCAATTTAAAAAATAGCTATTGTTTACTCCTATTTAATAAATGATCATTTTATAATTTTATTTTGATAATTACCGTTATAGTTGATCTATTTTTTTAAAAAAATAAATAAAGTTTTTAAAAAATAAATTAATTTTTCTATTTATTAAATATGAAATATACTATTTTTCAAATATGTTTCAAAATTCGGTCATTTTTAACAGAGTTAGGAAATTGCCCATTTTTTAAAGAATGATCCAAAATAGCTTAAAAGCCATATATATATATATATATATATATATATATAGGTTGCCAATCCAATAGGTATCTTTTTCTTTACCTATGTGTAGGTATTTGTTTTTTAGCTGTTGGATCTCTATCTAATAGTGATCCAATGGCTATAATGAAGTGCATGAAAAGACATACATCATTAATGCTCTTTCTCTCTCTTATTTTTTACAATAAAAAAATGTGCATGCTAAATTTTCATTGAATAAATTGATACCTACCCAGAGGTAAAAAAAAAAAAAAACCTACTGGATTGGTGCCCATATATATATTACTTCATATTGTTATTGCAATGCTTTCAGCATGACAACATTTGTTGGAAGCGTGAGCGACAGTGGTGCTGGTTGAATCCTCGAACCTACCACCGATTTAGAAATTACTTTGGTATCTCATATCCATTGTAGAAAAACTCCTTTGAAAACTTGTGATTAGTGACATTACAAAAACAACCACCACAAATTCTACCACTCAAGAGTACTCACTGGAATTCATTTTAGGTAGAGAGTAAGAGAGAGATGGGAGATCAGATAGAGCATATTTTTTTCTATATTAGAAAAAATAAGAGAGTTCTACTCACTGATACGTATGTATCCTTTCATTTTTATTAAGGATATTTCCTAATAGTTTAATTAATAGGAAATATTCCTTAATGAATAGGGTGATGATTAGCATTAAATATGCCTAAATATAAATTTGACGCATTCACATCTTAAAACCTATTAGGAATTAATATGTATATATATTTCCTGATTATAAGTCATTAACTGCAATATTCTGATTAATGACAGAATATTTGAAATTAATCTCCTTTCACATTAGTCCACAATTATTGAGCCATGCACCAACTATGGGCACCCAACAAGACTTTAGACCAAGAAGTTTAATATCTCTCACTTGCACATAGTGTGCATGATGAACAAATCTCTCATCATCATCCTATCAATAATTTTATTCATACTTGGCTAATGAGCAGTGCGATCGTTGGGCCACCTGCAAAAGAATGTTCAGGAGTACTATATCAAATCTTATGAGGACCAGCATAGAATATTCCTATGTGTCTCGTTATACCCCAGACATATTCAGCCACATCGGATCTAGCACTTCCAATCTCCCATATCTATATTTGGGTGCTATACAAAGACCCTTCTCGTTATTATGCTCACAATTATACTGCTATACCCAATAGTGATATAATTTGTTGATAGTGAATATAAAACATAGATGTATTACTAAATAATCTTCCTTTCATCCTCGAATTAATTAGCTTTGATCTAATTGCTTTTCCAACAATGTCCTTTTAGGTCGAATCAACCATGACCATAGGAGACATGTCAAAATAATATACATTAGACCTCCGCTTCATAAAATAGTCAAAAGTCACATAGGGCATAATGAAGTATGAGATCAAAATAAGTATAATGATCTATAAAGGCTTGTACAATGAAAAAGTAGGGATCCATTCTTTTACTTGTGGTATGAAACACATGCTACGGTAGGATACTCCTTTAAAAAGAGTGTATGCATCCTTCCTAGAATACCAACAGATCTTAGTCTAGTCGCCTTCAAGTGTCTGACTCAAATTCTCTATATACTCACTTAATCTAGTGCCATTTGGAGTTTCGCATTTGGCTCAGGTCACATATGGATAGTGAGAACACTAGTTTATCTATAGTCGATCTTCTAAGATCTCATCTTGGCTCTTTCCAAGGTGATACTTAGTTCACAATCTTTGGGCTATAAGCGAAGTGTCTCATCTTTGCTCCAACTAGCACCAAAGGAGATTTCTCGTGTAAGAGAGACAATCATTACTTGTTTGCATACTAACTAATCATGGTTTATATATATATGTGTGCTAAAAATTCAGATATCACGTCACAACCAAAAATGGACAAAGAAATATTTATTTTATAAAAGATATCTTGAATAACAAATATCTGATAGTAGTCAACTGGAAAAATATACAAAAGGAATAAAGTCACAATCTGATAGTCTGCATACTTTAAACTACATGCATGTTTTGGCAAAGACAAAAACAGCTATAAGTTGTTAGAAATTTCCAAGATGAGAAAAACAGAGAGATGAGAATATAAGAAACAGAGAGATGGTAGGAGAAGAACAAATATTAATATATGTCTAATAAACTAAAAAATGACTGAACGTATAACAGAGCAGACATGTATAGTTGGAGTGAGTGTTTGCTTAATTAATAAGAAAGTTAACTCGTAGTCATGAGAAAAGGAATTGACGTTTAATAATTAAACTATCTTCTTCTTGCCCTACTTTTCTTACCTTTCGCTTCAACTAGTTACGATCATGGAGAAGCTTCATTTGTTTCAAAAAAATAATTTTTTACGCTTGTTACTTCTCCCACCATGGTAAATGGATACTATATATATATATATATATATATATATATATATTAAAAAAATTTAAAAGAAAATAATACATACACTTTACCAAGATTTGAACCTCTAACTCTCCAAACTCATACACACGTCCTTCAAACCTTGAATCAATCGAGCTAATCCCAATTGGTCTGGATACTCTATATCTCAAGTATTTGTGGAGCAGACTCTTTTTGCAACACATGGCACAGTTACATACTTCATAAATGATGATTTTTCCCTGCAACTTGCATCACTGAAACTGCACTTTCTTTTTTCTCCACTGAAACCATTGGTTTCTGTTGTTTGTGCCAATAAAGGAGAGTATGTTAACAAATTAACTAGTAGAATAAAATGAGCCTATAAAGTATGACAACAGTTAGCTTGTTTCTTGACTAAAAGACTAGTCAGTTATATGCACAATGCAAACAGAAAGAACATCACTGTAAATTTGTGACGAACTTATTATACATATTGCTTATCCATCTTTGCCCTGTTTTATATAATTTAGTTAACTTATTTCACTCTACTTTTAAACCACTCTCATGCTTCTACGGTTGTCAAGAATACCTACGGCTAGAACAATTTCGACTAACATGGATTATTCTTAATACCAATTTCCTAAACTCTTTAGACAGCTTCTCCACTCCAAGAGAGAATTCTTCTGTTTTAAGATTTAACATTCCTGCTAGGGAAGGAGACATTTACGAAATAATTTCTCGGTTGAAGAAACACCCTACATTGAATAACTCTGAACTTTTTTTATCACTAATAACCTCCATACAGTTGCAAATCTAAACTTGGCATTAACTTCTTTTAGTAGTGTGTATCATATTATGCGAGAGATGTCTCAAGATCAAAGTACAAAAAAAAACCAAATGATTGATGTCTCTATCACCAGAATTATGCTTAGAAACTGCAAATATACACATTTAATTTCTTCCGGTTGGATACTTTTACCTAATTTATCAAAGCGAAGAGCTCTGTCTGACGTGAAAGTTACAAGCTAATTTCGGCTGGCGATATTTCCTGATCTTGGAGCAAGAAAAGAGGCCTTTGTGGGTAAATGCAAGGCTTCAAAACTTCCTTCCAACATTTCAATCACATTACTCATGGATGGCCTATTTGATGGAATTGTTTGAAAACACCACAAATGACAAACCCACAAAAACTCTTTCTTGCCGAGTAATTTTCTTTGCTTGTCATTTTGCCCCGCAATCTTAAATTTCTTCCTTGCTCGATATGTTTTCAAAACAAATCAGGGATATAGCTGATCCGTTTGTTTCAAACATTCTCACCGTTTCCAATCCAACTTCCATTCAAATGGGTGTTTGTTTCAACTATTCTAATTTTTCTTTTCAAATGAGTGTTTGTTTCAATAATTACGCTTTTGACAAATTTTGGTATGATGTTGTACATAGAGATAACAAATATGGACGTGTGAGTTCTTATAAAAATTCTCTTGTCCATTCAAATACAATAATGTAGCATCAAAGTAATGAGATCAAATTATCAACTGGCGGTTTGTATTAGGTATTATATTGTTCCGGCTTACCTCTCACAGAAACAAGATAATTGGAGAGCTCTGTCAAGAAGGAATATTTATATAAGTCATGAAACTAATTGATCTTCCCAATTCATCACTAGCACGAATCGTATCGCACCGCACAAAAGCTAAAGATTTGATACTGAGATGGTGGAAGATTCCCCTGTTGATCCAGGATGCAATGTTTCCAAAGATCTTGGAGCAAAGATGAAAGGCTTTGGTGGAGTATGCAAGGCTTCCAAAGTTCCTTCCAACATTTCAATCACTCTACTCATGGATGGCCTATCTGATGGATTCGTCTGGATGCACCACAAGCCCACTACAATCATTTTTCTTGCGATTCCATTTTCCTCGCTAGTTGTAATAACACCACGCAGTCTCAAATTGTTGTCCTCTTCGAGGCGTTGATATATCGCGTCTGGAAAATATATCTCACTCGTTTGGCTAACCCCAACTCTAGTGTCCTTTCTTCCTCCCATAACCATTTCTAAAATCATCATTCCGTAACTATAGACATCGGACTTGTAAGAAACTCCTCCAAAATTTCTACTGAACACTTGTGGAGCTATGTAACCAATTGTGCCTCTAGCACCCAACATGGATACAATACTCTCCTTCTTCAGGCAGAGTTTAGCAAGCCCAAAGTCAGAAATCTTCGGACAAAGATCTTCATCCAAGAGAATGTTATGCGGTTTTATGTCTAAATGCAAAATTCTCGTGTTGCAACCGCGGTGCAAGTACTCAAGTCCTCTTGCGATTCCAGCAGCGATTTGAAGCAGTTTACTCCATTCCAAATGTGGAGTGTTCTTCAAAGGATCTTCGTTGTATATGAATTTTTCAAGTGAACCATTGGCCATGAACTCATAAATGAGAGCTCTTTTTCGACCTTCTAAGCAAAATCCGAGAAGGCAAACAATATTTACATGAGAAGTTCTACTTATGCTAGCAACCTCATTAATGAATTCTTCCCCATTCGCTTTTGATGCATTCAGGACTTTGACAGCAACAATACGATCATCAAACAGCTTTCCTTTGTAAACACCACCATAACCTCCCTGGCCGAGTTTATACTTGAATGATTTGTTGATCTTTTTGACATCTGAGAATCTGTATCTTTTTACAGTTAGATGTTGGTAAGTTGTAATACGAGCTTCAAGATCTTGATCATTCTTTCTCATCTTTGTCCATCATGCAAATATCTTAATTCTAAAACAGAAAACCGTGATACAGGACAACAATATCACAATTCCCGCACTCACGACACCTGTAAAATCAGTTGTCAGAAATTGATTTATGCATTGGTGAAAACATCGTACGTATACCATTTCTAAGAGTAACATATATTCTAATGTTGTGCATTAGATAGTAAAAGCATTATTATCGTTAGACTAACAATGGTGTTGGAGTTTATCTGCAAATTAGAATTAATATTCTTATTTGAAATCTCCATTCCCCGAAACTCGATAATTCTGATGTGCAATTAGACAACCAATAACAAAGCATAATTAAAACAAACCTTTCAAAAGTCAGAATGCTATAATTTGAGAAGTGCCATACCTATTGTCAACTTCTTGTGACGAGCTGCAAAAAGAATATAATATCTGTTATAAGGGCAACAAAAGATGTTTCTTTCGAAACCTCTTTATGATGTATATTTAGTTATACACAGGGTATTCGCAAAATATTACTTCTTGGAATAGTTAGAAACCACGTATTTTCTAAATTTTTTCAGTAAATGAACTTTTTAAGACTTGGTTATAAGTAGACAACACTTGACATAATAAATTATAGTCAACTTAAAGAGGTCATCTAGGTAAAAGGAGTAAAAACTAAAATTTTTACTTAAAAGTACACTCAAAGGGTATAATATCCCAATCTCTCTTTTCGCATCTGGCATGAAACTATGGAAATTTTTGCCATAGCAATCAAATGGTACAAGCCATATTTCTTTGCCTAGTACCACTCATGAGAAGAAAACTAATTCTGTAGTTATTTTTTGAAGAAAAAAGAAAACTGAGCTCGTACGTGTACCTCGATTATTAGTGAAACAAACAACATCTTCTTGATGGTCCCTACAAAAGCAGAGAAACTTTTGAGTGGTGGTGTTAAATCCGCAACACCCACCTGACTCTTCACAGCTTCTACAACCCTGCAGCCGTGACGAATAGTAGTAGTACTCCACCTCAAACCCTCGATTCAGAGCTTCCTTCAACTCCACTTTTCCTCCCATGGTGTTCTCTAGAGCAGTCTTGAAAACCGGAACTCGGACTACTTCGCGGCACATCCCGAGCTGAGGTCGCAAAATCCTCATCAAATAATCGTCCGCGTAGTAGACAACATCACCATCCCCGCTGCCACCGCCATGTTCGCAACTAAAGTTGTTGGGCAAAGATTTGAATTCCGGCAGTGGCCGCAGGCAGCCGTAGATTAAGGTGAGGTTCTGGATCGATATCGTTTCCGAGCTTCGACCACTTGTTTCTGGATACCGAAAGAGATTGTGATCCAAAGTGGTATTGAGAAATTTCGGAGAACAAGGATTATCCCTCCCAGAGGTCTAATCTTGCAATGGTCATCTTGTCCAATGGAGTGTTGTCCAGTAAGCGATACTCTAGGCCGTTGATTTCGATCACCGGGTATTGTTTGTAGCGGCAATCAAGTTCGAAACTCTGGTGACCGCAGAATTCGGGCCTGTCGTTTCCCCAGAAAGGGAAGGAAAGGTTTCTTAAGGTGCCACACTTGTACGGACGGCTGCATTGAATGAATTCTTGGGTATCAGAAGAGTAAGAGAACCGAAAACGTGTCAGTGTTGAGAAAGCAATGATGAGGAGTTGGAAAAACAGAGGACCCTCCATTCTGTTATGGTCTACTGTTTGGTTGTTATGAAGAAGCTTGGATGTATTTATCTACCATTTGATATATTTGTTCAATAATTTGGTTTAGAATTTTCAAAGGAAGGAAAAAAAAGAGTAGCGATCAAGATAAGCACAAAAGAGACTATCTATCATCATAAATAAACCGGCCATCGGAGACTCTGGGTGGAATAAAGACGCGTAGCTATCTGGATCAATCAAAAAGCATTCCACGTACTAAAGAGAAAAAGATGAAAATATATTTACTTTTTTTTCAAGGGAGAATCAAATATTAAAAATTGAAAATGATACGAGAATTTCAGAAAGGGTTCTTCTCTACGTTTCATTTTTTTTCTTTCTGGTAAAAAAATTAAAATAAAATAATAGGCCAAAACTGAAAAAGAAAAGAAATATCACCTAATAATGACTGACAATGTTGTTTTTCTTCACTGTTGCTATAAAATTACTAAATTATTAATTCTACAACTGTCTTTATTCGGAAAAATCCGACTATTTCATCGACAAATTAAAGAAGTATTACTCTGTTTCGTGAAAGAGGGGGAAAAAAAAAATGCCATGAGCGCCTCAAGATGTCTGCACCACATTGATGTCATTTTTTAAACTGAGAGATTATAATAAATACAATAGATCCCATTAGAGGTCTCATTCCATCTTCGACTAACAAACTGCCAACATCATAAATAGTTGATCATGATAATATATATTTTTCTCAATTACTTCGGGTACAATGAAGTTCTGGGTTCTTAGCATATCAAATGTACAATCATAATATAATACCAAAACTTTTTTATTTTTCAATTTAAATTTTACCCGCAATATGAAATCTAACTATTATACATAGACAAAAACTTGAAACTAACATATGGTACATCATCTAGCCTGTACGAAAAAAATAAAATAAAATAAAAACAAGAGGAATTGCTCTTACTTAGTCCAAGCACGGCCTAAATAAGCTACAACTTGAGTTTGGACTCGCACTTAGACTGGACCTCCCTATCAATAACAAAAACAGAGATATCACAAGTGCTTAAAGCCGTAGCACGCATCTTCACAACCTTAAACAAACCCACTTTCCCATGCAAAGTAGCCGTCGACGTCAAATTCAAGCTCCCAGAAAGGAAGTCTTCAGAAAAACTCGGATTCGATATCACCTTGCCGAGCATAAAATCCGCCGGAGAAGTGATGTTGAGCTTGCCACGTGCAGGGACGAGGCTGTGCTTTATTGGAACTTCAGCTACAACGTCTCCACGGTAGTTAACGTAGGCCGTCGTGTTCTTGAACTTAAAGCTTCCGTAGTTTTTCCCATTATCGATTGTGATGATCATATCTACCGTAACGTTCATTGTAACGTTGGGAGATAAGGAGTATTCGATGTTTTCGAGTCCGGCCGGACGAGCCGTGATTTCGGGTTCTTTTGGCTTGAATACAGTGAAGGCCAAGGTCACGATGATGGAGGCAGCGACGATCAAGATTAGCGCCGTCACGCCGCAGCAGATTAGGAGGCCTCGGCGTCGGCTCGAAGTAGTACTACTCATCGGAATCGATCCAGATTTCATGGTTGAGGGTTTTGGGAAGACTGTGAGGAATAAGTTGCTTGATTTGGTGGAAGGAGAGGTTTAAGAGATAATGGATTTGATTTCGCCAATATATTGCCATTCCCATATTTATAATGGGAAGGATCTGTTGTTCTTAATAATGTAGGATTATGTTTGATTACATTGAAAAAAATTGTTGAAATCTATATTGGAGTTTATGAAGGAATATAGTAGTTAGTATAAGGTTCTTATCTGGAGTACTTGATGCATGGCTGATACGCCGATTTGCCATAAATTAAGGGGCAGAAAAGTATTTCTCTGAAAAGAAAAGAAAAAGTTGGGACAGAGAAGTACCAAAATATCGAATAATTTTGAATACTATTCTAACGCTACATGCATAGATCGATTGCATTTTTTATTTTTTTGTTCTTAATTAGTTCACGGGTTTGAAGGTTAATGTATTATTGTAGACTGAGCTTTAGAGGTCCGTAACTGACCGTTTTCTTGTATGCTTCGGTTTAGAGAGCCGTCCATAATAGCCTGGTGTTTTATTTATGCAGTGAATATATATACAGAATATATTCAAAACTTTCTCACCTCCATCTCTCTCTCATCGACTGTATACAGAATCCAATGCAAAACTTTGTCACCTCTGTAGCCCAATCCAAAAAGGCTTCCTATTTTGCTCTCCTTGACTACTCCTCTCTCTTAATCGACCTTGGAGCCTAGAACCAAAGAGTTCTCTTGCCTCTACAGAGGTTGATCGAATAGAAATAAACTACGGTTTCAATCCCGAGCATGCCATCTCCGACAACAAAAAAGTCCATTCATCAATATAATCGAAGTCTTGGTCGAATTCCATCGGATTCGATGAATTGAGTGACTATTTGAGGAAGCATCAAGCGAACATCGAGTACAAGTCGAGCAGTGATCGGGGTATATATTGAGCGCCCGTTGAGAGAAGATTCGACCAAGTTCGACTGTCATCAAGTGGTTATTGAGGGAGTATCGAACGGCCTTCGAATAAGCATCGAGCAGTCGCCGAGGGAATTCGACGAGATTCAATGAGTTTGACGGTTTCCGGTATTTGACGACATTGATGATTTGCGACACAGCTCAATTGTCCTTGGTGATCGAAGGTCCTCAATGGCGTTCCTCAGAGAGAGAGAGAGAGAGAGAGAGAGAGTAAGTTCTAAAGTGGGATGTGATTGAGAGGGAGAAATATAAAGTATGACTAACAAATCTTTGATTTAACGGGGAGAAGAAGAGAGGAAGGAGACTGAGAATGAAAGAGAGAACGATCAGGAGAGAAGATGACGTTGAACTATGCTCCCAAATTTGCCTCTTTTTTTTTTTTTTTTTGAAAAGAGCTATCATATTTTAATATTTCTTTTCACCCGTTTTGGATTTTTACTAATTGCAAAATTGCCTATTAGTAAATATTGTTGAAGACATTTTTTTTCTCATCCACCTAATACTTTACCATTCATTAGTTTTTAAAAATACCCATTTTATTTGTCTTCCTTTCCATTTTTTATTGTCTTCTTCAAGATTTTGAAGTATATTAATTCTATAATTGGTGAACACTGACAAAAAGAATTACTATGAGCCTTTTTTTTAACTGCTTAAAAATATAATGAGAAGAAAAGAAAATCAAAAGCATAATCCACGCCATTTTTCTTCAGCTTTGTTCATTTTTCTATTTGAATTGTTGCTAAGAAAGTAATATATATATATATATATATATGGGCACCAGTCCAATATAATTTTATTTTACATAGATATCATTTTAGCTAATAAAATTTTGTAATGTATACTTTTTTATAGTAAAAAATAAAAGAGAAAAATAATATTGAAGATATACGTCTTTTTATGCACTTAATTATAATTGTTAAGTCATCATTAGATAATGAATCGATGGCTAAAAAAAATATACCGCACATAAGTATACCTAACAGTCTGCCTGATACCTAAGTCCATACCCGGAGGGGACACACATGTGTCGCCTACCAAACCTGGAGGGGCAACCGAATTGCCTACACCTACCAAATGGGGAGGTAATCAGAAGTAATAAGGCCTCACGCGAGTTTACGGACTTTCACCGACGGTGGGATATGCAGCGCCACACTGTAAAACTCACGATGCTAATACGGTACTCATGTATGATCCTATGACACGTGCAATATAGAATTGAAGTGTAAAAACTACTGTACTTTGCTTTTTCAGTAAAACATGCATAATAGGGTTTTATAGAAAAACGGGCAGCATAACGACCATATTTTCGATATACCCAAAATAACCTGCACACAGCAAATTCCCAGAGCAGTACAGTATATATCGTATAACCAGATTCCATCACATATAATTCAAA
>JXTB01000480.1:319232-331421 GCA_002914805.1 Parasponia andersonii
ATAACTCTTCTGGCGACTCTGAATCTCTTTGAGTCTCTCTTGGATATCCTTGATCTTCTCAGTAGTCTCTTCAATCAATTCAGGTCCGAGAGTAACATGCTCTTCTAGTTCTGCCCAACACAAAGGCGATCTACACGGCCTCCCATATAACACTTCATATGGAGCCATACCCACACTGGTCTAATAACTGTTATTATAAGCAAATTCCACCAAAGGAAGATGATCATCCCATTTCCCACCAAAATCCAGTATGCAACAACGTAGCATGTCCTCAAGAATCTGAATGGTCCTTTCAGACTGACCGTCTATCTCAGGATGGTGAGCTGTACTGATATCCAACTATGTACCAAACTTTTTCTACAAGGCTCTCCAAAACTTAGAAGTAAACCTTGAATCTCTGTCTGATACTATGCTTGAAGGCACACCATGCAAGCATATGATGTTCTCCACATACAATCTACTCAGCTTAGTAAGAGAATAGTCTATCCGGATCAGTATAAAATGAGCACTCTTCGTTAACCGATCGACTATCACCCAAACTGTGTTGTTCTTCCTCAAGGTCTTTGGCAAACTGGTCACGAAGTCCATCGTGTTCTTGTCCCACTTCCACTCCGGAATCAGCAATGGCTGGAGTAATCCAGCTGGCCTCTGGTGTTCAGCCTTGACTTGCTGACAAGTCAAACACTTAACCACAAAAGTAGCTACATCCTTCTTCATTCCTTTCCACCAATACTGTCGTTTCAAGTCCCGGTACATCTTGGTACTACCTGGATGTACTGCGAATCTTGATTTGTGAGCCTCTGATAGAATGGTTTCTCGAAGATTAGGGTCATTAGCTACAGCCAATTTTCCCATTGAAAAGCAAAAACCCTTCTCTGTTAGTGCTCCAACCATCTAACTGTTCACCATTTTGAAGTCGGTTCCAGGTTATCCTCAACTCCCTATCTTGCCACTGACTCTGCTGGACAGTCTGGAGAAGAAATGGTGAAATCACAATGTTACTCAGGTAAGCAACATCTTCATTCTCGAATTACTGCAAGTTGTAATCACCAATCGCAACTGAGTTTTTCCAATCTTCAAACACCAGTGCAGCTAGTGCACCACGAGACTTCCTACTCAGTGCATCGGCTACAACATTGGCCTTACCAGGATGGTACTGTAGGTCAAAGTCATAATCCTCCATATACTCAACCCATCTTCGCTGTCTCAAATTCAAATCCTTCTAGGTAAAGAGATACTTCAAACTCTTATGATCGGAGAATATGTTGAACTTCACACCATACAAGTAACATCGCCAAATCTTTAAGGCAAAGATCACTGCTGCAAGTTCAAGATCATGGGTGGAATAGTTCCTTTCATGTGGCTTCAACTGACGAGAAGCATAAGCCACTACTCGACTATTCTGCATCAAGACATATCCCAAACCCGCATTTGAAGCATCGGTATACACCACATAAGGCTCGTTACTGTCAGGAACAGTAAGAATAGGTGTGGTGGTCAAACTCTGCTTCAATCTGACAAAAGCTTCTTCACTCTTGTGATCCCAAACAAACTTGACGTCCTTCCTGGTCAACTTCGTCAAAGGCAAAGCAGTTCTTGAGAAATCTTGCACAAAACGACGGTAGTAGCCTGCCAATCCAAGGAAACTACGTACCTCTGTCACATTTCTCGGTCTTTCCCACTCCTGAACAGCTTCGATCTTAGCGGGATCGACTGAAATACCTCCGTGAGAAATCACATGGCCCAAGAACTTCACTTCTGACATCCAAAAGTCACACTTTGATTTCTTGGCGTACAACTGATGATCTCTCAAGGTCTTGAGTACTATCCCCAGATGTTCAGCATGCTCTTCTCGAGTCTTGGAATACACCAGGATATCGTCAATGAACACAACCACAAAACGATCCAAAAACGGCCTGAAAATCCGATTCATGAGATCCATGAAGGCTGCGGGTGCATTCGTTAAACCAAATGGCATCACCAGAAACTCAAAGTGACTATATCGGGTTCTGAATGCTGTCTTCAGTATATCATCCTCCCTTATCTTCAACTGATGATAACCGGATCTCAAATCGATCTTAGATAAGAATCTTGAACCACCGAGTTGATCAAACAACTCATCTATCCTTAGCAAAAGATACTTGTTCTTCACTGTCAACTGGTTCAACTTCCGGTAATCCACACAAAGTCTCAATGAACCATCAGCTTTCTTTGCAAACAAAACAGGAGCAAGCACCCCAAGGAGAAGTGCTACTGCGAATAAAGCCCTTGGAAAGCAGATCGTCCAACTATTCTCTTAATTCTTCCATCTCAGTAGGTGCCATGTGATAGGCTGGAATAGAAACTGGCTAAGCTCCAGGAACTAGTTCAATATAGAACTCGATCTCCCTATCAGGTGGTAACCCTGGAAGGTCTTCAGGAAACACCTCCGAATACTCACACACCACCGGAATCCATAGGTCTTGATCGTCTGTCCTCACCTCACCATCCATGGCAAACAAGTTCCCATAACACTTAAGTTTCTTCCTTCCACCCATGCACGCTTTCAGAAAAGGACTAGGCTTCAATGGACTCATCCCAGCTTGATAGACAATAAGATGTCCATCACTAGGAAAAAGAGTCACCCGCTTCTTATGACAGTCTACAACGGCTCGATACTTCGACAACCAATCCATACCGAGTATCACGTCATACTGTCTCATTGGCAACATAATCAAATTAGCAAGAAGCTTCCTATCGCCAATCACAACCCGATAAGACTTACACACACTAGATACATCGGCCATTCCTCCCAAAGATGTACCCAACGACAATACATAATCCAAATCAGAAAATTTCAACCTTAAGAGTTGAGCAAACAATAAGGATATGAATGACTGGGATGCACCAATATCAAACAAAACATGTGCCTAAGAGTGTGAAAGAAGGATCATACCGTCAACAACACCTCGACCAGTGCGATCTTGAGTGTCGTCTGCCCCAGCAAAAACATAGGCTTGGCCAGTCACCTTTCCTTTCCCTTTGTTGCCTCTTCCCTAGTCAGGACGGCTGCTGCTAGATCCTGGACCACTACTGCCGTATCCATGACCACTCTGACTCCCTGAAGCCTGAGGAGTCTGAAAGTTCTGAGTGAAACCCTGAGGGCGGTACTGATGCTAATAAGGCTGAGGGAAAGTAAAAGCCTGCGAAGCACCCTGTGACTTTTGCGGCCTTGCCTGAGTGCTCTAATAAGAAGCAGAACTTGACTGGCTCCTCTGCGGTCCTCCCTGAGAAAGAGGAGATTTCTGTAGATAGTTGGGACACTCCTTCTTCCGATGACCCTGCTGGCCACAAACAAAATATCCTCCATACGGATTACCTCTGCCACCCCCAGAAGAACCACTACTATTTGAGCTGTCACTGCTCGGAGTATCCTGGGCTGACCACTGCCCCTGGTTCCTTCTAGTGGCTTTCCTGTCATTTCCTCTCCGCTGGTTCCTCTTAGAATCCAAACTTTCTTCGATGGCCTCTGCCCGTTGGGCAGCCACTGCAATCTCAGGAAGAGTGTGGAAAGTCTGAGTGCCAATTCTGTTGTAAATATTCCGATTCAGACAGTAAACTTAGCAACTCAGTACTTCTCACTCGTACCTGGTCTAAGAGCAATACTTGCCAACTCAGTAAATTCTATCAGGTACTCATTCACTGTTCTGTTACCTTGGGTCAGAGTCTCAAATTGGTTCACAACTTTATCTTATTAATCCTCATTGGCATATTGGGCCTTGAAAATCCGTTCAAAGTCTTTCCAAGTCAAGTCCACTACATCTTGCATCCGTTCCACTGTCTTCCACCAACGAATGGCGCTCCCTGACAAACGGGTAACTGCAAACACGGCCCAAAACTCAACCGGAGTACCAAGGGCTCGAAAGTGCCTCTCCATCTCATGCAACAAAGTAATTACCGTGAGGGCTTCTGGTCTACCATCAAACTGCCCTGGCTGGAGACGCATGAACCGTTGAAGGTGATCAGCCTGATCCAACTGATATTCCCTCGGAGCTGGAGGTTGATAGTCAAGATTGCTCATCTGGACGAATGCCTACTACATTGCCTCAATCAGATGAGTGAAATCCGGACGAGGAGGTTCGGCATCCGGCTGGTGCCTCGGAACTCTTCTAGGAGGCATCCTTAAAAGTCTAAAACAATATGCCAAACTATTAGTGCGATAATGATGAATGCTTGTCATAAAAACAACTTAAATCTAGTTTAATGATGATACGTCCGAGCTGTTGAACTCAAAGCTCTGATACCAAAAATTTCTGTCACGACCCAAAACCCGGGCTAGTGGCAGAAGGAGAATTTCACAAAGATGGGAAATTCCTTAATTTATTTGAAAAGTGTCAAAAGTTCTAGTTTTTATAAAAACAGTCCATTTAAATAAAATAATCNCCCAGTAGGAAAATAGTTACCTCGGGGAAAAACAGTTCAATGATGGGAATCTCCTGTATGGTTAGTTCAAATCCAAAACATACACATACGTATATATAACAGTGTAGTCAAAACCATCACTCCATATGCACATGACACAAATCAACCCATACCCATGAGCTCACATCCTCTCATCTGTGGAAATCCAGGATAATGACACTAAGTGTACCTAGCAACTTGCCTGATACCTAAGCCCATACCCAGAGAGGACACCCATGTGTCGCCTACCAAACCTGGAGGGGCAACCGGATTGCCTACACCTGCCAAATGGGGAGGTAATCAGAAGTAACAAGACCTCGCACGAGTTTATAGACTTTCACCGACGGTGGGGCATGTAGCGCCATACTGTAAAACCCACGATGCTAACACTGTGCTCATGTATGATCCTATGACACGTGTAATACAGAATTGAAGTGTAAAAACTACTGTACTCTGCTTTTTCAGTAAAACATGCATAATAGGGTTTTATAGAAAAACGGGCAGCATAACGGCCCTATTTTTGATATACCCAAAATAACCTGCACACAGCAAATTCCCAGAGCAGTATAATATATATCGTATAACCAGATTCCATCACATATAATTCAAATAATTAAAAACACACTTGTTCTTATATGCTGCAGAAAATAAGTTTTAACTCAAAAACGGTATAAAACGAAGGTAACTAAACCCCTACCCCAACAGAATAGCGACACCACACTATTAAGTCCTTAAGGTATCGTTGACGATCGCCCAGAGGGTCGGGAACCAATTCCAAGCCCTCGATTGTCCTCGTGCGAAAAACCAACTTTCTCAGCGGAGCTTCAATTCCACAAACGGACCTCTTCATTGAATTCCTAGCACCCAAAATAGCTAGGTTAGACATATAACTTGTCTGATTCGGGTCCGCGTCCACACCGGACCGGTGGCACGCAAAACGAGACAAAATCTCGACCGTTCGATCTTGATTTTCGTGCCGATCACCAAACTACAAAATATATATATTAAACTTCTCCAAATTCCGAGTACATTCCAAAAATGTAGTTAAAAATACAATCCAACGGTCGGATCCAGAACAACAACCAAAAACTCGAAATGACCAAAAATGACAACTTTCAATCCGGGCAAAATGGAGCTGAGATATATATATATACTTTGATGATCCTTACGACGATACGAATCCAACGGGACCAGTTTGAGGCCGAAAGGTGGCCGGAATCGTCGCCGGTGACGGAAAAACCGAAATGGGTCGAACCGGCTTCGATGGCGTTTCCCGGCGGCGGTGAGCGGCGAAGGGCGGCGGAGCTTCGTGGCAGCTCGGCGAGGTGACGCCGGTCTGTGGGTGGCCCGGACGGCGGCTGGCGGCGGCTCTGCAGAGGTTCGGCCGAGAGGGAGAAGAGAGGAGAGAGAAAGAGAGATTTCGGGGGAGGGAGGAGAGAGAAGAGAGAGAGAGAGGAAAGAGGATGGGCACGTGGCCCATTTTTATAGTGCTGTGTAATTTTTCAAAAATTGCACATAAGTCCCCAAAATTTCAAATCTCTATCAATTTAGTCCCCCAAAATTTGCAATTTAGTCCATCTGAACAAAATTTTTGCAAATTAGTCTCCACAATATTTTATCCGGAAAATTGGTAAAATATCCAAATTACCCTTGAAAATTCCGGGTTTTTACATGTGTGTTATGGGTTATTGTTTAGACCAACTATACGGTAAATAATCGAGGGAATGCATTAAAGTGGATTTTAGTTCCAACGGTTTTTGGTACATATATGTGTAAACGTAATTATTTTATATATCTACTGTGTTAAAAATTGATGGCAGTGGTTGCCATCAAACTCCTGATTAGGAATTAACTATGTCAATCAAGCAAATTAGCAAACTAAGTTAATTAGCATCCTTTTAGTCTATTATTGGCCACCAGAGATTTTCAATCGAAATTTAGTTGGGGCATGACTTAATTAAGAGCAAAAATATTTTGAAATAAAATAATAGCACAAAAATGTAGTGTTATAATTCATATTACTATATTATAATTTTTCCCAATAGATTTTCATACTTTGAAAACGTGGTATAACAACCTTATTATCAATATTATCTAATGCATCTCTTTCAATATATGCGGTTAAACTATTGTTCGTCAATTGATCTCTAACTCTATTATGCAATGAAATCTTTATATTATTTAAGATAATATTCAAATATATAATTAAGATGCTAGGAAAAAAAACTAAATTAGTAACTTAGCTACTATCTATAACTAATGGAATTTTTTTTTTAAAAAAAGAACAAAATTAAATATAAAACTAATGGAATTTTTTTTAAAAAAAAGAACAAAATTAAATATAAACTAAGTGATATAATCTATTTATCTTATATATAACAAAAATATTTTTTTTAAACGTTACATACCTAACAAGTTATAAAAAGTTACAAATAGGGTCTTAATTTTATTGTTCATATTTCAAATTGGTTGACTTTGAAAACCTAATTTTTGATAATCATATTTTCAATTTAATCTAATAAAACAAATTCCAAATCTGTTTAATAAGATGAAAAATAAAGAGAGAAAAAAAAGTTGTGCAATACCTAAATCTCAATAGTTTGTGGTCCTATCATAATCAAGTACTTATCTTCCTTTTGCTCGTTGCCAACTATTATTCTCATGTTATATTTCTTCTTACTCTTTGTTTTGGGACTCCTTTTTTTTAATTATTTTTTTATTTTTCACTAATATTACTTTCATGTGATATTCTATACATGAACGATTGTAAATATTTTTTTTTAACCATTAGATTGTCATCTAATAGTAATTTAATAATTATAATGAATTGCAGAAAAATATATGTATTATTAATGTTATTTCTCTTTCTTAATTTTTATTATAAAACAATATACATAATAAATTTTTATTAGATAAAATAATACTTATGTACAAGTTTAAAAAAAAAATTACATACTTGATAGGTGCCCATATATATGTATTAAACTTACAAAATTCAATTATATATAACGTACATACATACGTAAAATTTGTTCTTGGCAAAAGTCCAGTGGGGGCCAGTTGCCCCTACTGGCCACTATAGGTATAGGGCTCTGTCCTTGACCCTAGTATTCCATTTTTATGTTCACCCAAAAATTAAACTTTCAACGAAAGAGTTCTCTTTCTCCGTTTTTGTTTTACATTTCATTCATAGCCATTGACAAATGACGAATAGTTAATTTATGAGTCCAATTTATTGTGTAACTGTTAGTATTACAATGTTAGTGACTGGTAGTTACTATATTTATGAATTTTAAAAGAACAAGTATCGATCACTAATATAGTACTAGTCGGTCATAGATATTGTGATTTGTGATACTCATAGAAAGTAATTATGGGAAATACCTTTGGAAAAGTCATTTTACCCCCAAAATACTATTGATCAGGTCGATTGTCCTTTGCATTTTGGTTCGTAAGTTACAAAGAGAGCTAGTCCAAACATTCTTCTTTCGGCCTAAAGAATTTTGCAACAGAATGTAAGCAACAATATATCATATACTAATCCACATTGTTGTGCGGTCTAAAATCCTATGTCAGGTCGCATGAGTAAGATTAAGTGCGACCTCATCCGAAAGGGTTGAATGCGACCTCCACCGCATAAGTTACGTACGACCTCCTCTGAATGGATTATGTGCGACCAGAATGAAAAGGAGACTAGTCTACGCTTCGTCAAACGGGTAACCTACAAGAAAAGGGAAACAAAAGTTTCTCTTTCAAGTTCGACCAGTTACCCAATTTAAGTGATTGCCCAATTATATTATTACTCAAATTGTATTACCCGATTATGTAGTTATCCATTTTCGCAATTAGGAACATTGAGTTACCCTCATCTATATAAAGGGAGTTCAATGCTTCGGGAATAGAGGACTTATTCTGATCTGGGGAGATTGAGGAATTCTTGAGAATGTTTTCTTCTTCCTTTCGGACAACAAATTGTAATTTTGAGTTTTTGTAATTCTCCAGAAAATAGTGAAAAACAGTGGACGTAAGCTCATCTTTTTCGGGGCTGAACCACTATAAAATCTTTGCCTCTTTATTTGCTTTGATTAATAACCCTTTTCACATAAGCCACATCTCGTAATTTTTTCTAAATTTATTGTTGACAAAACCTCCATCAACAATTGGCACTAGAAGGAGGACTATTCTCGCAAAATAGTTTGTCAAATTTCGTTTTTTTAATAATGGCAAATACTAGAAACACTATCAGAGTCACCGGAACTAGCCAAAACTAACCCCAAAGCACTGCTACTGCATAGGCAGACCTTGCTTAGGATCAGCCTACCATGACCGCATCAGAAAACCTTGCTCAGAGACAGGATCGCATGGAGGAGGCACTGGTGAACCTTCAGCAAATCACTAACCAGATCAATGATTCCCTACGACGACTTGCTGAAAGGATGGTGACCTCACCACAGCATGAACGTCCCAGAGAACGTCCTGCTCAACTACTTGAGAAAGGAATACAGATCCTAGAGACAAGGAAACGAGACCAGCCAAGAACCCAGCAAGAGCGTCATGAAGATCGCATCTCCAAAGGAAAAGGCAAAGTCACAAACTTGCCTCCAAAATCTGGTACAGAGAGTTCAAGTACTAACCGTGATCGTGGACAACCTTCTTGCAAATCCACTGGTAATCAAGATCGCTTAAACAGCAGTGAATGAAAACGACCATCGAGAAGCATCTTCGAAAGAATCAGCAGAGAGTCGAGACAAGATCTTGCAGATCTAAGACAATACTTAGAGTGGCGACGTAGTCATGAACAATCCGTATCGCATCATAATGACCAGAGCTGATCTCGTCGCACTATTTCGCTGGATTCCTCTCACAGATCGCAGAAGACTCTACCTGGCCAACCCGCCATACATCGAGATAACGATCAAAGGCCGCCCTTGCCACCAGCAAGAGATAATGCTCTCCCTCTGAATGTTGATGTTCACAATTTAAGGATCGTATTAGACGCACTTACCAGTTGAGATGATGAGTTTGTTGATGGGTATCGTCAATCGCCATTCAGCGAGGAAGTTTGAGCTATTGCCCTACCTACTGGATTCAGACTTCCCACCATAAATACTTTTGATGGGAAAACTGATCCACAGGACCATATGGATCACTTCAGTGACCTGATGGAACTCCATCGTGTCAATGATCATGCATGCTGCAGATGTTTTGCTGTAACTCTCTCAGGAGCAGCAAAGAAGTGGTTCCGAGGACTCAAATCTAGCTCAATCTTGTCCTGGCAACAACTTCAGATGGCGTTCTTGAGATAGTTCCAAGTTGCAAAGAATTTCACTGTTCCACTTGTTAGCTTGTCTACAATTCGACAAGGTCCAGAGGAAACTCTACGATCTTATCTCAATCGATTCACCTCAGAGTTAGCAAAGGTCAACAACCCACCTGAAGAGGGAGTTTTAACTCTCATGATGGCCGGGGTGTGATCAGAAACTAAACTCTGGGAGGAATTACTTGAGCGAGAATGTAGAACTCTAGAAGACTTCTACCGAAGGGTTGGTCGGCATCTGAGGGTAGAATCTTCACGCGAGAATCTTCAAAAGACGAAAGAAGGAAGGAAAGATACAACTAAAGACGCGATCATAACCAACAATAACGGTAATAAGAAAAATAAAATGAGTAATGAATAGTTGACGGAGAATCAGCCTAGACCTAAAAAGCAGGAGATTTTAAGAGCTCCCATGCAGTTTAACAATCACACTGAGTTAAACATACCCATAGATCATATCTATACAATCACAAACCAGTAGGAGCGATACCATCAACCGGAACCAATGAAACAGGATAGGGCAAAACACGACCCCAACAAGTTCTGCCAGTATTACAATGATATTGGATATGATACCAATAATTGCTATGCCTTGAAGGATGAAATTGAAAGATTGATTAAAGAGGAGCGACTGCGGTAGTACACCAGGCAGAACGACGAAAGGCGAGAAGAAAATCAGCAGCGACCTCCAGAAATTCAACGCGAAGTCCGAACTGTCTTTGGAGGACCGCATGTTGGCGGAGATTCGAAAATGGCTCAAAACAGGTATGCACGAGAAGCTCGACAATAGCCATTAACTAACGTCATGCATCTTGAGCAGCGACCATGCAAGCTTTAATGAGTACCAGACATGGATATTACCTTCATAGAACAGGACGCAAGGGAAGTCCATTATCCGCATAATGATGCATTGGTCATAAAAATTAATTGTGGAAGCACACAGTTATGGCGAGTATTGGTTGATAACGGGAGTGCTATGGATATCCTGTACTACGATGTCTTTAAGAAGATAGGGCTGAATGAGAGCGACTTGAAGCCTACCGTCACTCCACTCTATGGTTTCACTGGTGACAGCCTGATGCCTATGGGCATGATTGAATTAATGGTCAACGTTGGAACCTATCCTAGGGTTTCAACGATAATGACCCAATTTTTGGTAGTAAATTGCCCATCCGTATTCAATGTTGTGATGGGAAGACCGACATTGAGGGAACTTCGAGCCGTCACTTCAATCTACCATCTCACTATAAAATTCCCAACCCAATACGGGGTAGGCAAGGTGCGAGGAAACCAATATGATGCGTGGACTTATTATAAAAACTCGTTGAAACTCGCAGCAAAGGATGCGATGCCTCGCACAATGATGGTCCAGTTGCCAGAGGAAGCGTAAGTTGAAGCATCGAGCAAAGCATCAGTCGAAGCTTTAGTTGAATCGTCAGACAAAGCGTCAGTCAAACTGTCAGTTAAAGCGTCAATCGACACGACCAGCGAAGACTTCGATCCTTGAGAAATAGACGAAGTGGTCAGAACTGGACCCATTGAAAATCTGGAGGATTTATCATTCGACATGTCTTCCAAGACTTTAAAGATTGGAACAAAGATTTGAGAGCCAGTGGAGCTTCGTTGGTCGCTTTTCAGAAATCTAACTTGGATGTCTTCGCATGGCAACATTCGAACATGGTAGGGATCGATTCGAAGATCATATACCACCATCTTAACATAGACTCGACAAAGAAGTCTGTACGGCAAAAAAGAAGAGCTATGAATCCAGAGCGCTACGTCGCATTAAAAGAAGAGGTGGAGAAGCTGCTCGAAATTGGATTTATAAGGGAATCTTTTTACCCTAACTGGCTTGCAAACTCGGTTTTGGTGAAAAAATCCAATGGGAAGTGGAGAACGTGTATCGATTTCACTGATCTCAACAAAGCAAGCCCGAAGGACAGCTTCCCCCTTCCGAGAATCGATCAGCTTTTAGATGCGACATCGGGGCATGAACTCTTAAGTTTCATGGACGCGTATTCTAGATACAATCAAATCCCCATGTACGAGCTAGATGAGGAGCATACCTCGTTCATCACTGATCGAGGATTATACTGCTATAAAAAGATGCCCTTCGGACTTGTCAACGCAGGAGCGACCTACCAGCGTCTTGTCAATATGATGTTTGTAAAACAAATTGGCAAGACAATGGAGGTATATGTCGACGACATGTTGATGAAGTCAGAGAAAGCTGAAGATCACATCAAGCACCTTGATGAGATGTTCAAAATTCTTCGGAAATATCAAATGAAGCTGAATCCCCAGAAGTGTGCATTCGAGGTAGGATCTGGAAAATTTCTGGGTTTTATGATCAATCAGCGAGGTATTGAAGCAAACTCTCAGAAGATACAAGCATTGATTGATATGAAATCTCCTCGTAAACCCAAGGATGT
>JXTB01000481.1:2875-43172 GCA_002914805.1 Parasponia andersonii
GTGTAAATTGAACAAATTGTCAAATTACTACTGTATGAAAATATAAAGAAAATACTATAAACAGCCCTAAACTTCAAGGAAATACTCAAGCCCTTACTTTTTTATTCTTCTATTTATATATATATATATATATATATTTGAAATACCAGAATTTCTGGGCTTCTTTTATGGATAGCAGCTCTGCATATTTTATGTGAATTCTCTTCCAATTTTCTTTGGAAATCAATTTTTAAAAAATCTGCCAAAAAGTATTATGAATCTAATTCCATCCCCAAAACTATTACTCAGCTTAATTACTTCCAAAATTTATCTACTGAAGGGTACAAGAGAATTCTAAAATTGTATACAAATACTAGTTAATGCCAAGAACCCCTATTTGTATATGATTTTTCTTAAAAAAAAAAACACCCTAATTGCCATAAAAGAGAAATAAATTAATTAGTACACTAATAGTATCCTAAGTTCCTGTAAAACCTCAAATTTAATAAAGATAATTTAGTCTTTGACCATTAAAAAATTATAAATAAATAAATGAAATATATAAATTCAAAATTGGGCTGAAGTGAAATCAAAGATTGAAAATTTGGGTTGTTTCACAATTTTAAAGGACTAAATTGAAAGAAATTTTAAAAGTTGTGGTAAAAGTGTAATTTAAAAAAAAAAAAGCCTATTTAGGCGTGGACATGTGACCACTCTTATTTTTTTCTTAGCTTTCTCTCTCTCATCTCTCCCGACTCCCTTAGCTCTCTCCCTCTCTTTTATGCCAAATACCACAACTGAAACTAGAAATAGTTTGTCCAGACATCGTCGACTGCCTCTAACCTACTAGGGAGAACCTTCATCCCATAAAACCTCATCGGCCACCATGGCAGCTCCACCAAAGCTCTAGTTCATCGCCGATGAAGGAAATGGCCGTGGAAGAGATTAGGTTGCCGATGAAGATTTCGGCTACCTCAAGCGGTGAAACCACTTATATCTGATTCCTCTCGACACGAGAAACAAAATGGTGTATATATATATATATCTCAACTTAAAATTACCCAGATTGAATTTTGCCATTTTGGACAGTTTTAAGCTTTTTAGTTCTAGGTGTTGATTTTTCTATCTGACCATTAGATCATCAAATAAACTTTATATTTGTGATATACTCGTAAAAATATGAAATATGAGATATATATATATATATTGACTATGTTTGGTAACTGACTTAGAAAACGAAACCCGACAGCTCGGATTTTGTCTTATTTAGTGCGTTACCAGGTCAAGTTTCGGCTTAAGCCCGAAATAGTTAATTTATATGTCTAATCTAACTAATCTCGATGCCAAAAATTCATTGGTAATGTATGTTTCTTGATTTAAGGCTCCATTGGAAAAATGACTTTTCAAAGTTAGCGATCGAAGGTATGAAAAAGACCCCCCAACCATCCAAGCGATCGCCAAACGCACTCCATAGTGTTGTATCACTATCTTATTGAGATAGGGGTTCAGTTACGTAATTTTATACCTATTTTGATTTAAATTTGCATTATAATTGATTTGTGAAAAATCGTTAATAATACGATATTTTGATAAACTGTTGGAAAATATTAAATTATTTTAGAATTGGACTGTGTGACTTATATATGTATTTTTAAAATTATGATTATGGGATTATATAGAGGATTTAATCCCCATGGTATAGTAAATCCCAGAATAATACCAAGTGAAAATTTTAAAGTATTGTTTAGTTATATTTTGATTACATGGTTATTATACATTTTGTTACATGTCATACATACTATAGAATCACACACTTAAGTTCTATTATTGCATCATTGTAGTTTAGATCGCTGGTGAGTTGTTATGACGCTAGATGAGAGACCTAGACTCCTATGTAGATTTTTATTGACACACTTTCGGATAGTGTCAAGATATTAGGTACTATTGGCAAGGGGAATTATAGGGCCATGATGAGAGGATGAAAGCTTACTCATATATAATGGTTGATGTATGATATGTACAACCATGTGGTGTTAGATTTCGTTTTGAATATGTGATTATTCTTTATCTCAATTATTTTGTAAACTTAGTTTTATAAATCGATTTGGAAAAGGTATTAATCATATAGGTTTGAAAAATTGCATCCATTCAAAAAATTAATTGAATTTCTACTGAGCATGTGAGTGCTCACCTCCTACTTCTCTTATTTTCAAGTGTTTGTCTATTTGAGGTAGTCGTCCTAATAGTTAGATAAGCGGCGTAATTTGTGCTTGCAGTCATATTCCTATTTCCTAGTAGGTATCTATACTCTTTTAAATTTTTTTTCCTTATCCAATTAGTTAGCCAAGTCTAGTATATTTATTAAGTGGATGTATAAGAATTTTTTATTATTAAATTGAGTACTTTAAATTACAAGTAATCTTATGAATCCTATTTTTAGACTTTGGACTAAAGATTTCAATTGAACTCTATTTACCAAAATTATGATTTATTAAGAAGTTTCCAAATGAATCAACTAGAAACTTTTTTAAACTTTAATTGACATTTTCCGTATGTAATTAAAACTAATAAGAGTTTTACTAGTTATAGAATTTATAATGATTTGAGGACCAAAATAAAATTTTCTAGTACATGATTTCTCGCGAATTTTATAAATTGAATACTTAATTATATTTTTACTTAAAATTAGTAAAAACTACAACTTTAGATTTCCGGTCGTGACAAATCTTATATGAATTCTCTTTCAATTTTATGATAAAATAATTGAAAACAAAGATTACCGACCCATTTTTTAAAAATAATTTTGCGAATTTTGTTTGAAAAAACAAAAATCAGAGAACATAAAACTTATATCCAAGTGTAACGACCTGACTTGTTTAGACCGACATCTACGTATGTTCTTAACTTATTTTATTTTTTAAAAGTCCCAAACTTGGACTATGAAAATTTATGAAATTTTTTTTATATAATCTTTTCAAGGTAGTTAATCAATTATTCTAAACGTCATATTAAGAAATTTAGACAAACAATTGAAGAAAATATTTTTTTTTGTGAGATTTAAATAATGCGCAACTAAAAAGGCTTCCAGATGAAGAGGGGGAGTCATATGTAGACTTCTTAAATCCCAAACTCTCCTTAGACAGGTTTAAGTCTGTTTGACGAAGCCCATTTAGTCTTATATTTATTCAAATCAAAGTATTAGATACTACAAAAAAATAACATTGTTAAAAATCTTTAATTGTTGAAAATATACTTCAAGATAATATATGTATGGTATTTTAGTAAGGGATATTTGAATAAAATTAGTCATATTATATTTAACAAAATGATTACTTAATCTTAGAAGCATAATAAAACTTAAAGTTAAGATTTCATATTAAAATATATCATCTCGATATTAACTTAGGAAACATTTATTTTAATCTTATATATTTAAGTAAACTACCTCGTTTAAAGAGAAGAAAACATATACAAAATTTATTGTGGAGGTATTTCAAAACCCACGCCTCGCATCCATCTCTATCTTGATTCTGGTTAACCAATCGTTCAAAACAAAGGTTCCTTTCCTCTGATATCTACAATATAGACATTTATACTATGTGAGCTTTTGCTTAGTAAGTACAATTTAACTAATGAAATATTTCATACGAATAGCATTTTATAAAAGTTTATTTTTTTTTTGCATCTTTATGTTATCTTTTAACTTATATTTTATGAAGTAATTTTTTATCACATATGTGATATTAAAATCTTTTATTTTTCTTATAGGCCCTAAATTATATACCGAGTGTCCACTTACTGACTAGGAATTAGGGAAATGACCCTACTGAAACACAAATGGTGATAAATTTGACATATTTTTATTGGGAATCCTCATCTAGTGAAAGTCATTCTTATCTTTCCTTAGGAATCTTCACCTAGTGGAGGTTGGTACGACACCTTTATATTCTTATATTTTTCTTAGTAGCATCTTTAACATAAATAGATGTACTATATTTTAAACCCAAACTTTATATTTCATATTCTTAATACTTCATTTAACTGAAGCATATTTATCAAGTTATGAACAATATTATAAAGTAAATTTGTCTCATTTTATATCATAGGAGGCATGTATATTCTTAGGTACATATATAAGCCAAACAAAACATCTCTTATATAGACAAAATATTACATTTAATTATTTCAGATATTCTTTTTCAAAACAGAAGGTACATTTAAAATTGTCCATGCTATAGGAGAGATTGTACTTACCTTAAATCCTTGGAGAATGTTCTTTGTGCTTATAGTGAAATACTACACACTTAATCTTGTTGCAACCACATGCCTCTTCTTTATCCTTTTTATTTGTTATTCATGCATCCACATTCATTTTATATGACAACATATACTATCATTAGTCATATGAAACCTATTTTACATGTTTAAAAATATTCACAATATAAATCCTAAAATAATATTTCACATTAAAATTATAGAATTTTAGTGTGTAATACATATTTAAGGAAATTCATATCCTAGTACATAATTTTATTCATTCTAAACATTTACATTAATCTATATGAAATAAATATAAATCTAAAGATTATGATTTAGAATTTATAAATAATGTTTATCACTATTTTTTTTCCAATTTAGAATTTATAATAAAATTATTAAAACTATGCCTAAACGAGAATGATTGAATTTTCGGAATGTTTTATAAATCAAACAAACTCAAAATTTTAAAAGCACATTATTAACATATTATAACTTATGTACAATATTTGAAAATTCTAAAATAGATCATTTCATAGCACTTTAATCACTTGTAATTATACTTCAAATTTATTTCAACATTTTGAAATATTATAATATTGAATATTCCGAGAATTATAATTAATTTATAGACATTCAAAAATTATGAAACTTTCAAAAATGATTTTAACATATATATGAACATGTAGATAAAATTTCAACCCAAAATAAAAATGTTTGCCCTTTAAAATCATTGGACCAATTATATAGAATCTATTTTACAACTTTGCTTAGTTAAAGACTAACTTGTGTTAAATGATTTTTATAAAATTATAAGAGTAGGTTATAAAAGTGAAACTTTCCAGAAATTATATGCACATATAAAAATACTTCTCATAAAAATTTTAGATTTTAATAAGGTATCTAATTCTATATATCATGGATTGAATTTAAGCCTAAATGCAATAAAACATACAAATCTTGAAAGACTAAGAGTTCTAAGAATTACCTTTTTTTTTTCTCTTGAAACTTGAAGAACTCTAAGAGGAAACTCTTGAAATCAAAATGGATGAGTAGAAATTTTGNTTTAATATCCATAAAATCTACATAATGGATATATAATCCAAATAAGTAATGCATTATTATATAACTTACCTAATTTTTGTTTTGTTTTCTAATGTAATTAACGAATTTCTTTTATTTCAATGGTGATAATATATAGATAAAATATGTTAACAGTCTATTATATCATTTTCTATTCTTATAAGTGAATTGATGAATATATATGAATATTATTAAAATATGTTAATGGCTATACCATTAATTCTTCTTTTACTATATATATATATATATATATTTTACTTGTAACTATTTAACTTATTACTTGAGCTTGAAATACTTATTTCAACTTGGGCTCTCCTATTACCTATTGGGCCAAGATAAATAATATTGGGCTAAAGGATTAAAACCCAATGATAATTACAAATAAGAATATTAATAATTTCAAATTTGAATTTTCCTATTACCTATTGGACTAAGATAAATAATTATTGAACGTGAAAATTACGCCTAATACCCGCTTTTAATTTTTCTTTCAAAACTACCCGTTTTTATGGTCCACATTTCATATGTAAAATTTGAGTGGTCTATATTTACAATGTAATTTTATCCATGAGGTACTATTTTAAAATATGTGCCAATTTTTAGTGTAATTTTTATTTATGAAATGTAGACCACGATATACATTTAATGTATAAAATTTATACTGTGGTATATATTTTATGTGTAAAACAACAGTGGTCTTCATTTCTAAAAAAAAAGTATAAAATGGGTATTTATATATAAAAATAAAAAACAGGTATTTATGAAAATATGGTTTAAAAAATGGGTATTTATGAATTTTTCCCTTATTGAACTTAAACAATTTAGGACTCAATAATAAACATTATTAACTAAGCCTACTTATTAATAATAATAGCAATATATATTATAAAATAATTTATACTTGAAATTAGACAAATAGTTCAACTTGACTTTCTTGAGTGTATGTTATTGCAACATATTCACGAAATTCATTAGTATATAACTACTTAATTTCTATGATCAAAGAAATTAAATATACATAATAAAATTTTAGATAAGAAAATGAATCATGATAAATTTATTCTTCAAAGAGAATACACTAATATTAAAATATCATGATAATTAATAATTATTAAGCTAATTTTATAAGTTTAGGATTTTCTCGGGTTTATACCAAGCATGAGCCTAAATTATACACAAACTTTCTGCTTTCTTCGGGAAATTTTAGAAAAATCAAAGTACTGTTTGGATACAAATTTAGTAGCATATAAATACAGTCAAAAAGAAATATTTTTTGGGATTTCAAAATATCTAGTTTACGAAATTCCGTCAAAGATATACTTTTATCTCAAAATTCTCAACTTCTAAAATTAAAAAAAAATACTTTTCATGTTTCTTTCTTTTTTTTTTAAAAAAAAAAAAAAAAGACTAAAGTAGGTACTCGTTAAAATTCAAAGGATATTTATGGCTGTTGTGCGGTCTAAAATCTATATGTTAGTCAATGTCAAAAAGGGAAAGTTGGCAGCCAAGTTAAACACGTCAGATCGCATAAGAATTTTTTTGATCGAAGTGCGACCTCCTCTGAGTGAGTTAAGTACGACTAATATGAAAAGGAAACTAGATCAAACTTCATCAAACGGGAGATCTACAAAGAAAGGGAAATACGTTTCTGAATAGAGATTGAGCAATTATTCCATTTAAGTTATTACCCAATTATATTATTACTCGAATTGTATTTTCTGATTACACACTTACCCGTTTTCACAATTGGGAAACTATGAGGGTGGCTCAGTATTGTTATAAAAAGGACTGGGGTATATTCTGTAACTCTCTTTCTCGATTCTCATCTTGAGACTTAAAGAAACTCTTGCAATTCTCTAGAAAATAGTGAAGAACAGTGGACGTAGGCTCATCTTTTTTGGGGTTGAACAACTATAAAATTCTTGTCTCTTTATTTGCTTTGATTTATTAACACTTTTCACACACAAACCACATCTTGCAATTTCCTAAATTCGTTGTTGACAAAACTTCTGTCAACAATTGACTCTAGAAGAAGGGCTATTCCAGTAAAAAGTTTGTCAATTTCGCTTCTTCAACAATGGCAAACACTTGAAACACTATCAGAAACGCTGGAACTAGCCAAAACCAACCCCAAAGCACTGTTACTGCACAGATCGATCTTGCTCAGGATCAGCCTACTGTGACCACACCAGAAATATTGTCCGGAGACAGGATCGCATGGAGGATGCACTGGTAAACTTTCAGCAAATCACTAATCAGATTAATGATGACTTGCTGAGGGACATATGGTGACTCCACCAAAGAACGAACGTCCCAGAGATCATCCTACTCAATTACCTAAGAGAGGAATTTAGATCCTAGAGACAGGGAACCGTGACCAGCACAGAGCCCAGCAGGAGCGTCATGGAGATCACATCTCCAAGGGAAAAGGCAAGGTCATATACTTGCCTCAGGAATCTAGTACTGAGAGTTCGAGCATTGATCGTGATCATGGACAACCTTATCAAAGAGCAACCATTAATCGTAATTGTCTAATCAACGAGCAAAAACGTCAATCGAGGAGCATCTTTGAAAGGATTAGTAGGGAGTCGAGACAGAATCCTGCAGACCTAAGACAATATCTAGAACAGCGATGTAGTCATGAGCGATCATCATCGCATCATAATGACCGAAGTCGATCTCGTCGTACTATTACATTGGAATCTTCACAAAATTCGCAGCAGACCCTGCCTCACCAACCTGCCTTATATCGTGATAACAACCAAAGGCCTCTCTTGCCACCGGTAAGAGATAATGCTCTTCTTCTGAACATCGATGTTCATAATTTGGGGATCACATTAGATGCACTTGCTGGTTAGGACGATGAGCTAACTAATGGGTATCATCAATCGCTGCTCAACGAGGAAGTTTGAGTTGCTGCCTTACCTGTTGGATTCAAACTTCCCACCATAAATACTTTTGATGGGAAAACTGATCCATAGGATCATATGGATCACTTTAGCGACCTGATGGAATTCCATTGTGTCGATGATCTCGCATGCTGCAGATGTTTTACTATAACTCTCACAGAAGCAGTGAAGAAGTGGTTCCAAGGATTTAAGTTTGCTTCAATCTCGTCTTGGCAACAACTTTAGACTGCATTCTTGAGGCAATTTTAGGCTGCAAAGTATTTTACTATTCCACTTGTCGGTCTGTCTGCTATTCGGCAAGGTCTGGAGGAAACTTTATGATCTTACCTCAACTGCTTTACCTCAGAGTTGGCAAAGGTCAACAACTCACCTGAAGGGGGAGTTTTAACTCTAATGATGGCCAAGGTGTGACCAGAGACTAAACTCTAGGAAGAATTACTTGAGCGAGAATGCAAAACCCTTGAAGACTTCTATCGAAAAGTTGGTCGACATCTGAGGGTGGAATTTTTACGCGAGAATCTTCATAAGATGAAGAAGGAAGGAGGAAAAAATGCTACTAAAGATGCGACCACGACCAATAATAATAATAACAAGAAGTTAAACAAAAGGAATAACGAACAATCAACTGAGAAGCAGCCCAAACAGAAAAAACAGGAGATTCCAAGAGCTCTCATAAGATTCAACAACTATATTGAACTGAATGTATCCATAGATCATATCTATGCGGTCACAAATCAGCAGGAGCGATATCATCAACTAGAATCAATAAAACAGGATAGAGTGAGACATAATCCCAACAAGTTCTGCTGTTATCACAATGACATTGGACATGATACCAATAACTGCTATGCCTTGAAGGATGAAATCGAACGATTAATTAAAGAAGGGCAGCTGCGGCAGTACACCAGGTAGAATAATGAAAGGCAAGAAGAAAATCAACAATGACCTCCAGAAATTCAACACAAAGTGTGAACTATTTTTGGAGGACCGCATGTTGGTGGAGATTCAAAGAGGGTACAAGATAGGTATGCACGAGAAGCTCGACAACAGCCACTGACCAATGTCATGCACCCTTGAGCAGTGACCACAAAAGCTTCAATGAGTACCAGATATGGATATTACCTTCACGGAGCAGGATATGAGGGAGGTCCATCACCCGTATAATGATGCATTGGTCACAAAGATCAAGTATGGAAGCACGTAGTTATGGCGAGTATTGGACGATAATGGAAGTGCTGTCGACATCCTGTACTATGATGCCTTCAAGAAGATAGGGTTGAGTGAAAGCAACCCAAAGTCCACTGTCACTCCATTTTATGGATTTACTGGTAACAGCATAATGCCTAGGGGCAAGATTGAGTTAATGGTCAACCGTGGAACTTATCCTAGTATTTCAACAGTAATGATCCAATTCTTGGTTGTAGATTGCCCCTCTGTATTCAATGCTGTAATAGGAAGACCAAAACTGAGGGAACTTTGAGCAGTCACTTTAATCTACCATCTTTCTATGAAGTTTCCGACTCAACATGGAATAGGCGAAGTGCGAGGTAACCAATATGATGCGTGGACTTATTATAATAATTCTTTAAAGCTTGCAACAAAAGATGTGGCACCTCACACAATGATAGTCCAGCTACAAGGCGAAATGTCAAGTAAAGCGTCAATCGAAGACCTTGACCCTCGAGAAATCGATGGAGAGGTCAAGACTGGACCTATTGAAGACTTGGAAGATTTGTCGATTGATAGGTCTTCGAATATTCTAAAAATTAGAGCGAAGCTTCAAGAATCCATGCAAGCTTCATTAGTTGCTTTTCTGAAATCAAACTTGGATATCTTCGCATGGCGATATTCGGACATGGTGGGGATCAATCCGAATATCATGTGTCATCGTCTTAACATAAATATAATAAAGAAGCCTGTACAACAGAAAAGAAGAGCTATGAATCCATAATGCTATGTCGTATTGAAAGAGGAGCTAGAGAAGTTGCTCGAAATTGGATTTATCAGGGTATCTTTTTACCCGAACTGGCTTACAAACCCAGTTTTGGTAAAGAAACCCAACGGGAAGTGGAGAACTGGCATGGATTTCACTAACCTCAACAAAGCATGCAGGATAGTTTTCCCCTTCTAATAATCGACTAGCTTGTAGATGCGACGTTAAGACATTAACTCTTAAGTATTATGGACGCATATTCTGGATACAATCAAATCCCCATGTACGAGCTAGATGAGGAGTATACCCCAATCATCACTGATCGAGGATTGTAATGTTACAAGAAGATGCCCTTTGGACTCATCAACGCAGGAGTGACTTAACATCGTCTTGTCAATATGATGTTTGTAGAACAAATTGGCAAGACAATGGAGGTATATATTGATGACATGTTGGTAAAGTCGAAGAAAGCTGAAGATCACTTCAAGCACCTTGATGAGATGTTCAAAATTCTTCAGAAATATCAGATGAAGTGAAACCCCCAGAACTGCGTATTCGGAGTAGGATCTGAAAATTCCTGGGATTCATGGTCAATCAGCGAGATATTGAAGCTAACCCTCAGAAGATACAAGCACTAATTGACATGCAATCCCCTCACAAACCCAAAGATGTGCAGAGCCTGGTGGGAAGAGTGGTTGCACTTAGTCAATTTGTATCCAGATCAACTAATAAATGTCAACCATTCTTCGAAGTATTGAAGGAATCGAAGAAGTTCGAGTGGACGAAAAAAATGCAAGCAGGCATTCCAAGAATTAAAAAATAACTTGGGTTCTCCTCCACTTTTGTCAAAGCCAAACCCGAAGGAAGAGTTATACTTGTATCTCGCTGTTTCCAATTATACGACAAGTGTTGCGTTAATTTAAGAAGAAGAAAATATACAGCGACCTGTATATTACGTAAGTAAAAGATTACTTGATGTCGAAACAAGATATCCAGAGATGGAGAAGTTAGCATTAGCACTCATCGTCGTATCCAGGAAGCTTCGACCTTATTTTCATGCGCACTCCATCAAAGTTTTCACAAATTTTCCACTAAAATAGGTTCTACAAAAACTTGAAGCTTCAAGATGACTACTTAAGTAAGCTATTGAGTTGAGTCAATTTGACATTTATTTTTGACCTCGTACTACGATTAAAGGTCAAGCTCTTGCAGATTTTATTGCAGAGTTCACATATGATGTTAATCTTCCCACAGAAGTGATCGAAAAACCTGTTATAGATTTATCAAGATTATGGAAACTTTATGTCGATGGATCGTTAAATGAGAATGGAGCCAGTGCTGGGTTAGTGCTAATCAGTCCTGAAGGGCATAATATTCATTGTGCACTTCACTTTGCATTTCCAGCATCGAATAATGAGGTAGAATATGAAGCACTGATAACTGGGCTAAAGCTCGCACAAGAAATGAAGGCCGAGATGATTGAGGTATACAGTGATTCCCAGTTGGTCATTTGTTAAGTGATCGGCGATTATCAAGCAAAAGGAGGAAGAATGATGGCCTACTTACAGGAGGTACAATGATTATTCTCGACATTTATTGCTTATAGCATTCAACTTCTTCCTCGCATTAAGAATACTTGAGTAGATACTCTAGCTAAGCTCGCCTCAATGAAAGATGCAGAATTATTAAAGCTGGTTCCTATCGAATTTCCTGCGAAACCAAGCATCGAAGTAGAGCCCCAAGTGACCATGTCTGCTGACAAAAAACCATCATGGATAAATCCTATAATGAAGTATCTACAAAGATGATACAAAGTGACTTCAGATGAAGGCAGCTTACTATATCATCTATGATGAAAGCTTTATCGAAGAAGTTTTAGCTCGCCGTTATTATTATGTGTTGATGAAGAAAAAGCAAACTACATTATGAGCGAAATTCATGAAGGAATATATGGAAATCATTCAGGGAGGCAGGTACTTTCGAACAAGGTTCTCAAATAAGGGTATTTTTGGCCAACTATGAAGAAAGATACAATGGAATTTGCCAGGAGGTGTGATAAATGTCAATAATTTGCAACTGTTCCTAGAATACCACATGTTCCTCTAACTCCAATGACTAGTCCATGGCCATTTGCAGTATGGGGAATTAATATTATCAGAATACTTCCATTGGCATGAGGTGGATTGAAGTATACAGTGGTTGTAGTCGATTATTTCACCAAGTGGACAGAAGCTGGAGCCTTGATCACCATTTCCACAAAGAAGATAATAGATTTTGTTTACAAATCTATAATCTGCCGTTATGGTATACCACATACTATAGTTTCTGATAATGGGAAATAATTTGACTGTGATAAATTCTGTAACTTTTGCGACAACTTAGGCGTCAAGAAGAGCTTCTCCGCTGTTGTTCATCCACAAGCCAATGGATAGGTCGAAGCTATAAATAAGATACTTAAATAGAACCTAAAGACAAAGCTGGAAGAGCACAAAGGAGCTTGGCTAGAAGTGCTTCCGAAAGTATTATAGGCTTATTGCACCACTCAACGAACCAATACTGGAGAGAGTCCATTCTCTTTAGTTTATGGATACGAAGTAATGGTGCTAGTAAAAATTGGTGCGAGCTCTCTACGACGATCTGCTTATGAGCAAGATCAGAATAATGCACTGATGAGGATTGAGCTTGATTTTTTGGAAGAAAGATGCGAGCAGTCTTAACTACGGATCGCATCATATCAATAGTGCACTGCCCGATCTTATAATTCTAAAGTCAAAAGCAGGGAATTTGAAGTTGGTAATCTTATTCTTCGATAAGTTCTACCTAATAATAAAGAGCACGGTGTTGGTGTATTTGGACCTTCTTGGGAAGAACCATATGTTATTGATGCCGTCATTTGACCTGGAACATACAAGCTAGCTCGCACTGGTAGACAAAAAATCGAGCATACTTGGAATGCAGAACAACTTCATCGCTATTATCAGTAAATCTTCATATATATCTTCATATATTTTCAATGACCTGGGAGGCATCTTGTCATTCGTCATCATTCATTAATAAAGATGTAATTTCTTCGATTATTACTTCGATATTTTATTTGGTTCATCTTTTATAGTTTTATGGTAGTCTTTGAACACCATAAAACTTGGGGGGTAGTAGGATCAGAATATTATCTTCTACTAGTTTTCTAAAAGACTATGCAAACGTTTATTTAAAGGTGTTGGAATTTTAGATTACTGAATTTCTAAAATTTCTTAAAATCTTAGGATTTTATCCTCGCTTTATGCCATAGCATGTTGATTATGCAATTTCCCTCCTCAAACAACAAAATAACTAAGAAAAATGTTCATTGTTCGATGTGATATATTACTATATTCTATTTTACCGTGGAACTTCTGAAAAATAGTATTGAGTTCACATTACTCATATTTGCTATTTTCTTAAGCGACCTAACCTATCCTAATACTTAAAACCCATTTTTAGTTAGTTGGATTTGAATCGCAATAGCGTACCAATCAGTCACCTAGTAATTGACTACTTAGTTAAATTATACATCTTTATATTACAATGCAATGAGTTTTAATTGTTTTGCAGGAATAAACATTTGACAAAACAAAATTCATAATTAAAGCTCGCACCCGTATGCAAGAAAAATATTACAAATTTTTTTTTGCAGCTTCAGTTTCTTTCCAGCTCTGGACAAGCTCGACCACATCTTCACTGAGGATAGAAAAGTCAAAATCCAGATGCTCGCAGAAAATGTTATATATTATGGTTGATGAGGCGATTTCACTGGCCTTTTCTTCGAGCTCTTTGCCTTCAGCGGCCCTGAACTCTTCTATAATTTTATGAGCCCCCTCTTCTGTCCCCTCTTTCAGAACATTCGGATGCTCAGAGATGGTTTTCTCAAGTTCTTTGATTTTTTTCCTCGAACTTCTCTTTTTCGAGCTTTTCCTTGGCCAGATCTTCGCGCAGCTGCTACTTCTCCGACTCCAAAGAGTTTTTCTCTTCCTCGCGAGTCTTCTTCTAGTCCTCGAATGGTTAGGCCATTTCTTTGATCTTTTCGCCCTTCTCTATGTATTCAAGGACCGGGTCAACATCAAAACAACAGCTACAGCAGTCTGAAAATATAACACAAATCAGTACAAGAAAAGTTTGCTGAAGAGTGGAGATATAAGATGCTTCTATTTGCCAACATCCTCATTACAGCACTGAAAGCGACCTTGGCTGGTCATTGCTTCATCCTCTCCTAACCATCCTCAGAAGTGAAACAGTCGATAAAGGCCGCACTAAAGCCAACTTTTTCTGGCAGTTGGCGAAGGAGTGCGAAAAACTCTTCGTCCTTGTTGGCCTGGCTTGGTCCCCTAGAAGAAATGGCTATTTCCTTGGATGGCTCAAGTTGGCTCGTAATTCTAGTAGGCTGAGAAGGAGGCGAGCTTATAAGGACATTCTTGAAGGTGAATTTTCGCTTTTTTGAGGTGTCGACCTTCTCTTTCCCTTTCATCGAGGGGGGAGGTGTGCTGCCTGGTATCTTGGACTTTGCCATTGACCCCATTGTTAAAGGAGTGCTCATAACCCACTGCTGATTGTCATTTTTGTATAAATATGATTAGTTAGCATGCGGGGTATGTAATGCGACAAAGAGAAGGAACAATAGAAAAATTACCTTCTTACTGGTGAGGAATTGGTGACGATGGAGCTTCTGGAGATGGTGGTTCTAGGACAGTAGGAGAGGCAGGTGCTTTTCGTTTCCTGGGTTTAGAAGATGAGGCACCTACTTCTTTTTGTTTCCTCTGCTTCTTCTTCGAGCTCGAGAGTTTAGTTAGACGGTTGGCAGAATATGAAAGAATGGCTCAATTTGGGAACAGTCTGCAAGCGACTAGGCTTTTGGTTTTCCCAAGCTTCTTCCAATCGAATTCTTCGATTTGAAGGTCATTTATTTTGTACACTCTTGTGAGCTGTTCTTTGGAGAGTCCTGGATGTTCCCTGTTATCTGCGATGACATACGAATGTGATAAGATTAATATATTTATATAGAGTAAGCTATAACCTGAAAGTTACTTATTAGGGTTTTGACAAAAGCTGTTATCCGCTTAGTCAAAGTGAAAAAATAGATTTTTCCATTTTTCCATGTTATTGAGGACTCCATAGATGGTTTTTATTGCTTGATTCAACCAGTTGCTCGCATAGAAGAAGCCAAAATCTAATGGGTTCGATTTCACTTGGTAGAACCAAGAGAAGTCTTCAGGTGTGGTGGATTCTAGACGTAATTTATGGTATAATATGTACAAACCTACCATGTATCTATATGTATTTGGGGTTAGTTGAAAGGGAACAACTCCATAATAATCGACGATCGATTTGATATATGGATGAAGTGGGAGGTGGACACCACATCTAAGAACTGTGTCTGAGAATGAGACGGTTCCATAAAGAGGTATGTGTGGTTGATTGAACTCTAAGGGTAGGCTAAGGGGGACATCGATTTTGTAATCGCATACAAACTTTTCGAGCTTATTTGTTGTACAGCTCGTCTTTATATCGATACATGACTAGTCTCCTTGTACATAGTTATAACCCCTTGCGAATGTAGGGGCATCCCTAATATACTGAGGCCATTGGTCTTGAGGAAGGTTGCCTATGCGAGGACTACTTTGCCTGGTCCTTGTTATTTCTATTTCAGGTAGTGGCTCAAGATAGTCTTCAAGATCTATAGAGCTAATGCTTGCATTGGAGAATGACGATTCCCCTGAGAATGCATTCCTTTCCCTAAGTTCCTCGCTACTAGATATCTGAAAGAAGAAACATGGGATGTATTTAGTCCTATGTAAGCATCAGGTATACTCACTATATGCGAGAAATTTGGGCCACAAATCTTAGGAGACAACAAGCTGTTCATCGAATTTTTTCTAACCAATCCATGAATTCGTCTAAAATTGTTCGAGCAACTCTTCAATAATTCGTCACTCAGTTTATTAATTCTAAGACTGGTTTTGGTTTTCAAATGTCAAGATTTCAGATCTTAGATTTCTCCTATGGGTTCGTCTATCAATCATTTAAAAGTAATTTATTCATTAAATTCATGGAGAAATTCTGAGATATGCCCATTTCCAATTCATCTGAATATGGGAATGGGTTTATGTTTAGATTATTCGTGCTCTACGAATCATCTTTCTATTTCTAAAAATAAGCTCTATATGAGTTCTCTAGTCATATGAAAATCGAAGAGCAATGATTCTTTAAATAAAAAAGAGAAAGAGAATGTATGCTAACCTTTTTTTTTCAGAGATTGAAAAATCGAGATGTTGCCTAAGGGATTTTGGTAATGACTTTGCCGGAGAAGATGGTGAGTTTGGGCGAGCTAAAGAGCGAATAGGGGCACCGAGAGGGTTTCTGTCTTATGGACATTTTAGATTTCAGAAGAAATTGAAGAAGAAGAGGAAAGATGGATTCTTGAAATATATTTCAAACATCATCAAATCACAGCCATAGATCAAGGCATTTAATTTTTGGATCTAATAGCCAAAATTCACGCGAGAGTTAATTTTCGAAATTAAATGAGTGTTTTTCGAAATTTGAAACGTCTTGATTTGAAACAACAGCTGACATCATTGCTATCATCACGTCTGCTCGAAAAATAGAGAAGTCTCCTCGAGCTTTGTTAATCTCCTGAGAAAAGGCGACACATGGTTGCGTCTGTCAGAAAAAAATACACGTGGTTCTGGAAAGATAGGATTTAAGAATTGGTGACTCTTCAAGGGTTTCAAGATGACCACATAATGTCGCATTCTTAAGCTCGCACTTATCAGAGAAGAAAGCCTTATTTTGTGCTAAAGAACTAATAGAGCTAGGGGGTAATTGTTGTGTGGTCTAAAATCTATATGTTGGTCAATGCCAAAAAGGGAAAGTTAGCAACCAAGTTGAACGTGCAGATCGCATGAGAATTTTTCTGATCGAAGTGCGATCTCCTCCAAATAAGTTAAGTCTGACCAGTATGAAAAGGAAACTAGATCAAAGCTTTATCAAACGGGTAATTTACAAAGAAAGAGAAACAAGTTTCTAAATAGAGATCGACCAATCAATCTATTTAAGTTATTATCCAATTATATTGTTACTCGAATTGTATTTTCTGATTACACACTTAGCCATTTTCACAATTGGAAAACTGTGAGGGTGGCTCAGTGTTGTTATAAAAAGGACTGGGCTACATTCTGTAACTCTCTCTCTCGATTCTCACTTTGAGACTTAAAGAAACTCTTATAATTCTCCAGAAAATAGTGAAGAACAATAGACGTAGGCTCATTTTTTTTAGGGCAGAACCACTATAAAATTCTTGTCTCCTTATTTACTTTGATTTATCAACCCTTTTCACACACAAACCACATCTTGCAATTTCCTAAATTCATTGTTGACAAAACCTCCGTCAACATTGACATTTTTATAAAAAAAATGTATTAGAACTTAAAAAACATTTTGCATAATATTATTGACGATGAGAACTGTTGATGGAGGTTTTGTCAACAATAAATTTAGAAAAAATTACGAGATGTGGCTTGTATAAATCGGGTTATTAATCAAAGCAAATAAAATATTCGAAGATTTTATAGTGGTTCAACCCCGAAAAAGATGAGCTTACGTCCACTATTTTGCATTATTTTCTGGAGAATTACAAGAACTCAAAATTACAATGTCTTGTCTGGAAAGAAGAAGAAAAACAGTCTTTAGAATTCCTTAGCTTCTCTAGATTCGGAGAAAATAATCTATATCTCCAGATTCGAAAAAGAAAATTCCCCTTCATCGAAACATTAAGGTCCCTTTATATAGATGAGGGTAACTCAATATTCCTAATTGTGAAAATGGGCAACTATATAATCGGGTAATACGATTTGAGTAACAACATAATTGGGTAATCACTTAAATTGGGTAACTGGTCGAACTTGAAAGAGAAACTTTTATTTCCCTTTCCTTGTAGGTTACTCGCTTGACGAACTAGAGACTAGTTTCCTTTTCTTTCGGGTCGCACATAACCTATTCGGAGAAGGTCGCATGTAACTCCTATGGTGGAGGTCGTACATAACCTATTCGGAGGAGGTCGCACATAACTTATGCGGTGGAGGTCGCATGCAACCCTTTCGGATGAGGTCGCACTTAATCTGTGCGACCTGACATAGGATTTTAGACCGCACAACAATTGCCCCCCAGCTCCATCAGTTCTTTAGGATAAAATGGAGCTTCCTTTTAATGTAAGTGAGTGCGAACTTAAAAAATGCGATGTCACGACCTAGACTTGAGATCCTTGAAGAGTCGCCAGATCTCAAATCTCACCTTTCTCAAGATCACGCGCACCTTCTTCTGACGGATGAAAACACGTGTCGCCTTTTCTAAGAAAAATAGCATAACTCGAGGAGACTCAAGGACATCAATGATGCCAACTATCATTTTTAAACCAATTCTTTTCAAATTTCGAAAGATACTGATTTAACTTTGGAAAAAATCAAATCCCGCATGAACTTCGGCCTTTAGATTCTGAAAATCAAATACCTTGATCTACGGCTGTGATTTGGTGATGCTCGAGGTATAAATATCGGAAATCAATCTGCTTCTGTTTCTTCAATTTAGTCTCTTTCCATCTTTCTAAAAATCTCGAAGTATTTCAGAGAAAACCCTACAGCGCCGCTTCGTTCTTCAGCTCGCACAATTCCAGTATCTTCTCCGACGGAGTTCAGATCATATCTCAATACCTCTGCTTCTGAAGAAAGGTTAGTTCATTCCTTCTCTCTTATTGTTCTTCGTCTGTTCTCAGAAAAACTCAGTTTCACTTTCTAGGAATAGAAACACATCCCATATTCAGACGAACTGGAATGGGAAATTTTTTTATTTAGATCCCCCTTTACCGGTTCATAGAATAGACTTACTAGATAATGGTTAAAGATAAACTTGTGAAAAGAGTTTCTAGGGTCTGATACCCTATTTTATTTTCTGACGAACTGCTCGAACAATTTTTATGAATCCATAGACCAATTAGAAAAAATTGATGAGCTTACTTGTTAGTACAATCCTAGGGTGAACCCCTAAAATTTACTGGTATAGTGAAAATCCTTGATGCTTGCATAGGACTAAATCCATCCATATTTTTTTTTAGATGTCTAGTAGTGAGGATTTTAGGGAAGGGAATGCATTTTCTGGAGAATCTGACTCCAGTGTTAGCTCCATAAACCTCGAAGACTACCTAGAGCTAGAACCCGAGGTAGAGATAACAGGTGTCAGGCAAAATAGTCCTTGTATAGGCGATCTCCCTCAGGACCAGTGGCCCCGACATATCAGGGATGCCCCTGCCTTTTCATCGGGCTATCAATACATAGAAGGGAATTGGTCATGTACCAATATAAGGACGAGCTGCATATCGAACAAGCTCAGCAAAATCGCGTGCAGCTATAAGATCGTCATACATCTTCGCCTACCCATGGAATTCAACCTACCACACACACCACCACGCGGACTTGCTTTTTTTTTTTTTTCTGAAGCAGTTCTCAAGTGTGGTGTCCACCTCCCACTTCATCCGTACATAAAATCAATTATTGACTACTATAGGGTCGTCCCTTTCCAACTGACTCCTAATACCTATAGATATATGGTAGGTTTGAATATACTTTACCACAAACTAGGTTTAGACTCCCCTTCTCCTGAAGAGTTTGCTTAGTTTTATCAAGTGAAATCAAACCCGTCAGATCTTGGCTTCTTTTATGCGAGCAAATGGTTGAACCAGACAATAAAAACGATCTATGGGGTTCACAACAACATGGGAAAATGGAAAAATCTATTTTTCCACTTTGACTATGCGGATAACGGCTTCTTTCAAAATCCCAGTAGGTAGTTCCAATTTATCGCCTTTTTCTATTTTGTTACTTTTATCCTGATCGCATTCAAATGTCATTGCAGACAATAGGGAACGGTCCAGACTTTCCAGGGAACAGCTTGCATGGGTGTACAAAATCAACGACCTTCCAATTGAGGAATTTAATTTGAAGTACTAGGTACTTCAAATAACCTGGTTGCTTGCGGTCTGCTTTCAAAGGGAGCCGCATTCCCTGACCCCCGGGTTCTTTCGTCCAGACCTTCGAGCTTGAAGAAGAAGCCAAGGAAACAGACGGATATAGGTGCCTCGTCTTCCAGACTTAGGAAACGAAAAGCACCTGCCACCCTTCCAGCCTCGGAACCTTCCTCTCTAGAGACAACTTCACCACTAGTTCCTCAACCAGCTCATCCACAAGAAGAAGGTAATCATATATACATTCTAATTATCTTTGTATTATATCTCCTCGCTCACTGAAATATCTGTATAGAGATGGTTATCGGTAGTGGCTTGGGAGCACCACCCTCCACTCTCGGGTCCATGGTAAAAACCAAGACACCCTCTCAAAAGGGAAAGAGAAGGTTGACAACTCCAAAAAATGAAAATTTTCCTTCGAGGACATCCCAGCAAGCTCGCCTCCTCCACAGCCTCAGACAATGAGCCATTCTGAACCATCCAAAGAGGCCGCCACTTCTTCGGAACCGATCCTAGTAGATAAGGATGAAAAGCTCTTCGCACTCCTCAATCAATTACCAGAGAAGGCTGGTATGAGAGCAGCCTTCATTGATCGCTTCACATCCAAGGAAGGCTGGGAGTGGATGAAGCGACGATCTGCCAAGGTCGCTTTTGGTTCCACGATGAGGATGCTGGCCAATGTAAGTACTTTTCTATTCTCTCCTCAAATGTATTATTTATTGGTATTAATGATTAGATTTTTCAGACAGCGGCTGCTGCTGTCCTGATGCACGACCTGGTCTTCGAATGCTTGGAAAAGGCTGAAAAAGTTGAAGAGATAACCCAAGCATTCGAGAACTCAGAGAAAACTCGGGAGGAGGAGAAAACAGCCTTCGACTTGGAGAAGCAGCAGCTGCTTGAAGACCTTGCCAAGGAGAAGCTCGAAGAGGAGAACCTCGAGGAGAAAATCAAAGAGCTCGAGAAAACCATCTCTGAGCATCCGGATCGCATGAGGGAGGCGACCACTGAGGCGATTCACAAGGCTATCGAAGAGTTCAAGGCGACTAAAGTCAAAGAGCTCGAAGATAAACCTAGTGATATCGCCTCGTCGACCATCATTTTTAACATTTTCTACGAGCATCTGTACTTTGACTTCTCCATCCTTGGCAAGGACGTGGTCGAGCTTGTCCAGAGTTGGAAGGAGGATACTTCCAAAGCTGGGGATGGCGGTGCGAGCACTTCCGCATAACACTTGTATTTTTTTTTTATTTTTAGAATAATGCGGGCTTGGTCCCCCTTCCTCTCTGCTGATGTATTGGTACCAAAATTCTTCTAATGAATATTATTTTTCCCTCAGATTACTGCAAAATAATGAAAACACAACACTAATTTTAACCAAGTAGTCAATCACTAAGTGACTGATCAGTATACTTTTTGCGATTTGAATCCAACTAACTTAAAATGAGTTTTAAGTGTCAGGATAGGTTAGGTCGCTTAAGAAAACAGCACATACAAGTGATGCAAACTCTCAACTGTTTTTCAAAAGTTCTATGTCAAAATAAAATATAGCAATATATCACATTGAATAATGAATGTTTGGCTTAGTTACATTTTTGTTCGAGGAGGAAAATTGCGTAATACGACATGCTGAGGCATGAAGTGAGGAGAAAATCCTAGGATTTTAAGGAATTTTAGATACTTCGACGATCCAAAACTCCGTTTCTCCTCTAAATGGACGTTTGCATAGTCCCTTAGGAAGCAAGTAGGAGATAAAATTCTGAATCCACTGCCCCCCGAGTTTTATGGTGTCCGAAAACTACTATAAAACTATAAAAAGATGAACCAAACGAAGTTAAAGTAATAGCCGAAGAAATATTATTGACGAACAACGTCGAATGACGAAATAACGAAGATACAGTAAGCCGTTGAAATCACATGGAAGATAAACATGAAGATTCATTGATAATAACGACGAAGTTGTTTTGCATTCCAAGCATGTTCGATTTTTGGTCCACCGATGCGAGCTAGGTTATATGTCCCAGGTCGAATGACGTTATCAATAACATAAGGCCCTTCCTAGGAAGGTCCAAATACACCAGCACCATGCTCTTTATTATTAGGTAGAACTCTTCGAAGGACAAGATCACCAACTTCAAAATGTCTACTTTTGACTTTGGAGTTATAATGTCGAGTAGTGTGTTGTTGATATGATGCAATTTGAAGTTGAGATTGTTCACAACTTTCTTCTAAAAAATCGAGTTCAATTCTCAGTAATACATCATTCTGATTTTGCTCATAAACAGATCGCCGTAGAGAGTCCACACCAATTTCAACTGGGATCATTGCTTCATATCCATAAGCTAGAGAGAATGGACTCTCTCCAGTAGTGGTTCGTTGAGTGGTGCGATAAGCCCATAAAACTTCTAGAAGTACTTCTGGCCAAGCTCCTTTATGCTCCTCTAGCTTTGTTTTTATATTCTGTTTAAGTATTTTGTTTATGGCTTCGACCTGCCCATTGGCTTGCAGATGAACAACAGCAGAAAAATTTTTCTTGATGCCCAAGTTGTTGCAGAAGTCACGGAACTCATCACAGTCGAATTGTTTCCCATTATTAGAAATTATAGTATATGGTATACCATAATGGCAGATTATAGATTTGTAAACAAAATCTATCATCTTTTTTGTGGAAATGGTGCTTAAGGCCTCAGCTTCCGTCCATTTTGTAAAATAATCGACTGCGACCACCACATACTTCAAACCTCCTCGTGCTAATGGAAGCATTCCGATAATATCAATTCCCCAAACAGCAAATGGCCATGGACTAGTCATTGTAGTTAAAGGAACATATGGTTTTCTAGGAATAGTCGCAAATCGTTGACATTTATCACACCTCCTAGCATATTCCAATGTATCCTTCTTCATAGTCGGCCAAAAATACCCTTGTCAAAGAATCATGTTTGCAAGTGCTTGCCCCCCAGAATGATTTCCATATATTCCTTCGTGAATTTCTCTCATAATATAGCGTGTTTTTTCATCATTAACACATAATAATAATGGCGAGCTAAAACTCCTTCGATAAAGCTTCTCATCACGGATGATATAGCGGGCTGCCTTCATGCGGAATCGCTTTCCATCGTCTTTGTTCTCAGGAAGATCGCCATTTTGTATATATTGCATTATGGGATCCATCCACAATGGTTTTTCGTCAACTGGCATAGTTACTTGGGGTTCGACCTCGATGCTTGGCAATACAAGAAATTCAAAAGGAACTACCTTCAACAACTCTGCATCTTTCGTTGAAGCGAGCTTAGCAAGTGCATCCGCATGGGTATTTTCAATGCGAGGAAGAAGCTGAATGTTATAAGCAGTGAATGTTAAGAACAATTGCTACACCTTCTGCAAATAGGCCATCATTCTCTCTCCTCTCGCTTGATAATCACCCTTAACCTGACAAACGACCAGCTGGGAGTCGCTGCACACTACAATTATCTCGACCTTCATTTCCTATACAAGTTTAAGCCCAGCTATCAATGCTTCATACTCAGCCTCATTATTCAACACTGGGAATTTGAAGCAAAGCGCACTATGAATGCTATGCCCTTCAGGACTGATTAAAACTAGGCCTGCACCTGCTCTATTTTCATTCGATGACCCATCAACATAAAGTTTCCACAACCTTGATGTATCTGAAGTGGGTTTTTCGAGTACTCCTGTGGGAAGATCGACATCATATATAAATTCTGCAATAAAATCTGCGAGGGCCTGACCCTTTATGGCAGTGTGAGGTTGAAAATTGATGTCAAATTGACTCAATTCAACAGCCCACTTAAGCAGTCGTCCTGATGCCTCAGGTTTCTGTAGAACCTATTTCAATGGAAAATTCGTGAAAACCCTGATGGAGTGAGCATGAAAGTAAGGTCGAAGCTTTCTTGATGGGATGACGAGCGCTAGTGCCAATTTTGCCATCTCTGGATATCTGGTTTCGGCATTAAGTAATCTTTTACTTACATAATAGACAGGTCGCTGTATATTTCTCTCCTCACGAATTAATGCAGCACTCGTCGCATATTTGGAAACAGCGAGATATAAGCATAATTCTTCTCCTGGGTTTGGCTTCGACAAGAGTGGAGGAGAACCCAAGTGCTTTTTCAACTCTTGGAATGCCTGCTCGTATTCTTTCGTCCATTCGAACCTCTTTGTTTCTTTCAATACTTCAAAGAAAGGTTGGCATTAATCGGTTGATCTGGATAAAAACCGACTCAGTGCAGCTACTCTTCCTACTAGGCTTTGCACATCCTTGGGTTTACGAGGAGATTGCATATCAATCAATGCTTGTATCTTCTGAGGATTCGCTTCGATTCCTCGCTGATTGACCATAAAACCTAGAAATTTTCTAGATCCTACCTCGAATGCACACTTCTGGGGATTCAGCTTCATTTGATATTTCTGAAGAATTTTGAACATCTCATCAAGGTGCTTGATGTGATCTTCGGCCTTCTCCGACTTTACCAACATGTCGTCGATGTATACCTCCATTGTCTTGCCAATTTATTTTGCAAACATCATATTGACAAGACACTGGTAGGTCGCTCTTGCATTGACAAGTCCGAAGGGCATCTTTTTATAACAGTATAATCCTCGATCAGTGATGAACAAGGTATGCTCCTCATCTAGCTCGTACATGGGGATTTGATTATATCCAGAATACGCGTCCATGAAACTTAAGAGTTCATGCCCCAATGTCGCATCTACAAGCTAGTCGATTCTCAGAAGTGGGAAGCTGTCCTTCAGGCATGCTTTGTTGAGATCGGTGAAATCGATACACGTTCTCCACTTCCCATTGGGTTTCTTCACCAAAACCGGGTTTGCAAGCCAGTCAGGATAAAAAGACTCTCTTATGAACCCAATTTCGAACAGCTTCTCCACCTCTTCTTTTAACGCGACGTAGCGCTTTGGATTCATAGCTCTTCTTTTTTGCCGTGCAGGCTTCTTTGTCAGATCTATGTTAAGACGGTGGCATATGATCCTCGAATCAATCCCTACCATGTCCGAATGTCTCCATGCGAAGACATCCAAGTTAGATTTTAGAAAAGCGACCAATGAAGCTCGCACAGGTTCTTGAATCTCTGTTCCAATCTTTAAAGTCTTGGAAGACATGTCGAATGATAAATCCTCCATATCTTCAATGGTCCAGTTCTGACTTCTTCGTCTATTTCTCGAGGATCAAAGTCTTCACTGGTCGTATCGATTGACACTTTAACAGACGGTTCGACTGACGCTTTGTCTGATGGTTCGACTGACGCTTTGTCTGATGACTCAACTGGAGCTTCGACTGATGCTTTGCCCGCTGCTTCGACTGACACTTTGCCCGCTGCTTCGACTGATGATTCCTCTGGCAGGTGGACCATCATTGTGCGAGACGTCGCATCCTTTGCTGCGAGTTTCAAAGAGTTGTTATAACAAGTCCTCGCATCATATTAGTTTCCTCGCATCTCGCCTACCCCGTGTTGGGTCAGGAATTTCATAGTGAGATGGTAGATTGAAGTGGCAGCTCGAAGTTCCCTCAGTGTCGGTCTTCCCAGCACAGCATTGAATGTGGNAAAAGTTATTGCTTATGCTTCAAGACAGCTAAAGGATTATGAACGTAACTACCCTACTCATGATTTAGAACTGGCAGCAGTAGTATTTGCGTTGAAGATTTGGCGACATTATCTGTATGGTGTTCATTGTGAAATTTTTACCGATTATAAAAGTTTGAAGTATTTGTTTACTCAGAAGGAATTGAACATGAGGCAACGACGTTGGTTATAACAAGTCCTCGCATCATATTAGTTTCCTCGCACCTCGCCTACCCTGTGTTGGGTCAGGAATTTCATAGTGAGATGGTAGATTGAAGTGGCAGCTCGAAGTTCCCTCAGTGTCGGTCTTCCCAGCACAGCATTGAATGTGGAGGGGCAATCTACCACCAAAAATTGGGTCATTATTATTGAAACCCTAGGATAGGTTCCAACGTTGACCATTAATTCAATCATGCCCATAGGCATCAGGTTGTCACCAGTGAAACCATAGAGTGGAGTGAGGGTAGGCTTCAAGTCGCTCTCATTCAACCCCATCTTCTTAAAGGTGTCGTAGTACATGATGTCCACAGTACTTCCGTTATCAATCAATACTCGCCATAACTGCGTGCTTCCACAATTAATTTTTATGACCAACGCGTCATTATGCGGATAATGGACTTCCCTTGCGTCCTATTTTGTGAAGGTAATGTCCATGTCCGGTACTCGTTAAAACTTGCGTGGTCGCTGCTCAAGATGCATGATGTTAGTTAATGGCTATTGTCGAGCTTCTCGTGCATACCTGTCTTAGCCCTTTTCGAATCTCCGCCAACATGCGGTCCTCCAAAGATAGTTCGGACTTCGCGTTGAATTTCTGGAGGTCGCTGTTGGTTTTCTTCTCGCCTTTCGTCATTCTACCTGGTGTACTGCTGCAGTCGCCCCTCTTTAATCTGCCTTTCATTTTAATCCTTCAAGGCAAAGCAATTATTGGTATCATGCCCAATATCATTGTGATACCGGTAGATTTTGTTAGGGTCGCGCTTTGCCCTATCCCGTTTCATCGGTTCTGGTTGATGGTATCACTCCTTCTGGTTTGTGACCGCATAGATATGATCTATGGGCGCGTTTAACTCAGTGTGAACCGCATGGGAGCTCTTAAGATCTCCTACTTTTTGGGTCTAGGCTGATTCTCCGTCAACTGCTCATTACTCCTTTTATTTTTCTTATTACCGTTATTGTTGGTAATGATCGCGTCCTTAGTTGCATCTTTCCTTCCTTCTTTCTTTGTCTTTGGAAGATTCTCGTGCGAAGATTCTACCCTCAGATCCCGACCAACCCTTCAGTAGAAGTCTTCTAGAGTTCTACATTCTCGCTCAAGTAATTCCTCCCAGAGTTTAGTTTCTGGTCGCACCCCAGCCATCATGAGAGTTAGAACTCCCCTCTCAGGTGGGTTGTTGACCTTTGAACTCTGAGGTGAATCGATTGAGATAAGATCGTAGAGTCTCCTCTGGACCTTATCGGATTGCAGACAAGCTAACAAGTGGAGTAGTGAAATTCTTTGCAGCTTTAAACTCTCTCAAGAATGCCATCTGAAGTTGTTGCCAGGACGAGATCGAGCCAGATTTGTTTCCTCGGAACCACTTCTTTGCCGCTCTTGAGAGAGTTACAGTAAAACATCTGCAACGTGCATGATCATTGACACGATGGAGTTCCATCAAGTCGCTGAAGTGATCCATATGGTCCTGTGGAACAGTTTTCCCATAAAAAGTGTTAATGGTGGGAATTCTGAATCCAGTAGGTAGGGCCGCAGCTTGAACTTCCTCGCTGAATGGCGATTGACGATACCATCAGCGAGCTCATCGTCCCAATCAGCTAGTGCGTCTAATGCGATCCTTAAATTGTAAACATCGATATTCAGAGGTANGTTATTGTTGGTAATGATCGCGTCCTTAGTTGCATCTTTCCTTCCTTCTTTCTTTGTCTTTGGAAGATTCTCGTGCGAAGATTCTACCCTCAGATGCCGACCAACCCTTCAGTAGAAGTCTTCTAGAGTTCTACATTCTCGCTCAAGTAATTCCTCCCAGAGTTTAGTTTCTGGTCGCACCCCGGCCATCATGAGAGTTAGAACTCCCCCCTCAGGTGGGTTGTTGACCTTTGAACTCTGAGGTGAATCGATTGAGATAAGATCGTAGAGTCTCCTCTAGACCTTATCGGATTGCAGACAAGCTAACAAGTGGAACAGTGAAATTCTTTGCAGCTTTGAACTATCTCAAGAACGCCGTCTGAAGTTGTTGCCAGGACGAGATCGAGCTAGATTTGATTCCTCGGAACCACTTCTTTGCCGCTCTTGAGAGAGTTACAGTAAAACATCTGCAACGTGCATGATCATTGACACGATGGAGTTCCATCAAGTTGCTGAAGTGATCCATATGGTCCTGTGGATCAGTTTTCCCATAAAAAGTATTAATGGTGGGAATTCTGAATCCAGTAGGTAGGGCAACAGCTTGAACTTCCTCGCTGAATGGCGATTGTCGATACCATCAGCGAGCTTATCGTCCCAATCAGCTAGTGCGTCTAATGCGATCCTTAAATTGTAAACATCGATATTCAGAGGTAGAGCATTATCTCTTGCTGGTGGCAAGGGCGGCCTCTGATCGTTATCTTGATGTATGGCGGGCTGGTCAGGTAGAGTCTTCTGCGATCTATGAGAGAAATCCAGCAAAATAGTGCGACGAGGCCGGTTTTGGTCGTTATGCGATACGGATCATTCATGGCTATGTCGTCGCTCCAAGTATTGTCTTAGGTCTGCAGGATCTTGTCTCGACTCTCTGCTGATTCTTTCGAAGATGCTTCTCGATGGTCGTTTTTGTTCGGTGCTCAAGCAATCGTGATTATTAGTGGATTTACGAGAAGATTGTCCATGATCATGGTTAGTATTTGAACTCTCCGTACCAGATTCTGGAGGCAAGTTTGCGACTTTGTCTTTTCCTTTGGAGATGCGATCTTCATGACGCTCTTGCTGGGTTCTTGGCTGGTCGTGTCTTCTTGTCTCTAGGATCCGTATTCCTTTCTTAGGTAGTTGAGCATGACATTCTTTGGGACGTTCGTGCTATGGTGGGGTCACCATCTGCCCTTCAGCAAGTCGTCGTAGGGTGTCATTGATCTGGTTAGTGACTTGCTGAAGGTTCACCAGTGTCTCCTCCATACGATCCTGTCTCTGAGCAAGGTTTTCTGATACGGTCATGATAGGCTAATCCTGAGCAGGGTCTGTCTATGCAGCAGCAGTGCTCTGGGGTTGGTTTTGGTTAGTTCCAGTGACTCTGGTAGTGTTTCTGGTGTTTGCCATTATTAAAAAAATGAAATTTGACAAACTATTTTGCCAGAATAGCCCTCCTTCTAGCGGCAATTGTTGATGGAGGTTTTGTCAACAATAAATTTAGAAAAAATCACGAGATGTGACTTGTGTAAATCGGGTTATTAATCAAAGCAAATAAAAGAGGCAAAGATTTTATAGTGGTTCAGCCCCGAAAAAGATGAGCTTATATCTACTATTTTTCACTATTTTCTGGAGAATTACAAGAACTCAAAATTGTGTAAATCGGGTGTACAAAATCAACGACCTTCCAAATATTATTATACTTGTGAATCCTGTTTCATCTTGATTTCTAGTATTTAATTTATACCTATTGATATTTCAAAATGAGAAAAGAATTTAGTATTTAAAAAGACAAAAATATTTTAATGAGTAACCGATGATACTAAATATTATTTTTTTTGCGAATGAATTAACTAAGAGAATATTAATATAGATTAATTGACTGTATTTTATAACATTGAATGGGAGCTGACGTGAGATGACCATATGTGTCACACTACCATCTGCTTCTTACTTCCCAGACTTGTCTAGAATATCGATAGCAAGAATTATAATACTAACCTTGTTGTGTTTCGAATTTAAATATGATCATTTTAACTGTAAATTTTATTCCCTAAAAATGAGACAAATTTGATTTCAATGTAAGTTATAAAATAAAATAATATTTTTACTGATTTTAATGTAGTTTTACTCACCAGTTAAGTTAAATGATCTTACTGATTTAATTCTACAATTGTTCTCTAGTTCTGTAATTTTCGTTGCTCCGATGATAGTGTTTTTCTTGGAATAGGAGCTAGGAAGAATTCAATATACTGTATTGTGCATTGAAATCTAAATAGTCGATTTGTGAAAAATAAAAAAACAATAATGTTTAATAAAGATAAGTAAATTCTCTCTTTTTTATTTTATAATTTAATAAAATATAAAAGGATATTATTACTTGGTTTTAATGTGTTAGTCTTTAGTATATCTATATTCATATAATATATTATTGCTCCTTTACTTGCAACATATATATTCCCTGTTTAATATAGCTATTTATGTTAGTTTATATGTAGATAGAATATATCACTATTTTTATTTATAAATGTGAAGTGCATTATTAGTTACCTATATATTGTTTTATCATCATAGATGTGAAAATAATTATAACCGGTTCATCTACAATTTGTACAATATCTATATTAATATTTTTTGCTATTTTTCCCCATAAAGTGATTTGTAATCTTTAACTCTTCTAATTAACATAAAATTATGTTAAAGTATGATCAAAGTTAAGCATAATTTTTTTTGGTTTTTAATATATGAAATTGAGTAATAACTGAATTAATTACCTGATATTTTATATCACTAATGTCCTTCTTGCTGTCATTTTTTCTTTGATCTTTGTTTCCTCTTAGTCTTGTATTTCTATTAATATTTCTATAATATCTATATAAAAAAAATTACTGTAAGATTATTTAAATGATTTTTGGTAAATATTAATAAGAGAATAATAATATAATTAATAATACCTAATAAGATATCGCGAACATCTGTTCTTGAGAGTAGTTGATCAAAATCAATGAAATAAAACTTGTGCATTAGAATATTTGTTGTTGAAGTTATTAGTGGAGCGAATAATATTACTCTGCCAAATTGTAATATTACAACATATGGAACGATCTTATATTTTGGTTTATTTAGTGTTACGTTGAAATTGTTGATTCTGTATACTTCTCTTTCAGTTATTTGTTGTAAGATGTGATCTGCATCTTGAGCCTTGATCATTCTATAGATTGTTTCATATTGTATTTTATTAAAATATATGTCATTGCTAGATAACATTTTATAGGATTAATTATTGAAATATATATACGTTAATTATATTAGATTATCAGGAAGTATAATATAAGGTGATTTAATACCTTTTTGTTACCTCGTGATCAATAGAACACAATCAAGACTGATTAAACGTCCAGTCGTATAGTCATTACTTTGTCAGAGTCTGCTGATACGGGCTTCAATTACTTCATAAATTTCGTTCGGTTTAAGAATAATTTCTATTGGTGTTGCCATTTATTTTTGTTTTTTAACTCTAAAGCACAAAAATTTAATGAATTGAAAATTATATTAAGAATATTTGAATATTTTGTACACATAAAGTAAATAGACATATATAAATTAGCGTAAAATTGATATTTTAATAATTTTTAATTAATAAAATAATTTAGAACCTTATATAATATTATGTAAAACTTCTTTATAAACTATATTTTTAATATAAGTGAGATGTTTATTGATAGATTTATTTATTAATATATAGAATCCTTTAGGATTTGTGACTTATGATAAAGCTACATATAGTTGATCATGTGTAAATATTTTATTTTCTAAATAAATACCTACTTTATTTAATGATTGTCCTAAGCTTTTATTTATTATCATTGCATAATAGATTTTTACAGTCATTTCTATTCTTAGAATATATATTTTTTCATTTTCATTATTTAAATTTATAATTTGACCTTCTATAATTTTATTTGTTAGTTGTGTAAGTATAAGTCTTATTCTATTACAAAGTCTCATTGATTGATTTAGATTTCCTAATAAAATCATTAGAGTTTCAACTTTAAAATTTAGTTCATGTGGTCATATACCATTAAAATTTAAAGTATGTAAGAATTCTTAGGGATATAATAAGTTGAGTTCCTCAATATTTTTAGTTGAAGTTATTATTATATCATAGCTGTAATAAGTCTTTCATTCAGTGGGTATTAAAGATAATAAATATTTATTTACCTCATTTGCTATTTTTTTTGGTATTATTTTTGCTCTATGTTGTATATAGTCAATATTATTGAAATTTTTTTCAAAATCTTTATATACTAATTTCGAAATTTTTTAATCCATGTTACATCTTCATTTTTTGGATCTTTTATTTCTTCTGTGCTACCATTCCCAATATTTAATATCCATTATGAGAATTGTAAAATTTCTTTTTTTCTTGTTCTGTGGTATTTAGATTTTTTAATCTCATATTTTCTATTAATGATAATAAGTCAAAATATGGCCTAAGTCAAAAATTATTTATACTTGCATTTATTATATCTTTTTTTGTTCTGGTAGGTATAACAGGTAAAATTTGCCGGAAGTCACCGCTTAATATGATTGTCATTCCACCAAAAAGTTGATCGAAATTATTATTTAAATCTTATAGTGTTTTGTCTAAAGCTTTAAAACAGTGTTTATTATTCATTGGTGCTTCATTTCATAATATTAATGATGTTTTTTCAATTAATTTTGCTAATTGTGTTTCTTTTTTAATGTAGCAGGAGGAAAATTTGTTAGTTAATAAAGGTATTCGAAATCTTAAATGTGCAGTTCTGTCTTTTTTCAGTATTAATGAGGCTATTCTTGATGATGCAACTGCTAAAATAATTCTATTATTTGATATGATTTTTGTGATAATTGTGTTCCCCAACTAAATTTTTCCAGTGCCTTTATGTCCATAAATAAAAAATAATTTTTGTTTTTTATTATTCAATGGGTATAATTTCTTTATTAATAATAGCATTGTTCATTGTTAAATTTTTTTTGCTAAAATATTATTTTTTTTCTTTAATTTATTAATGTCGTAGTCTAGCCCTTCTCACATAAATTTATTATTTAAGTCATCAATTAATATTTCTATTGGTAATAGTAAATTAAAATTTGTTAAAATTGAAGAATTTAAATTTAATAGTTTTTCTAATTCAGACAATACATAATTGTACAATTCATTTTCCGGGAGTTCGAAATTTGGATTATTGAACAAAGTTTTTGTTCTGTGTAAGATATCTTCTGAAGTAATATTGTAGGATTATCTACATTACAAAATAATAAGATTATAGTAAATAATTATCTTAATTGATGTGATTTTGGCCAAAATGAGACTTCTAGTATTGATTCACTCCGTTCTCTATCATCTCATAACAAACCTAATGTATTGTATGCTGCCTGATTTGTTGGATATGTTATACCATCAACTGTTCATATTGATTCGAAACTTGTTACACGTTTTTAATGATTTAATAATAGTTTTATATAATATAGTTCTCCAGAAATCGGATGGATATAAAAATTTCTTCCAATTAAGTATGCTGAATTTCTACATGTCCAAATTTTGTCTTTGTTCTTCCGATCCTATTTAGTGGGGAATTCTGTATGTGAATATTGTCTAGCTTCTGTATTCAGTTTATTGATTTCCATCCACTCTGTTAGAGTAGTTTCTTCTATTCATGGTTGTCTAGTTATATTATCAAGACGTTGATATGAGTAAAATGTTATATTTTATATACGTGGCAAATGAACTATTAGTCTTTGTACTGCTGTATTTCTATGATGTATAAGATATTCATATGATCTCCACATAGCTTTATATGGTATTATATAACGTTTATTAATGTAGTTTTTTTTATCTCATTGACTTCCTTATAAATAGTTTGTCCAAGTTGTTTTGTACATATATTATCTTCTATTATTGCTCTTATTTATTTTTCTTATTCTGTCAGGATATTTTGTTAAATTATCAAATATATAATTTGATTAACATAGATTGTGAGTATATTTCAACATTTATATGAGCATGGAATTTTGAACATAAATCTATTATCTAGTCCAATACCTTCATTTTTTACGTAAAATATTGTGTTTCTATGTTAATAATTGATGAATCTATTTTCCTCAATGATTGTTTTATTTTTAAATTGTTTTGTGAATTTTTTGAAACAAACTGATTATTTCATATATGAAGCATTTGTTTTGGCAATACCACATGGTTCATGCATCATGAATTCTGCTATAATGTTATATTTATCTGAATTTCTTTCAGAATTAGGTATTTCAGCTGAAATAAATTTATCGATTTGTGATGCTTCCGATAATTTTTCACCAAGATGTAACCAAAATAAGAAATGACAATGAGGTAAATCGTGTTTTTGAAATTCGACAACGTACAAATCTACGTAATAGAACAAACATTAAAAAAAAGCAGAAAAAATGTTAGTTTTAATTAGAACAAAAAAGTATTATTGTTATTATTATTAGTTGTATATTTTGTTTTGTAAATTAGGATAATGTAGTTTAACCTGTGATGATTATTCCGAAGATTTTATTAGTTTTACTAGTAGATAAAATTTATTTTAGTTTCATTTTAAAAATTCTTACAATTATATCTAGCTTATCTTCAGGTTTTTGACCAGAAATTTTATTTAGGGTACATGTAATTTCAAGCCATTTGGGATTGCATATAAATGTAATAAATAAATTAAGATTTCTATAATATCTACATATTGACATTGCATCTTGATAGTTTTGAATTATATATATGAGAGTTTCTGTATGGCTATATGGGAGGTTGATTCTTTTACCAATTGCTCTAACATTTGTGTCTCCTCTTGTAACAACATCTTGAATACTTTGATAAATTTCTGATCTTAAATTATTTTGGTTGTTTCTAATATAATCAAGTCGATCTTCTTCAACTGAAGCATATATATCAACTATATATTGTTAAAAAAGTCTCACACTTCTAAATAAAATATTATTTACATGTTCACGTTGCTGTAATTGGTTGCAATAAAAGGCACTCACTTGTATTTTATTTGTTGATGGTTGTTTTGTTGATCTATTCATATTCTAGTTCAAATTAATTTTATAATCATCTTCTCTGTATGGAAATAAGAATGGAGATTATAGAGCGATATAAGATGGATGTAGTTTTGTAATTCTTTGTAAATTATCTGTTTTATCTTGGATTATAACATTTCTTCCATCTTCATATTCACCAATATCTCTTATAATTAAATCACTTATATCATTTGAAGTAGGCAATTCATAATGATTATTATTTATAGGTTGTCTTCCTATTAATCTTAATTTCATTGATGGAATCTCATTTTTATTGTATATGTCTCTAACCATACGAAAAACTTTACTAATTTATTATTTTCATTAAATTTTCAATAAATAATCTTGTTAATTCTTTTGATGTATCATCAAATGAAAACATTTCTATTTGATTTTCAATCTCATTTTCCGTGTCATATATATATATAGTTAGAAAAATTTTAGAGGATTATTATTTATTGGTAATAAAGATCCCATAAGATGATGTACTTGACCGCTAATTTAAAAAATATATGGATTATTTGAATTTTTTATACTACATTCTATATTTTCTCCAAATGATGTAAAAGAAAACATAGAATTAAATATTCAAATATCTTTTTAGTAATGTATACTTAAAGATCCTCCATAGCAATCAAGTAATGGATCAACTATAAGAGGGGGATTTTTTCACTAAGGGGAATCAATATAAGTTATATTTTGGTCAATAGATCTTTCTAATAGATTCATCGAACTAAGAAGATGCACCACAATGTTTGCAAATATAGTAGCAATCTCCAAGATCACAATATCTATTGATATTGCTAGTAGTACAATATCAAGTAGGAATATTAAGTAAGTAATTCTATAAATGATTGAATTTATGATGATCAAAATGGTTTTTATTTTTATAGAGATTAAAAGAATTACTTTGTGTACTGATATTAGCTGATATTGATGACTCAGCTAAATTGGAAAAACTTCTCTCAAGTTTGTGGCACTTGATATTGAGACAGTTCTTGATAGATGAATATTTTCTGAAACAATATCAGAACTCTCGTACCAATGATCTATCATATTATCACAATTAGGTACTGAGCTTTCATTTAGAAGACAATGATAGTGGTGTTTACGTTGACACCTTGGTGGTGCAAAAGTTTATGATATTATTCTATTATTTATTTGATTGAGAAAATGGAAAAACATTTATTTTATCAATAATTATTAATTTAAGATTTATGAAATAATGCAATAACATTATTTAGACAAAGAAAATAGTTAAGTTTTTTTTGTATATAATTTTTTTATTTATATTATTAACTCATTTTGTCTTGATTAAATTTTCGATGATTATTGTTAGTGTTATTATCATGTTATTATGTTCAAGTTATTTAATATATTATAATATGTTTTACTTACATTTATTCAATCTCTATTCATTGTTTTTAATATTATTGTTATGTTATTATTTATATAATTAATTATTTTTGATAAATTTAAGGAACAATTTTATTCTTATAATTTTTTTTCCTGATTACGTGTTCTATATATATATTTTAATTTAATTAATTTTGTTCATTATAACGTGACTTGTGCTTATATGTATATGCATATTTTCTCTCGTTATTGACTATCTAAGAAAAAGTTAAATGATAAATTAACTTTTACTTATATATAATATAAGAAAGGATTAAATTATGAGCGTTTTTTCTAATTCACTAAAAACATAAAAACTCTAACTTTTTTTTTTTTATATTATATAGTTGAAATTTTAAATTAAAGTTTTGTTGTGATATATATGCCGGAAAAGAATTTTAATTCATCTATACACCTAATTAATTTGGCCATAGTTATAAAGAATTTTTGTTTTTTGTTATAATATTTACACTACAATCTTTAATTATCTTTGATAAAGATATGGTATAAATCTCATTTTCATTATTAAGGTTATAAATTTATGTTATATATCGAAAATGTTTTGGTACAATAAATCTTTTTTTGTGATTTTTTTTCTAATTTTATAATGCTAGGCTTTTCTTTTTTATGCTTTTTTAATTCAAACTGGATGTGATATAATATCTGTTATTTTAAGCGTCCATGTTTTTATGCTATTGGCTTAATATGACAAAAATGAAGTCGATGAAATAATAAAGCAACAATAATCAAGTCCATGAAACAAAATTTTGACTACACAAAATTAAAGACCTTCAATCTAAGTAAATAAGGTATGAAATCATACGTATAGCAATAGAAAATACATAATAAGAATCGAATTTCTTTAATAATTTTACAACAACATAGTGATTTTACAATAATATCTGACTATAATATATTTTTCTTCTCTTCATAGCAAAGTCGTCATTGTCCTCCTTATCACTTGAAAGAGCTAAATGCTTTTTGATCAATCAGATATAAACAATTTTTTATGTCTATTGTAATATATATAGATAAATAATATCCAAACTAATATGTAAGTATATATAATATTTGGCTTAGACATACGATAATATCATCAATATATAGCAAATTCGTAATATAATTTGTTTCAAATATCTATCTAGCCACTTAAGAAATTTTTTTTCCCCTCTGTTTATAAGGAGAATATTTCTGGAAATTGGACAAAGACTTGAAATATATTATCAATATATGATTGAATTTGCCACATATGTTATATCAATTAAGTGAAAAAGGTAAAGAATAGATATCATGGGAGTATGACTCAAGGGGTGCCTGAAAACTATGAAGTAGATAAAAAGCAAGGAAAAGAATGGATTGATGAGGAACAGAGGGAAAGAAGGCAAAATTGACGGAGAAATAAAAATATCTCTAGTATAATAGTTAAAAACCTAAATAACAAGCCTAAAACCTAAGCCAAAATGAATAGTAGAAGACTATTCTTATGACAGCAAGACCAGTTGAAGTCAGAAGATCAAATATAAATACCCAAACAGAAATTAAAAAAAAAAAACAATTTTACGATCAAAAAATATAATTATGGATACAAAAGACATAGTTTTTTTAATTATCATATATGAACATCCCTAGTCCAGGAAAAATAATAAAAGGATTTATAACCTAAAAATATTTCTTACAATATTGAAGCTAAAAAAGCTACAAAACTCTACTTGAAGAAGAGAACAATAATGAAAGCTATTATCCACAGTAATTTATAGACAGTATATATGGTACTCTATGTAATAAAGAAGTAAATAATTATCATCGCCAAATCCATGAGGAATTTTAAAATAGAATTAAAAAGGAGTTTATGGGGAGAAGAAAAAGAAAAAAAATAGAAATGAAATATGAGGAAAAGATGATAAAAAAATTGTTGAAGAGGAATTAAGGAGGAATGAAATGGAATTAGTTCACACACAAAGGAAAAAAAGAAAAAACGAAATAAAATAATTTCATAACAGAACAAAAGAAGCAGACATGTTAAATGAAGAGATAACATAATAATATTTTATAACACTCAATCCTAAAAGGAAGAGGGAAAAAAATAGAATCAGCGTACAGTCAAAATGAAAATATAAAAAAACAAATAAAACAATTTTATAACAGAATAAAAAAAAAGAGATATGTTAAATAAAAGGACATTGAAAGAGATACAACAACATTTTACAACATCTAATGGAAAAAGAAATAAATAAAGAGTTAACTGAAGAAAACCCAAAACAAACAGAGTATAATAATTGACAATATAATAATAAATAGCCAAGTGCAAATATAGCAGAATTTAATAAGGTATTATAGCAGCACACAATATCTAATCCAATAATAACAAAACATAAATATATCAATCACATATTAGTAACATACAAATTAAGTATTAATTAGCAATAGAATAATAGACAAAAATTAACAGCAAGAAGCAAAAGCAGACAACAATAGATAAAAAAGTGTAATAAATATTGGTAATATCTGAAGTACTTGCAAAGGAAGCCGTTAAGGCCTATTTTCAAATAAGTACAACTCACACATATAGCAAAGAAGAGTGTAGAAGACCAGTAAATAATATGGTTAGGAAAGGAATACAAAGTCTACATAGTCATAGGTAAGAGGAAAGGCAGAAAGAAGCAAAGTTTAAAGTGCATAGTAAAAACTAAGTAACAATGGGAAATATATAGAAAGCATTAAACAAATACTTTATTAAACAGGTGCAATATTTTAGAGGGGCATGTAGTAGTAAAAATATATTGAGGAAAAAATGAAAAAAATGAAAAAACTTACTAAGCACGAAAGGCTGAGGTAAGTAGACAACATAAATAGGATATTATCTCCCTATAATATCACTATAATAATACAAAAAAAAATTCTTATTTTTATACTGTTGTCAATTTTTCTTTTTGCTATTTGTCCTTTTTTTCCCTTTTCTTTCTTTCTTTTTTTTCCCTAATCAGAATAACATAAAAAAAAATCAGAAGGAATATTAATTAAGCTTACGGTAAAGAAATGTGAAATCATAAATGTAGAGGGTTAGATTATTAGAGATTGAAACAGAGATCATCATTAAGATGGAAAAAAATCCAAGAAAAATAAGAAAATATCAAGACAAAGTAAAAAAATGAAGAGACTTTTAAGAATATTCTAGTTTTTCTTTTTGCTATTTGCCCCTTTTTTTTTTTCTTTTTTTTCCCCCTAATTGGAATAATATAAAAAAGTCAGAAGGAGCATTAATTAAGCTTATAGTAAAGAAATGTGAAAGCATAAATGCATAGGGACATATCATTATAGATTGGAATATATATCATCTTTAAGATGGAAAAAATGTAAGACAAATAAAAAAATATCAAGTAAAAGTAAAAACGTGGAAAAACTTCACAGAATACTCTAGAAAACTAAAGACATAGAGACAAAAATACCTACTAATTAGTGTATACACTAACATATACATATATACATGAATATATTTTTCCACAATTTATAATAGAAAATGAAACAATAAAACTACTACCGTATTTAAAAAATAAACACTTAAATAACCAACGAAATAATAATATATATATACATAAAAAACCTAAGCAAAGTAATTCAAAAATAAAACTTATATATATGGATCTAATCCTAGAACAAACTGGAAAGAAAAATACAATAGACTAACCCTAAAAAACATCACAATCAAACGATTCAATGGCAAAATAGATCAAAAGCAACAAGGATTGCTTCACATATGAATACAAACAAAGATTTCATAAACAACAATATTAGGGATAAAGAGAACAAGACCATAAGATCTCATAAAATAACAATAGCTTAAAGGAAAAAAAAATACCTGATTACGAGAGAATAACACAATCAAAATACCAAAAAAGGAAGAAAAAATAGAGATGACGGAATACAAAAAAGAGCCATCAGAAAGAAAAAAAAATCAAAAATTTTAAATAAAGAATAAATAAAAAAATCATAACCTAAGAGACTATGAATCAAATAAAAAATACAAAGAAAAAGATCTGAAAAAAAATCAAAGAAGGAACGGAGAAGAATGAAGAGTAGAGAGAGAAAAAAAGATATCGAGAAGATAGAATTGGAAGAGATAATAATGATAGAATATTC
>JXTB01000481.1:43857-67099 GCA_002914805.1 Parasponia andersonii
CCCTTGAGGTTTCAGCTGAGAACCCACACAAAATCAGCACCCGCCACACTACCATAATCTGGTTAACGATCAGTTTAGTCACGAAATAGACTGGTGGGCTATTACATGTATGGCAAAGCATATCCTTGGCCTAACATGCTAGCCAAGGTATCCAAAAAATGTGAAATCATGGGCCTCGTACATATTAAGATATGTGTTCTATCTCATTATAGCTTAATTAGTAATATTATACAAAGTCAATTATACTATAAATATAGTTGTCCTTAACATGCTTTAATTAAGACACATAGTGAGTGACTAGTGGTTATAGTAGTTTGTATAAAATATTCTAATATTCTCTCACTTGGACAGTATAATCATACAAAATACTCATTTAACCATAATATGTCACAATATAAGAATCTCTTATAAATATGAAAAGCCAAAACTAATCATGCATAATACTGGATTGTAAGATACAAGTAACATACACAATCAGGTGCTAGAGATTCATAAAATATGGGAACAACTTTCATTTATGGATTCAACAACAATACATATGTTGAGATTAAAACCAAATGTTTCTAATTACATATCACTTACCAAACAAACATGTGTATCCACATCACAAAAGATGACTGAGATTCATATCATGCATGTATGACATAAAAATAAGCAATTCACATTAATCAACAACATGTTTATCATTTCTAGATAGCAATAAACTCCTACTAGTTCAATACAACTGAGACCCCTAATAGTCTTTCATAGAATATGTGTTCTCAATAAACACACAAAGGTTAGCCTTTCACTAGTGAATTTGCCAATATATTGTCTGTAGGCGTGTTCCCAACAGGAATGATGGTAGTACAACTTTCTCTCCAATAAATAAAAATTATATATCAATAAGATTGGAGCTAACAATATTCCTCAAGTTCGAAGTGAAAGACAAAGTTGTGAAATCATAATTATAAAGTTTCAGCAACCTCAAAACAGAGTGAACTACTCTGAATACTGAAACAAGATTCTATAGTCAAATTTCATAACTAGTAGCCTCAAAACATGCCACAAAAATTTTAGCTCACTAGGCGAGGTAGCTATAAATGTCTAATTGATAATAAATCCTAAAATAGCTCAACTGTAAGCATCCAATTGGCATAAAATCACATAACAGCTCCTCCTACCATCATTATAATATACATAGGGATGGATTTTCATTATTTATGCAGCTTATAATCTCGGCATCACTAAATCCAACTATGTTATGAGTGTTTGTTTGCCGATGAATCAATCACAAAATAAGATCCTGGGTACCCAAAAAGATCACTAAAGTGCCTAACTAGTATATCCAAAAATAAATGCAACGTAATGGCATACGTGTATTCGATTATATATATACGTATACCAGACTATTAATAGTAGACGCATAGGGGTTAATCTTATATGATCTCTCTCAAAATAACTAATGGACTTTGGACCTTTCATAATTTGTCACATTCAGAATTAGTGCTTTCTAGCAAGAACAATAATATCTAGGAATTGATCTCTGAAAAGGGTTTGATCAATGTACTTTGAGACAACTAAAATGCCATTATAACTATATGAAAAACCTATATACCTTGAACATATGAGGCTTTTCTGAGATTCTTCATATTTATATAGCTAATCAGTAATTATTTATCCCACATATCAGGTCAGAATCTTTAAATATGAGCACAATATCTATAATATATGAAATTATGAGTATCTAGTTACTTATACTGACCCTCACATGTATACATTGATTAACAATATTCTCCAAAATATACTAATAATAATAATCTCATCAAATTTGTAATACTACTATATTGATGCTAGTTTCAATAATCTATGACAAAAAATATAGATCTAATAAATCAGGTATTTATTACTAATAAACTCAAAACCAATCAGTGCCGCCATATAAATACTCAAAATTCATTCAAAAAATATAATTCTCACATTAATTTAATAAAATTCTAAGTCAGCACAGTAATAAGTATCTTTTGTAGAATTTAATGACAAAGCATCTCCATAACCAATTCTTCTCATTTTCTAAAACATGGTATCATCCACAATAAGAATTAAGGATGGTTAATGGCTCACTGGCAAATAATCATATTGGAGGTATAATCAAAGTCAAACTCCCAATGAACTATAAAGTCTCCAAATATTGCAGACATATCAAATTACCATGATTTCCTTAAAAGATACATATTTCTTCATTTGCATATAGAGTCATTACGTATCACCAGATCAATAGATATAGCATAAGTGGCTATATATTTTTGGTCAATCGTAGGGCCAATAATTGCAGTGGAAACAACAAAAATGAAGATCATAACACAGAATATTCCTTATCGAATAAATCTCCCATAGCCCCTAATTTGCACCAGAACCATCAATAAAATCAACAGTTTCATCTAATTCAATCATTATAGTAGTATAAGACGCATAATCAAATCCAAAATAAAAACATTTAATCATATATGAATCACCATAAATTAATCCTCAAAAGATATCGCGTAATATCAAAAAACATATGACTTATACCCTTTTGCAACACTATAAAATCCATGAGATCCAATTATTATCTATAATACCGATCAATATCTCATTCTTGGAAAAAAGTTTGCAAAAAATTTAGGATTATATTCCATCCTATAAAATCTCTAATGATAACCACCGGACGCAGACTTGATCACTTTAATCCATTTTCCATAAGTTAGATCTTTAGAGCAATAAGCTCAATGTGACCATAATAGAAGTAGTTATCCATAAAGACTTATAGTCATTTATAACCTCTTATAACTTGAGGAATCAATAGTCCAAAAATCTCGATATAGATTAATTCCAAAGAAAATGCACAAGTATTAATCTTACTTTTATAACCATGATAGTTTACTAATCATTGAAGAAACAAACATATGCACAACAATCTTGGATGAAAAACTTGTAATACACCATATGAATCTTAACACTGATCTTTCTATTTGAAAATCTAGAATCATAATCCAATTTTTATACCACAATATGTAAGATTTTCATCTCTCAAACATCTAAGATCATCAATGGTGTAATCAACTTTTCAATTCAGAAAAAAAAGTATATCCCAATCGCCCAAAAAATTAGATATCAAAATCAAATTGCTCTAAGTCAGAAAGAATGTAGACAAGTACATATAACCCACCAAAAGAATATCATAAGCCTAGTCATGATCTGACTATCTCTAAAATGTCAACTTTAAAATAATATTTTCCACTAAGTGCACATGTTATTCCAAGACTAGTTGGAACTCAATCTCCATCAATGATGTCATATCCTTTATATCATCTTTTTCCCCAATAAATATTCTTGTCAAGTCATCTAAGTCAATTACTCCTCAAAGCTATCACAAAATAATTATTCCATAAATACCTCATTAACCTTAAAGAACACTTCTTTAAATATTCTCACTCGCCATAGAGTTTCGTGGCATTAACATACTATAAATAGTGGATTTAGGAGTTGTACATACTCACAAGGCTTAGTCCATTTACTTTATCACATTCGATGCGAGATCTGTCATCAAACATAATAGTCTCATTTAGCATCAAAATGGTAGAGATAAAAAGATTGCTTACAACTAGAGGAAATAACTAAGAGCAACATCACTAATATGCACATAAAACCAAAATCATGGCATTTGATCTTCTTTTCAGCTTTCTCAATGATCCAATCAATAACACAATCATTGTGTACTAGAGTCCCTTAAGAAAATAAGGACTCATATGCAGGTAAGGATAATGCACCAAATGCCATAATCAAATACATCAAGCCACGATAGGACAACAAAGATTGTGTGATTCATGACATTCAATACACTTCCTTCACCAATCTAAGCATCATACTAAAACAATAAAATTATCGACAGAATAATTTAATTGTGCATATAGACTTTAATATTAATTATGATCAATCAAGGGATAATAAACGACAATATTCACAATTTTTTTCATCAATAATCTGACATGCTCAACTCACGATAGGCAAGTAAAAATCTCACAAAATTCAAACAAGGCTAATCATGCATTTATATTATTAAGTAATAATAATCACAAAATTATACTAAAATATGCAATAATTCATAAATTATTCATATAATATGGCAAAATTTATTTGTAATTTATAATGAATTTTCTAAGAATAAAATGAGGCATATGACAATAAAATATGGAATAAAAAAATACTCAAAATTGGGAAAAATTAAGAATATAATAATAAAAAATATGTTTGACAATTTAACAAGTTTAGACTCACAATAGACGAGTACATAAACTCTCATAATTATCATAATCTTATAATTAATTATGCCACATAATATGAAAAAAAAATTTAAAATGAAATTCAATGCATAAAATCATCCAAAAAATACGTGTATAATCAAAAGTGACATAATTATCAAAATATGCATATAACCATGTGTGATGTTAAATTAAATAAATTGACATACAACTAGACATGATATGAGATATATATATATATATATATGATTTTAAAATGTAATTGACATATATGTGACAATGCAATAAAATATTTTATATTGGCCTAAAACAAACAAATAATCACACAAATAATTAGAAAATGGAAAACGGAGCAAAATATTGAAAACTACAGACAAAAAGTCCCTACACGCACTCTCACGCACTAAAGAGGTAAGGTTTTTTTTAAAAAAAAAATCTAGGCAAAATAAACTGATGTTAATTTGGCATAACACTTAGGAAAAATCATGCATGCATGCATATATGGAAAACACATGATCACATCATAAATGTATCGGAAAAATTAACAGATTTAGGTTTTAAAATTTTTACAAGAAAATATTTACAGGATCTTGCATATGTCATATATAGGATCATGTATAACATAAATCAAATCTAGATATATAAACCTAGACATGAGATTAGGGTTTACCTCTGGTAGTATACTCCTCCTTGATGTCCTTGTTGATGGTGGTCAAATCTCTAACCCTATATCTTCTTGTCTATGCTCTGGCTCTAGGTTGATAAGGCGAGTGGGTACTAAGTTGAATCCTTCGTTGGAGAAAATCAAAAACATCTTCTTGATCCTTTGGAACACTGAGATGTTATGTGAGACTATGAGAATACAAGAAACTTTTTCTTTCCTTTCCTCTCAGCCTTTGGCCGAATTTTCTCTCTCCCTTTATTTTTTCACATATAGCTCTCCTAGAGTTACCGTGCAAATTTTCTCTCATACATCTTATATATATGGGCCTAAAACTCCTAATCCCAGTCCAACTAAGATTGGGCTTATTCTCCAATTTGGGCTTTGGATGTATTTTTATAAATATGTCCAACCCATGTAACTTATTTATAAAAATACCAATTGCTATATAGAATCATTATTTTTCACAGTTTCATAAAATTAATTTTACAAATACCACCAACCAACTAATGACCTTTGTTGAGTTAGATAAGGTACCTAATAGTTCCAAATAATCTAAACTCCAATAATTATATAAATATTATTAGTACAAGGGACACTCCACTAAAGACACAATACTATACTCTTAGATTAATTATCACGTCTTTTATAGAGATTTAATCAACTAATCTGGATTAACCGATCCATCTAGCATATTCTATACCATATATAGAATCCCTATACAATATTGTAGTTGGATAGGTGAAATTATCATAATACCCTTCCAATACATATTTACCTTTAAGCTACCATCTTTCTATCAAGGAATAATGCTGTCGATAATTCTGTTCTCATTGGCCATTTAGACAAAATTATCGACCAATTCACAAAGTGAATACTAAGATCTTAGATTTAATTATTCAATGAATTCTGAAAAATCTTAAAGTGACATTAATATATAGTGTCCTTAACTATTCGGTGTTCATGTCAATTCATATATCATAACTTCTAATATGCCAGAGTTCACCTCTAATTTCACAGATACTAGACTTTTAACAAATCAAAAGACTATAACCCGTGAAAGCAAGTTCAATCAAACATTAAGAATTAAGACCTACATGCTAAGAGCTAGTTTGTGGTAACAAAAGAATTGAGTTATCACACTCCAATTTTTCACATTACTTGGTCCTATTCAATACACAACTTATTTATGTTATACTAGTGTTTCTATCAGAAGTCAGACGCTTCAATGATTTAAGATATATCATTCTCGTTGAAATAGATAAACACTACAATCTTCAGTAAATTGTGAACTAATTAATTTAGACCTAGAGAAAAACATAAATCTCCCCATAATTAACACTTACTCATGTTTTTTTTTATACACAAATAAAGTCATAGAATCTTTTTCAGATAAATAAACTATTCAACTGGGATAGTTTAATCTAACAAATATCATAATTGCATATAAGAGAAAGTTGTTTACACTAAAAGGGTAAAATTAAAAATCTACCTTTTAGGGAAAATTTCCCAACACAAATGACATGTCGTTTTAGCCCTTAATCAAAAACTAAAATGAAGTGGTATTTATATGAAATAGTGGCCAAACACTACCATGAAAGACATGTTGTTTTTGGTTGTGAACCAAACAACATTTCGTTCCATTACAAAATGACAGCGAAGCAACAGAGTAAACGAAATATCATTTTTGGTTGTGAACATGTCGTTCCAGTACAAAACGACGACTAAGCAATAGAGCAAATGACATGTCATTTTTTGTTGTGAACCAAATGGCATATTGTTTCTGTACAACGACAACGCCTCTTTCTTTAAAAAAATGAAGGGTCATTTTTCTCCTAACAAAGGACAAATGACATATCGTACGGAGTAATCCTTGACCTCCATTTGGGTTCTGCACCCCGATATGGCTAGTTTTAGGCCTCTCGTGCTCCCTTTTCGATGATTTTGGTGGGATTTTATTTTAAATTCTATTTCCATTAGTTTTATGACATTTATTTGGCAAAAAAAGGCTCCAAATAGGTGTAGAAAAGTCGACAAAAATTATCCAATTTTATGGTTTCAAAAATCTTCAAAAAACTTATTAAATCTGTCCAAACAAATATAACCACCATAAATGAGATTCCTACAACACATTTATCATCAATAAATAAAATAACGATTGTTTGTACTCAAAATAATTCTCAAAAAAAAAATCGATACATTTACATGAAAAAAACCGAAAAATTCTGAAAAAAATTAAAAAACATAAGATAAATGGTTTAGCTCTTGATACCAATTGTTGAATTAATATTCATAAAACATCTAACAACATTCTATTTAAGTTTAAAGCATATTAATAAAATGGACATTACCTCTGTATAGTGGGCTAAGGTGTTGACTGGCCATTGTTGACTCTCCGACGGCTTCTAGCTACAAAAATGGTGAAGAATGAAGACGGATTATGGTGTTTAACACTCCTTGGGTACCCTTGAGGTTTTAGCCAAAAACCTACACAAAATAAACACCCCCACACTGCCACAAAATAGTCAAAAACCGGTTTTGTCAAGAAATGAGCTGGTGGGCTGTCACATATATAGCAAAACACACCTTTAGCCTAACGGGCTGGCCACGGTATCCAAAGAGTGAAACTATAAGCCTCATATATATTAAAATGTATGATTCATCCCATTATGGTCCAATTAGCAATACTATGCAAAGTCAATTATACTACAAATATAGTTATCCTTAACATGCTTTAATTAAGACATATAGCGAATTACTAGTGATTATAATAGTACATACAAAATGTTTCAACATTTATCACTAGACTAGGCATATGACCATAACATGAAATTGCTAGTGTTAGCTGGAATAAAATTTCTGAAAATATTTTCACAAAATCATTTTCAAAAACACCATAGTTTTGTAAAATCAAGAAATGCAGCGAAATTAGTCGTTTAAAATTTTTCCGTTTACAAAACGTTTTGGATCGTGATCAAATATAAATTAACTCTTGATCTAGACAAGAATAATACCAGAATCATTCCACAACCTTCTCGTCTTTCTGTCTATTCTCGAAAGTCGTTTGATTGATCCGGTGAGTGATCACCTTCTTGATTCCCAACAAAGAAATCCGCAGATGAACAAGAAGACAATCTTCTTGAAACGATTTCTCTGTATTNATTTTGATGGGATTTTATTTTAAATTCTATTTCCATTAGTTTTATGACATTTATTTGGCAAAAAAAGACTCCAAATAGGGTAGAAAAATCGACAAAAATTATCCAATTTTATGGTTTCAAAAATCTTCAAAAAACTTATTAAATCTGTCCAAACAAATATAACCACCATAAATGAGATTCCTACAACACATTTATCATCAATAAATAAAATAACGATTGTTTATACTCAAAATAATTCTCAAAAAAAAAAATCGATACATTTACATGAAAAAAACCGAAAAATTCTGAAAAAAAATTAAAAAACATAAGATAAATGATTTAGCTCTTGATACCAATTGTTGAATTAATATCCATAAAACATCTAACAACATTCCATTTAAGTTTAAAGCATATTAATAAAATGGACATTACCTTTGTATAGTGGGCTAAGGTGTTGACTGGCCATTGTTGACTCTCCGACGGCTTCTAGCTACAAAAATGGTGAAGAATAAAGACAGATTATGGTGTTTAACACTCCTTGGGTACCCTTGAGGTTTTAGCCAAAAACCTATACCAAATAAACACCCCCACACTGCCACAAACTAGTCAACAACCGGTTTTGTCAAGAAATGAGCTGGTGGGCTGTCACATATATAGCAAAACACACCTTTGGCCTAACGGGCTGGCCACGGTATCCAAAGAGTGAAACTATAAGCCTCATATATATTAAAATATATGATTCATCCCATTATGGTCCAATTAGCAATACTATGCAAAGTCAATTATACTACAAATATAGTTATCCTTAACATGCTTTAATTAAGACATGTAGTGAATTACTAGTGATTATAATAGTACATACAAAATGTTTCAACATTTATCACTAGACTAGGCATATGACCATAACATGAAATTGCTGGTGTTAGCTGGAATAAAATTTCTGAAAATATTTTCACAAAATCATTTTCAAAAACACCATAGTTTTAAAAAATCAAGAAATACAGCGAAATTAGTCGTTTAAAATTTTTCCGTTTACAAAATATTTTGGATCGTGATCAAATATAAATTAACTCTTGATCTAGATAAGAATAATACCAGAATCATTCCACAACCTTTTCGTCTTTCTGTTTATTCTCGAAAGATGTTTGATTGATCCAGTGAGTGATCACCTTCTTGATTCCCAACAAAGAAATCCGCAGATGAATAAGAAGACAATCTTCTTGAAACGATTTCTCTGTATTGACCGAAAATACCAAGGATGTAATCCCTAGGGTTGGCTGATTTTCTGCTCTCCCTTTCTCTCTGTTATGTGTGTGACACTCTATTCTCAAGAGGGTGTTTCACGTGTAGTGTTCTATATTACAGTTAGAGAACTTTTCTCCTAACTATAGAGAGATTAGTAAATCCTAATGGGCTTATTGGGATTCTTAGGGTCAACTGATCATCAAATAACTATTGGGCTTTGATTTAAGCTAGACAGGTGACCAGATGGATCCATAAAGCCCAGGCTCTAATAGACCATATACCCACTATCATAATTAACTTTTAATTATGATTGAATCTTGTCCAGTAATATTGGGGCACACTATTATAAGTCCAATATTGAACTCTTGGACTAAATGTCATTTATTTTCTGTGAAGCTTATTAACAATTAATTAGCTTGATCCATTTAGCATATACTATACATGTAGACATACTCCCAATGCAATGTTGTACTAGCAGGGTAAAATTACCATATTACTCCTCTAGTACATATTTACATTTGAGTTGCCATTTTTCATATAATGGATAATAGTTGATTACGGTGTTTGTATATGCTAATACTAACATAATCAAATTCACATAGTGAATACTGGGGCCCTAGTTTATATTATCCAAGTACTTGAAAAAACTCAAAGTGACATCATATGCATGGTGTCCATCATGAAAAACGTTCTACACATTTATCTTCCACGGTACTAGAGTTTGAACCATAAATCAGAACTAGTCCTTGAGTAACTCAAAAAGATAAAACACATAAAAGTAAGTCCATTAATCACTAGGATTAAGGTCTCCTATAATAACGCTAGATTAGTAAAATTAGAAATTTGAGTTACAGCACTTGACCTGAAATTCTAATTCACTTGATCATGTTCGATACTGTTATAACTTTCTTATAACACAGTAGTGTTTCTATCTGAAGACTCACTTCGATAATTAGAGACTTCATTAATTAAATAGATAACACTACATTCTATGGCATAGTAAAGTATTCCAACTTTAATATGCAGAATAGGAACAATTTAATTTAGACATAATAAAATAAAGAATATAATGTCTCCCACATATGAACTCATCATACGAATAATTCTTTATTACTCATTTCTTGTCTTGGAATCTTTTTAGATGTTTGGATAAGATAAACATACACATCACATGTATAGCAATGGGACACAAATGAAATAGAAATTCATAATATGGAATTTATTAATAACAAAATAGACAAATAAATAATCCAATAAATATTTTTTATAATGTCTAAATAATAAACTACTTTATAGAGCATTATTCCAACAATCTCCCACTTGGTTTTTAAAGCAGATGTGACATATCACATAGTCCTATTCCTTCTAGGTGGTCCTCATCCTTAAATACTTTGGAAGCCAAAGATTTGATAAAAGGATCAGCAAGGTTCTCTGCAGGCACTATCTTACTTATTGTCATATCTCCTCTTTGAACAATTTCTCTGAGTACATGATATTTCATCTCTATGTATTTTCTCCTCTTGTGGTTTCTGGGCTCTCTGGGGTTAGCAACTACTCCATTATTATCACAGTAAAATATCATAGGTTGTTGTGCTCCAGGTACTACCTTAAGATCTAAAAGGAAATTACGAAGCCAGACCGTCTATTTTAGCTACTTCAGAAGCCGCCACATATTCAGCCTCAATGGTTGAATCCGCAACACAAGATTACTTGATACTTCTCCATATAATGGCTCTACCAGTAAAGGTAAAGACTGAACCAGAGGTTGATCTTCTAGAGTCTTTATCAGATTGAAAATCCGAATCAGTATATCCAACAAGTGTTAGATCTTCTTTAGAATATACAAGCATATGATTTCTAGTTCTCCGAAGATACTTTAGAATATGCTTGACTGCACCCCAATGTTCAGGTCCTAGATTGGATTGGTAACAACTTACAATCCCAACAGCATAACAAATATCTTGTCTTGTGCAAAGCATGACATACATGAGACTTCCCACTACCGAAGCATAAGGAATATTTCTCATCTGTTCCTTCTCTTTTTCTATCTTAGAAGAATTCTCATTAGACAGAGTAATTTTTTTACGAAAGAGTGTTAAACCTTTCTTGGAATTATCCATTGCAAACCTTACCAGTATTTTGTGTATATATGAAGCTTGTGATAAAGCTATGCATTTGTTCTTTCTGTCTCGTAGAATCTGTATTCCCACAACATAGCAAGCTTCACCTAAGTTTTCATATCAAACTGTTGTGCTAATCAGACTTTCACTGATGATAATGATCCAACATCATTCCCAATGATTAGAATATCATCAACATACAGTATCAGAAAAATCACTTTATTATCTTGAATTCTTTTATAAACACAAGGCTTATCTATGTTTCATTCAAAACCATAAGACTTAATTGCTTCATCAAATCTTATGTTCCATGATGTAGATGCTTGCTTGAGTCCATAAATAGATATGTTAAGTTCATAAACTTTTCTTTCTTGACCCTTTTCAACAAATCCCACTGGTTGTATGATATAGATACATTCGCCAAGATTTTCATTCAGGAATACAGTCTTGACGTCCATTTTCCATATCTTATAATCAAGAGATGCAACAATAGATAAGAGTATGAGAATAGACTTGATCATAGCTATAAAGAGAGAAGATTTCTTCATAGTTGATACATTCCTTCTGTGTATAACCCTTTGCAACTAATCTTACCTTGAAAGTCTCTACTTTCCTGTCTATTTCTCTCTTTCTCTTATAGACCCTCTTACACCTAATGGATTTTATCATTTTAGGTGGATTTACAAGTTCCCAGACTTTATTAGAGTACATGGACTCTATTTCAGATTCCATTGCCTTTTGCCAGAGATCTTTATCAATATCATCAATTGCCTCATTGTAGGTGTAAGGATCAGATTCTTGGTCACAAGATTCTCCTATTCCTAAGTATCTTTCAGGTTGCCTCATAACTCTCCCACTATGACGAGGATCCAATGTTTGTTGAGTTTCAAGTGATTTATCTTTTCTAAACGCTTTCTTTATCTTATTTTCTATAGATGGGCTGATAATATTATCAGTTAATTCTTCTAGAACTAATTTACTTTTGGGTTTGAAATCTTTCATATAGTTTTCTTCCAAGAAAGTAGTGTTTGTACTCGTACTCACAAACACTTTCTTATCTTCAGTACTATAGAAATAATACCCTCTAGTTCTTTTTGGGTAACCTACCAATAGACACAATTCAGATCATGATTCCAACTTAGTTGTTTTCCCTTTCAACACGTATGCTGGACAACCCCAAATATGGATATGACGCAAACTAGGTTTATGTCCTTTCCATAGTTCAAATGGAGTCTTAAATACTGACTTAGAAGGAACTCTATTTAGCAGGTACGTAACATTTTCTAAGGTATAACCCCAAAAAAGATGCGGGTAATTATGAATAACTGAGCATCGACCTAACCATATCCAAAAGTGTCATATTTCTTCTTTCAGCAATACTATTTAGTTTTGGCGTACAAGATGCTGTGAGTTGGGATAGGATCCCATTGTCTGTGAGAAATTCAGAGAATTCCCTAGAGAGTATTCACCACCTTGATCAGATCGAATGGTCTTTATATTTTTTCCTAACTACTTTTAAGTTTCCTCTTTGAATTCTCTGAACTTTTCAAAAGAATCTAATTTATGTTGCATTAGGTAAACATAACCAAATTTAGAATACTCATCCGTAAATGTAATGAAGTATTCAAAACCTCCTTGAGCTTGAATATTAAAGGATCCGCAGACATCAGTGTGTACTAATTCAAGACATTCTTGAACTCTAAGGCCTTTTCCAGTAAATAGTCTTTTAGTCATTTTACCTTCTAGAAAAGATTCATAAGTTGGTAATAGTTTGAATTCTAACAGACTTAGAGGTCCATTATTGACTAACCTTTGAATTCTATTTAGGTTAATAAGACCGAGTCTCAAATGCTAGAGATAAGTTTCATCATTAGTACTCACTATTACTTTCTTATGTTTAGGTTCTACATGTTCAGAATCATTTTCAAGATTGTGCAATGAGATGCTTTTAGGTTGAATAAGAAAGGATTATCCCTATGAGTACCAGTGCAAATAAGACTTTTATTCTTTCTAATAGAAACTTTATTGTCACAATGAATAGAATAACCTTGTCTCATCAAACAGGAAATAGAAATCAAATTCCGTTTAAACATCAGAATATAATAACAATTCTTTATTTCTAAAAACCTAAAATCATTGAAATTCAAAATAACATCTCTCAATCGCAACATGAACTCTTCACTAGCGAACTTCCTAGTTTCCTTGAATCCCTGCAAAGTATTACAAACATGGTCAGTGGCTCCTGAATCTACGATCTAAGAATCGATAGAATCAACCACATGACAAGCCTCAGTAAACAATAAATTGTCATTACCTTATTTGTCCTTGTCGTTGTCCTTCTCCTTTTTAAGGGCAGGTAAGTTTTACAGTTCCTCTTCTAATGTCCATCCTCACCGTAGTAGAAACATTTTCCCTTTGGTTTGGTATCCTTCTTGGTTTTCTTTTTCTTTGGAGTCAGAGAAGCAGGAGTCTTTTTCTTTCCCTTACTTTTGCCTTTCGACTTAGTTTGGAAGAACTAGCTTGTGCTATATTAGCCTCAGCTGACTCCGACTTATTCTTCTTAAGAATATTCTCAGTAATTTGCAGATCTTTCATAAGGCCAGTAAGAGTATTATCTTTCCGGCAAATCTCATGATCAATTTTAAATTGAGTGAAGGTGTTTGACAATGTGTTCAAAACTATGTCAATTTGGGTATTACAATCAATTTCAGCTCCAAGGATTTCTAGTTTGTTAAGGTATGCGATGACTTTCATCATATATTCCAGAACTGGAGTACCCTTCTTTTGACAAAGATTCGTGAATGTACTTGTAGCCTCATTTTTAGCTTGATGACCAAGACTGGCGAATATTTCGTCAAAACTCAGCATAATGTCAACAGCAGTATCCATCCTATGATGATGTTGTTGCAATATATTGCTCATTGAGTACTTAGCCATCTCATCAGATTGCTTCCACTTATTATATAAGTTTCTTTCATCGGTGGTGGATTCCTCAATTGGCTGAGCAAGACATGGAGTAGTGAGAACTCACTTATGTTTGTCAGCAGTAAGCACTATATGTAGATTACATTTCCAGTCTACATAGTTTTCACCGTCTAACTTATTTTGTATGAGTAAAGTGGATAAAAGATTAAGTGCCATATCTACTGAAAAATAAATAAACATTCCACATATAAGCAAACATCATTTATTATGTTTCGAATAATTAACATAAAGTATTAAGCATATAATATGCAAGTGAAGTATCCCTAAGACTATCACTTATATTCATGATAATTTAACCTATCACTGATTACAAGCCTCCTATGGGAAGTCATACAATCAGCAAGTCAAACTGAAACAATTTAAATTAGTAGATAGACAGATAACTCTTATCCCATATTTCTAACTACCATTCTCTTTGGTCCTCTAATCGACTAATAAGAACTCCTACAGGAGGATATTAATATTTCGAGTTGAGTGTTTAACTATTGTTTCAGTAATTAAGCTTTTTATATAAGACTGTCTCCTACGGGCAATCAGTCTCATATAGTATACCTAGTACCTTATCTTTAGAGGCTCATTTCCAGTATTACCCAGACGAAAAACCCTCCTACGAGAGCTCAGCAAGTTTATGAGGCAAGGCTCATCCTAATACATAACGAACCAACAATGGAGACTATAGGTATCACATACCTTCTCCCACTCAATATTTTATAATAAGGGATTTATAGATTTTATTCATTTATCTAACTAACTTAGTAACCTAAAATCTGTTATGTAAGCATGTTCATATTTGTATGAGAGTAACTCTAATTTTTTATATGACATGTTACTAAAGATCATATAATACTTAATTATTAGGTATGCATGCAACATTGTCCTAATAATACCAATGTTGTAAGCAAATACATAATTAATTGTTAATGATTTATTAATTTCTGATAATTTAAAATTATTTAATATTGAAATAATTCTAATNCATATAATTAGTTTTTCAAAATATCTATTCAAAATTTGAATTTAAATCTAAAAAGATATTATCTCATAATATCTAATTTTAAAATTTTCCATTTTAAAATATCTCTAATTATTCAAACAATAATTAAGATATTATGGATATCAATCATATCCATAATTCAAATTAAATATCCTATCAATTAAAATTTCAAAAATTCAAATTTACTAAGGATTTTAAAATTTTGAATTTAAAATTTAATCTATCAATTTTCATATAACTATGGATAAATTAAACTAATTTTAAAATTAAAATAATTAAAATTATGGCCGAAAATACAAAACGTGTCGGGACAAACTGACGGATGGAACGGGAAGCCGGTATGAGGCCACGCTCAGGACAACTACCAGGCATCAACGGGCTCGCATAATGCTACGCGGCCTTGCTTGAGACAACTCCCGAGCGACAATGGGCTTGCATAGTTCTCGTACGTCAAATGTACGAGACGGCACCCCGAGCGGCAAAGGCACAGGAGGCCACCCGCGCAGCCGGCGCGTAGGAGCCCGCCTACTGGCCATACGCTGGCTGGCCGACCACAGGCCACGGGCCACCCTGCATGTGCGGGCTGCACCCACGTGGCCTGTGCGGGGAGGTAGCTCACAGGCCACGCGTGGGGTGCATCTGCGCGGCCAGCGGCACCTCACCCGCGCGGCCATGCGCGGGGTTGTGCAGGTCATACCTGCGCACTGGTCACACCTATAGGGCTCACGCGGACGGTGTGCACGGCTCCTAGCTGTGCACTACTGCGTCATTTCGTTTTTTTTAATTGAAAAAACAGTTTTCATAAAGCTCTAAAAAACAATTAAAGATCAAAATATTTCCATGCATAGTTTTATCAAGAACATAAAACATGAACACATAGAAATCAAGAACATGCCGAAAATTGAAAATCAAATAAACATGATCATTTCCTCGTAGCAACATCTAATCAAATAATCATGCAAAATCAATGAATCTATTGACCATCATACAAACTAGAGCATACTCATAACATGAACAAGACCAAACATAAACAAAACCTTTTTGGAAATCAAAAATATCAATCAACAAGAGAATAGACCGGAGTAAAACATGCTAAATCAATAATAAAACCATGCTCTGGTACCAATTGCTGGTGTTAGCAGGAATAAAATTTCCGAAAATATTTTCATAAAATCATTTTTAAGAACACCATAGTTTTGTAAAATTAAGAAACGCAATGGAATTAATAGTTTAAAATTTTTCCTCTTACTAAAAGTTTCGGATCGTGATCTAATATAAATTAACTCTTGATTTAAACAAGAACAATACTCAAAATCGGTCCACAACCTTCTCGTCTTCCCATCTATTCTCAAAAGCTGTTTGATTGATCCGGTGAGTGGTCAATAAAAAGATCCACAAACGAATAAGAACACAATCTTCTCGAAATGATTTCTCTGGGTTGACCAAAAATACCAAGGATAGAATCCTAGGGTTGGCCGATTTTCTGCTCTCCCTCTCTCTCTGTTATACATGTGACACTCTCTTCTCAAGGGGGTATTTCATGTGTAGTATTCTATATTGCAGTTAAAGAACTTTTCTCTTAACTACAAAGAGATTAGTAAATCCTAATGGACTTATTGGGTTTGTTGGGGATAACTGATCATCAAATAAATATTGGGCTTTAATTTAAGCTAGACACCGGACCAGATGGATCCATAAAGCCCAGGCTTCAATAGACCATATACCCACTATCATAATTAACTCTTAATTATGATTGAACCTTGTCCATTAATATTGGGGCACACCACTATAGATCCAATATTGAACACTTGGACTAAATGTCATTTATTTTCCGTGAAGCTTATTAAAAATTAATTAGCTTGATCCATTTAGCATATACTATACCTATAGACATACTCCCAATGCAATGTCATACTAAGAGGGTGAAATTACCATATTACCCCTCTAGTACATATTTGTTGTATTAAAGGAAATTTGAAACTTTAGGGAGTAGAAAGAAGGGAATACAGAACAAATAAAACAATTTAAGTGGCAAAGATTTTGATATTTTTGTTAAGATATTTCTTAATATATTATATCTATAAATCACAAAATTTGTATCCCAACGCTATTTTTTGTTTTTAATAATTTTTTGCTCTATAATAAGAGGGAAAAATCGTTACTTGGTTAAAATTCATGGGATATTTTGATATTTTTAAAGAAAATTTATCAGTTTTAACTCGTGTTTGATGAGGTGAAGAAAAAATGAGTTTTAATTACTTGATTCTATGTGTACACTATTGGTATTTGAACCTAACACTTAGGAAAAAAACATACATGCATACAAAAATGGAAAAATACATGATCACATCATGAACACAGCGGAAAAATTAGCGAATTTAGGTTTTGAAATTTTTACATGAAAATAATTTTCATAATCATAGAATATGCATATATGATATATAGGATCATATATATCATAAATCAAATCTAGATACATAAACTCTAGAGATGAGATTAGGGTTTACTTCTTATAGCATGCTCCTTGTTGATCTCCTTGTTGATGGCGATCAAATCTCCAATCCTAGATCTTTTTGTCTATGCTCTTGCTCTTGGTTGATAAGGCGAGTAAGTACCAAGTTGAATCTTTCATTGGATAACAATCAAGAACACCTTCTTGATCTTTTGGAACACCAGGATGTGAGATGAGACTATGAAATTACAGGAAACTTTTCTCTCCTCGTTTAAACTAAGGTGGCCAAATTCTCTCTCTCCATGTGCCTTATACGTGTAACAACGTATATGTTACTGTGCAGTTTTTTTCTCTCATATATCTTATATATATGAGGCCCAATTGCTAACCCTAGTCCAACTAGGATCGGCTTAGTTCTCCAATTTGGACTTTGGGTGTATTTTTATAAATATATCTCATGAAACTTATTTCTAAAAATACCAACTTTTGTGTAGAATTATTATTTTACACAATTTCATGAAACTAATTTCACAAATACCACCAACCAATTAATGAGCTTTGTTGAGTTAGACAAGGGACTTAATGGATCCAAATAATCTAAGCTCCAATGGTATAATAAATACAAAATAACTTTTATTATGGTATTTATATAAATATTATTAGTAAAAAGGATGCACCACGAAAGGCTCAATACTGTACTCTTAGATTAAATGTCATACCTTTTATAGAGATTTAATCAACTAATCTTGATTAACTGATCTATCTAGCATATTCTATACCACATATACAATCCCGATACAATGTCGTAGATATATAGGTAAAATTACTGCAATGCCCCTTCAACACATATTTACCTTTAATTTACCATCTTTCTATCAAGGAATAATATTGTCAATAATTTCATTCTCATTGGCCATTTAGATAAAATTATCAACCAATTTATAAAGTAAATACTAAGATCTTAGATTTAATTATTACATAAATCTTGAAAGATCCTAAAGTGGCATTAATATATAGTGTCCTTAACTATTTGGTGTTCCCATCAATTCATAAGTCATAACCTCTAATATGCCAGAGTTTGCCTCTAAATTCACTGAGACTAGTCTTTTAACAAATCCAAAGGCTACAACCCATGAAAACAAATCCAATCAAACATCATGGATTAAGATTTATATGCAAAGAGCTAGTTTGTGGTAATATAAAAATTGAGTTACGACACTCCAATTCTTTATATTACCTGATCGAGTCCAATACACATAACTTATTTATGTTGTACTAGTGTTTCTATCATAAGTCAGACACTTCAATGATTTGAGGTATATCATTCTTGTTGAGATAGATAAAAACTACAATATTTAGTAAATAAAGTATCCCGTCTTTATTTACAAATTATGAACTAATTAATTTAGACTTAGATAAAGAAACAAGTCTTCACATGATTAACATGTAATCTTTTTTTTTTTTTTTTATATACAAGTAAAGTCATAGAATCTTTTTCAGATAAATAAACTATTCAACTAAGACAGTTTAATCTAGCAAATATCATAATTGCATGTAGGAGAAAGTTGTTTACACTAAATAGGTAAAATTAAAAATTTGCCTTTTGGGGCAAAAATCCCAACATACATAGTTCTATCTTTTCATATAAGGTGTAAGGTTATTTTATATTTTTAATAGGTGGATGAGATTATTACCATCTATATGTTTGCTCTTTTCAGCAAATGGTTGCTCCAAAAAAATTACCTAAGAAAGGTGAATTTTTAGCGTCTTTATCTAGATAAAAAAATTTAAATACTTTTATTGACACATTGTTGTTTTGTGTTTGGAAATATCAAGTATTTTTTAATTTTTTTTTATCTATACATGTATTGACATTCTTCGGTGTCGGCGAAGGTTGAATATTTTTTTATCTTTTATAATGAACTATTTATATCATTTTTACTATTTAATAAAATTATTTTTCATTAATTTACTTATTATTAATTATTAATATATGAATTAATCATATATATATTCTTAAATTATTTATCAATTACTAAAAAATTTAATTATTTATTATTAATTATTAATTGATAAATACTAATAATTAATTAATTTTTAAAAAATATAATGAGACATTTGTCGATGCATAAATGCTAGAGCGTTGACCAAAGTTTTATTAATTTAAAAATATATTAAGTTTTCCTTTTGTTGACATGTATTTTGTGTTGGCGTAAATCTAACCTTTTTACCGATGAAAGACTTTCACTGATACGGTCTACACATCGGTATATTTTGCGTTAGCATAAATCTGACATTTTTACCTACGCGTGTCATTTTTTATTGTGTCTGATTTTTAGCTACGGTATTTTGTATTTTGTTGACGATAATTTTTTAATATTGTTATCGACATTTCAATGTATCAGCAAAGTCTTATTCTTTGAAGTGATCTGATTGTATGATTACATTTTTTTTTTTAATTTTGCTTTGGTTTCTTTAATTTTTTTCTCTCATTGTCTTCGATATAAACTGAATGTTGATGCAACCTTAAATATAAAAGGAGAAATAATTGGCATAACAGATCTCATTGGCAATATCTATATCATTGATCCGTCGTTCACGGTAAAGAATAGTAGGCAATATCTATGCGATTGATCCATCATTTAAGATTGAGATATAGTAGCTTGAGATTGATCCATCATTTAAGATTGAGATATAGTAGCTTGAGATACTGAGGGTATGAAGTACTTTTTTTCTCAACTTTGTCAACCAATGTCATCAAAAATAGAAGAAATGGATTTCTCTTTTAAGGAAATACATGTCAAAAAATCAAAATGTTAGACCAAGTTAATTTAGTATAGCTTGTTTTATACATATATATATATATATTCACTAAAAGTGAGAAATATAAATTAAATTCAAATAATTTAATTATGAATACTTTTTTTTTTGTTCACATACCAGAGATAGAAACAAAACCCAAGCAGCCCGCATGTGAATTGCACCTGTACTCTTTAACTAGTGTAATTAGAAAAATATGTTAAATAATTAGCATGGACCCCACGACCTTCGCAACAAAATTCTTGCAACCAATCCCATAAGAGGATATTATTGTCTCTAGCTTAAGCAATAATCTTAATATTCCAAGAAAAATGATTATTTTGCTTTCTAATAATGTCGTAGTATTACTTATTGTTGATGGAGGTTTTATCAACAATGAATTTAGAACAAATTGAGTGATGTGGCTGGTATAAATTGAAGCAATAAATCAAAACAAATAAAGAGAGAGAGATTTATAGTGATTCGGCCCCAAAAAAGATGAGCCTACGTCCACTGTTTTTGCACTATTTTGATGAAGAATTACAAACAATCAAGGTTACAACCTTGTCTGAGAAGAACTAGAGATCTGGGAAAAACTAGAGAACAATTGGAACTCTCTACTTGCTTTTCTTAGCTTGGCTTTGCTTGAATTGGTTTGGCGTTGGGTTGATGATCTTTCAATTGAGAACATCCGGTCCTTTATATAGGCTAAGGTAACCTTATGTCCCAAGGATCCTTGTGTCACTAGGAGATAATTACAAATGAGTAATTATCCAATTGGGTAACATAGATTAAGTAACTGAATAATTAAATAACTATTCGGAATGGGTAACCAGCCCATTCCAAATAGGAGACTTCTGTTTCCCTTTCCTGGTAGGTCTCTTTTATTTACTTGTTTCCTTTTCCTTATGAGTTTCCTGTTTGTAAAGGTCAACTATGCGGAGAAGGTCGCACGTAAATTTCACGGAAGAGGTCGCATGTACAGAGGAGGTCGCATATAATCTTCTCGGAGGAGGTCGCTCATACACCTTATGCGACCTTGAGATTTTATACCGTGTAATAATTGCCCCCCAGCTCCATTAGTTCTTTAGGACGAAATGGAGCTTCAAATCATCATGCGACCCTAAACACGTGGCGCCACGATTACACCCCGAAATCTGAATAATCAAAGACACACCGAATCTCAAACCCTGCCTTTTAAGATCACGCGTATCTTCTTCTCAGAGGCTGAACCACGTGTAATCCTTACTGAAGGAGCGAAATTTGAGGAGGCTAACCGTCATCGAATCTTTTCGAATTCTGACTCTTCGGATGAAATTAAATCCCGCGCAATCCTCAGCCGTAAGATCTGAAATTCAAATCTTTCAATCCACAGCTGTGATCCATCGGTATTTGGGTTATAAATACCAGGAATCACTGTTCATTATTTCATTTTCTGAAAACTCTTCGAACCCTATCGTCGCCTTAGCTCGCTCGAATCAAACCTCTTCGTAAAAGTCTTGAATCGTCTTCAACCTATTTCTGTGAAATTTCGAGCCGACTTCAACCTTCTGAAAAGGTCAGTTTATCTCTTTCCCTCTTTTCTATTTTTTAATCTCCAGGAATAAATTCTCTCTCACCGAAGTGAAGCGAGAGAAATTTCCTTTTATACATCTCTTTTTTCTTCTGTGAAGTAGTTTAAGATTGATTTTATGAAAAGTACTAAGGTCTGATACCTTATTCTATTCACTGTTTTGAATTTCTGCTTACCGATGAACTGCTCGAACACCTTCTGATGAACTGCTCGAACATTCTGACGAACTGCTCGAACATTAGGGATAATCTTTGCTTGAATAATTTATTCTTGGCATGAATACTTAGAACACTATCATAGTAGTAATCCCCAATATCTAAATCCGTGCATTTCTTTTCAGATGTCTAGTAGTGAGGACTTTAGGGAAGGGAATGCATTTTCTGGAGAGTCTAACTCGAGTGTTAGCTCCATTAATCTTGAGGATTATGTTGAATCTGAGCCCGATGTTGAAATAACAGGGGCCAGACAAAGTAGTCCTCGAATAGGTGATCTTCCCCAGGATCAGTGGCCCAGACACATTAGGGATGCTCCTGCTTTTTCCTCCGGCTTCCCGTACGTGGAGGGGAACTGGTCATGCACTAACATTCGCACAAGCTGCACATCAAACAAAATCAAAAAAATTACGAGCAGCTTTAAGATCGCCATCCCTCTTCGTCTACCCACAGAATTCAATCGACCACACACTCCACCTCTAGGGCTCGCTTCCTTCTCTGAGGCAGTCCTCAAATGTGGCGTCCACCTTCCTCTCCATCCTTATATTAAATCCTTAGTAGACTATTACGGGGTCGTTCCTTTTCAATTAACCCCCAATACTTATAGGTATATGGTAGGTCTGTACATACTATACCATAAATTAGGTTTAGAAACCCCCACTCCTGAAGAATTTGCTTGGTTCTACCAAGTCAAATCAAACCCTTCAGACTTCGGCTTCTTCTATGCGAGCAAATGGTCGAGCCAGGCTATAAAAACGATCTATGGGGTCCATAACGATAT
>JXTB01000481.1:72833-99544 GCA_002914805.1 Parasponia andersonii
CCCTTGGAAATTTGAAACTGCTCGGTTATACCAAGATGTGCCATGAGAAGCCAGACATGAGTGAGGAGCTCTCCGCCTCGCCTGAGCTGCTGGCCATGGTGGCTCCACCTACACTGGTTGGCCGCATACGACAGAATTTCGACCCATACTCGACTGATTACATCCCACCGCCTCTCTATTTCTGGCAAGTACGTCTTCAAATCTTTGGCAAGAACACATGCCTCAAATAGGACCGATTTACTTCTGTCTCCTTTCACTTCCGACGGAGGCACGTCGGTGTTCACCTTCATCAACATCTCGCGAGCTTCCTTGGGATCCTTCTTATGTCCTCTTTCGTCGAAAAACTCGGAAACCTCCGAACACGTGTCCTGAAACCTTATCTGTACGATCCCGTTTGGCAGCATGAAGGGGCAATCGACAGCAAGATACATCATGTAGTCCGACAACAACTTACTCACTGTGTGATTCGTTTTACCTGCTTCACTTGTCGGGGGATTTTCGGTATAATAACACAGATCAGTTGCAATGTGCCATAAAAGAAGGCTTTGATCGAATTCTACTTCAACGGTCCAACCAAATACGTCTTCTAATTTTTCCTTCTTGAGGACCTGATCACCTCTCTTATGGCAAAATTCCTTGCAGCCCCGGAAATCATCACGCTCACCGCCTGAGTTCTTTTCCAGCTGCTCAAATATGAGTTTCTTCAATTCCGGGAGCACATCTTTCCTGTCTCTGTTGCAGTACTTGTCTACCAATTTATCAATGCAAAAGATCTTCTGAAGAGCAATACACCTTGGTGGCTCCTCTTTGAGGCAAACACTTAGTAAGTTGTACTGTGACAACTTATTAGACCACCCCCAATTGAATTTGAATCGATCGGCTGCCGCCATCGTTTTCTTGTGCTTGCTCAACCATAGCATTGCCCAGTCAGACAAGAGCAGTACAATCACTGCAAAAATCTCTATGATCATTGCTCCAACCAACAATATGTAAGATATAGTTACATCCACACCGGAGTAGGCCTCCTTATCGGTGAACATGAAGGCAAAAAGTACTAAGACTATGGAAGAAAAGCTGATGCCACGTAGAACTGCGCCTGTCCGCGTGTGGATAAAGACCGCCTTTGTGTAAAAAACGTCGTATATGAATCCCAGCTCGACCTCAATCACCTTGAAAGCCTCATCAGACGTTAACGATTTGCGTTTGAAGAAAGATCGGCTCTTGGTGATATCACGATAACTGAGGATAAGATCAGCGCATAGCCGCCTGAAAGTTTGGAAGAAATCATGAGCTCTGCGAACTATTTCCTCCCTTGCTATAGTATTTCTCTCGTTCTTAGGACCCTCGCCGGCTTCATGAACGGTTTCCGTACCTGCATTAGTACTGCTCACGATTTCGCGAGAATTCTGGCCGGCTTCATGTACGTCGGGAGGACTCTGGCGGGCTTCGTGAACGATTTCTGTGCTACAATTATTATTTCTCGCGATTTCAGAAGTCTCCCCTGCGTCGTGAACGATTTCCGTGCTCGAATTAGTATTTCTCGCTGTTTCAGAACTCTCCCCTGCTTCGTGAACGATTTCCGTGCTTGAATTATTAGAATTTCTCGCTATTTCAGAACTCTCCCCTGCTTCGTGAACGATTTCCGTGCTTGAATTAGTAGAATTTCTCGCTATTTCAGAACTCTCCTCTGCTTCGTGAACGATTTCCGTGCTCGAATTAGTACTTCTCACTATTCTGGGAGGACGCTCGCCGGCTTCCGTGCTTGAATTAGTATTTCCCACTAGTCTGGGAGGACGCTCGCCGGCTCCCGTTCTTGAATTAGTATTTCCCACTATTCTGGGAGGACTCTCGCCTGCTTCGTAAGCTTCATTAATGACCGTCGAGCTTATAATGAGAAAACCCTCTTCTTTTTTGACGTTATACTCGTCCATGTATGTAGCGTAATTGGGGCCAGGGTCAGGAGGAGGAAGCATGGACTCCCTGAAATGCTCACTACTGGCAGATCTCAGAGCCCAGGTCCTCTCTCCAAACTTGATAATGCCAGCTATGAACATGGGAATCGATAAAAAGTTCAACGTATTCGAGTCCCAGGCCCTGAGGAAGACATAGAAAGCTACACCCACCTGAACAACAAGTCCGAGCAAGTGTCTCAGCCACAACTCGTTGTCTTCTAAAGAGTAAGCAGTGATGGTGTCTGGACCACCAAGGTGGAGGAGGAGAAATGGAGCCCAAAACGCCGTGATCACGTAGTCTGGGTCCGGGGAATCGTTGCCTGACTTGGAGTTGTCTTCTTGGTTGTTGGAGAGTACGCCAAGTGAAACAGTTGCGACCGAGTCCGCCGACAAGTAGGCGAGCCATAGAATGATTCTGACAATGTTGCGGGTCGAATGTTTTCTCCAGTTTCCAATCAAAATTAGGATGATCTGCAGAACAAGGCTAGTTAGAACCAGAGCACGGAGCTCCCACTCGTTCCATAATTCTCTCACTTTTTCCGGGAAAATTTGCATTGCGTTCCTTCTTTTTGAGAGGATTATGAAACTACTGATGCCTGCAAATGTGAATATATATATATATATATATATATCATGACTTTTAAGTATTTACGTATAATCATAAGCGGCAGAAATATATGAATGAAGTGGGAGAGAGTTTTATGACCAAGTAATCTTACTTTTGACAAACATGTTTCTATCTCAAAATGGCAGCAGAGAACTGGAAAGATCTGAAGGTAGTGATGCGTTAAACAACCTTCAAAATGCGGACACAGGCTAACGCTAAAGAAAGGAAGCTCTTTAATTTAAAGTCAATGGAGAAGTTGTAGGTGCAATTTTGAACTCAAAACAGGCGAATCAGAATGGTGAGATGATAGCAGAAAGTGGAAAGGAAAGTTGAAGACACAAGGCCCCTTCTTACCTAAAAATAATTCAACAAAAAGTGCCACTTATTGTCTTACAAGTTTTGGGGGATGTGCCCAACGTATACATGTCTTTGAATATATGATTTCAATGTAAAATATGAAATACATTTGATACAGATTAGGATGATTAATAATTATGATTATTGTTTTACTTCCAAAAAAAAAAATGATTATGGTTATCATTATTGTCATTTAGGAATTAGGATTATCTTTATCATTAGGTTTTTATCTCATTTTTTAAATTAAAATGTCTGTTTGTTTTAAATTCTTTTTCTTAGTGACTCTTAGCTGCAAGTGAATTTGTAGGTTAAAAAAAATACAAATGTTTATCCATTAAACGTTAAATTGATTGGCGTAAGTTTACATCCTGTAACCATGATTTAGCTCAGTACAATTCAGCTGCGAACCGATTAGCCTTAGAATGTGTATGGACATGGACCATAGCATTCGGAGAACAGCAGATAAGCAAAACAATAACATAGACTAAGGCAACAACATGTACTAGTAGATGCAAACTGCGTTACGAGGATAGCTACAAATATAACAAACATTATGCTTTTTCTCTTCCAGGCTACTCTTACAAAAAGTTGTTTTTATCATCGTATCCATGTCTCATAGTTTGAAATCAAAAGGACTTGTTCACTATATCTTTTTCACTCCAAAATCAGCTTAGTCCTAGCATGGCCGTCTGCAATTTGAATTTGTTTGGTTATACCAAGATGCGCCATAAGAAGCCAGACATGAGTGAGCAGCTCGCCGCCTCGCCTTAACTGCTGAGCGTGCTGATTTCTTTGGCACTGACTAGCGGCGTAACACAGTATCTCCACCCAAACATGGCTAATGAATTCCCACTTCTTTTCCCCATCCCAGTTTTGTTCTGTTTCAAGGGATCGAAGTGCTTTTGCTAGCCCACAAGCGTCGAATAGCACCGACTTACTTCTATCTCCTTTCACTTCGGATGGAAGAACTTCCGTGCTCACTTTGAGCAATGCTTCACGAGCCTTCTTCTTTACATCAGCTACGAATTTTCTCTCTTTAAAGAACTCGGCTGCCTCGGCACATGTGTCTTGGAACCGGATTTGTCCAATCCCGTTGGGCAGCATGAACGGGCGCACGACTAGAATGTACATCATATATTCGGACAAGAACTTGCTGATCTCTTTAGAATTCGGACGGTCAACACCGTTTAAGTCTTGATTCAGTTGAGAATTATTCGAGGTCTCATCCATATCAGAGTGATAACATAGATCTGTTGCAATATGCCAGAGCAGAATGCTTTCGTCAAATTCTCCCTTAACGCTCCAGCCAAGTCTGGGGTCACATTCCTCATTGTGTAGAACCCATTCACCCCTGTGATCACATAATTTCCTACAAGCGCTAAGCCCTGTGGCACTATTAAATTTCTTCAAAAGCTGATGAAAGATCACTTCTTTCAACTCATCAGGAATGCTAAGCCTCTTGTAATGGTATTCATACACTAACTGCTCATAAACGCTTATGGAGTGTCTCAGGTACAAACTGCACTTGCTGGGCTTATATTTGAGGCAAAATCCTATAAGGTTAAATTGTCCAATGCTATTAGACCATCTCTTGTATTTGAAAACTGAGAACTTTGAAATGGAGGAAATGACTTGGTATAAGAGATCCACTGCTATGTTCTTGTGCTTGCTCATCCAAAGCAATGTCCAGTCAGAGCAGAGTATAAATAGAAGGACATATATCTCAAGCAAGGCGGATCCACCGAGCAGTATGTAGGTGATGGCAACATGTTTATCCGAGTAACCTTGCTTCTCAGTCACGGAGAAGGCCATGAGTACTGAAACGACGCAGGAGAAAATGACTAGACGGAGAAGAAAACCACCTACATCGGAGAAAATTGCGACCGCCTTCGTATAAAACACGTCGTACATAAATCCGAGCTCCATCTCTATCACCCTGAAGACTTCCTCACAGCGTCCGTTCTGGAAGAAGGTTTGGCTGTTAACCATGTCATGGATGCTGAGTATGAGGTCTGCGAAAAGGGGCTTGAAAATTTCGAAGAAAGCGTAAGCATCTTGCAAGCTTTTCGCATACGGGATTTTGATGTTTGCTGGGACAGTATAAAGATGATGGCCTACTTTTGGAACGTCATCTATTCTTTTTGGTCTCACTTTGAACCCCTGTGCCTTCCTGGAGCTATATTCATCCATGTATCTGGCATAGTTTGGGCCCGGATCAGGAGAAGGAAACATGGATTTTCTAAAGTGCTCGCTACTCGCTCTCATAAGAACCCAACTCTTCTGTCCAAACTTGAAGATCCCGGCTACAAGTATTGGAACAGAGAGAAAGTTAAGCCAATTGCTAGACCAAGCGTTGAGGATGATGAGGAAAGAGGCTATCACTTGTATGGAAAGAACGACAAAGTATCGCCACCATATTTCATTATCTTCTAAGGAATAGGCTGTAATGGTGTCCGGGCCACCTAGGTGGAGAAGAAGAATAGAAGCCCAAAAGGCTGTTGTGGTGTGGTCTGGCTTTATGGGACCGTCTTCGCCGGTTCTGGAATTGGAAATTGAGCTCAGTGAGAGCATTGCAATCCAGTCCGCTGACAGGTAGGCCAGCCATATAAAGAATCTGACCCAGATCTTAGATATATATTTTCTCCGGCTTCCGGCTAAGATCAAGATGGTCTGGAAGAAGAGGCTAACTAGAATCAGTGATGGGGTCCTCCATTCGGTCCAGTGTTTGGTGAGGCTTTTAGGAAAGACATGCGCCATTCTCTGTTCGGAAACAAAACCATTATCAGCAATACGAACTAATATCTTTTGTTAAAACAGAAGAGCAACGTAATATGTCCCTTTTGGAATGGTTCAACATTTTCACTACTAAGCCAAGTAAGTCTTCGCGCTTCCGAGTTGTTTTGGTATTTTATTCTGCGTTTCTCGGTCGCCTTTCTCAGTTTTAGGCGTTTTGTTTCTTCCTTCGTTTTCCATTCAATGAAAACTACTAAATCATAAACACTAAATTAAAAATAAGTAAACTCTTTCTATTCTACAGATATTGTTTCTCGATAGGTCCTTTGATTGCCTGTCATTCTCCAGTTTGTGTGTTTTTTTTGGCTGAAGCTGATACATGTCGGTGACCGTAATTATGAGAACTCAATGGTGCAAGGTAGAAGTTGAAGATAAACTAAATCGAACCATAAGAAAATAAAATAATTTACCTTGCCCCTTCATTTATTTATTTCTTTATTTTTGTTTTGTTTTGTGTTTTCTAATGTTAGGTACTGGATAATGACGGAAAGACCGTGAGCTTTGGTGGGAACAACACCGATTATTATTAATAATCGTTATTATTTGCTCGAAGGATTGACTTGTAATTTGGTTGACTAAATAAGAAAAAGCATACAATTTGGCCGATGTGGCCGCCTAGATGGAATTATATAACTGTAGATACATGCATTGTTTACAATTAGTAGGGAGAATCTTCAAGCTGGCACATTGTATTTTAGCACTTTTAATATGAGCACATTTTTTTTTTTCCTGATCGAACATGTGACTTGCATGTAATTACGAAGACTTATGCAAACCCACATATATAGGTTATTTTCCCCTTTGAAAAAATTGAACAGCATCTCAATTCAAAGGTTTATGGTAATCTTACATTTAGAACGACATAGTAAAAAATACAACGATATTGTTTTCACATTGAATTTTAACTTTAATATATTTAAACAGTATCATTTTATTTTCAATTTTCCAAACCATCGTTAGTTAATTATGCTCCACTATTTATTAACGTGGCAGAAGCTTCTAAAAAATACGGAAAATACTAGGTTAAAATTCAAACTGATAGATCTGCTCACAAATACTGAGAAAGAGAAAAAATTAAGTGAAATACTCAAAATAATTTTTATTTTTAATAAAATCTAATCTACCTTCTTGGCTTACAACTCTTAAATAAAGTTTAAATAAAATATTCAAATAAAAGATAACAATATCTTTTTTTATTCTTAAATAAAGTTTAAACAAAATATTCAAATAAAAGATAACAATATCTTTTTTTTTTTTAAAAAAAAAGAAATAAAATGTTAGGATCAATCCGTAACTATCGGATTTGAATTCTAGATTTATTTATTAAAGATAATCCAAAAATAGAAAAATACCGAAAATCTGAAAATTATTTTATTTTCGTTTACGCCGATCCCACTTGTCCACAAATTTTGCTTCTTTTAGCATCATTCTCCCTCAGTTGGAAAAAATTTGTCCTAGAATTTGGACAAAGAAGAATATCATCATCATCAGAGTTGTCCCCACAAAATAGTGTAAGATGTTTGACATTGAATATGACACAATTTTTTATACCAAGATTTGATTAACTCACCAACCAAACAATGTAGCAAGTCTCCCAAGGAACGATTGATAGCTTTAGTCCAACTATCTATTTGGGGATGGTAGGCGTTACTAAAATCCAACCGTGTGTTCAATAAATACCAAAGACTTTGCCAAACATGACTAAGGAAATTAGTGTCTCGATCAGATATAATAGTCATAGAAAGTTCATGTAACTGATAGACTTCCCAGAAGGACAATAAGGCTACATTGACTACATCAGTCGTCTTTTTATAAGGGATGAAATGGACCTTTTTTAAAAACGATTAACCAACAGAAATATAGAATCATGACCATGCTGAGTCTGAGGTAGGCTCAAAACAAAATCCATGCTCACGTCAGTCCAAGGTTGGGCTGGAATAAGTAAAGGTAGGTATAAACTAGCGTTTGTAGCTTTTCCTTTGGAGGGATGACACATGTGACATCGCTCCATGAATTTGCTCACCTCCCTCCATATCGTCGGCCAATAATAAGAAACAGTAACATGCTACAATGTACGATCACGACCCACATCGCCTTCATTATACAACTCTCAAATAATCTTAAGGCACAGACTACTGTCAGGAATACATAATTGATTTCCTTTAAAAAGGAAATTGTCAACACACAGAAACTTCAAATGGACTCCCTCTTACAGCTGTTGGATAATTACTAAAAAATAAGGGTCAGTAGCATATAAATCACAAAGAGTCTCAAAGCACACGGTACCTTAAGCCTTATTAAGAGAAGTTGTCATCGACTCAACGCATCAGCCATTTTAGTCAAAGCACCAGCCTTGTGCTTGATCACAAAAGTAAACTGCTGAAGGCATGCAATCCATGTGGCATGTCGAGCGAACACCTTATCTTGAGTACCAAGGTGTTTTAGAACATCGTGATCGATGTATAAAATGAACTCTTTTTGGAACAAGTAGTGGCGCCAATGTCAAATAGCCTGGTCTATAACATAAAACTCCATGTCACAGGTATTGTAGCGAGACTTTGGGCCTGAAAGTTTCTCACTATAATAAGCCATTGGAGGACTATTTTGACTAAGAACTGCACCAATACCAACCTTCGAGGTATCACAATGTAATTCAAACAGTTGAGTAAAGTCTGGTAGCACGAGAATAGGAGCAGAAGTCAACTTTTGCTTAATCAACTGAAAGGATTCTTCCACCTGAGGACTCTAATAGAATCTCCCAGTCTTAATACAATCTATAATAGGCGCCGTTATGCTATTGAATTGTGGTATGAACCTCCTATAAAAGGAAGCAAGGCTATGAAAACTACGTATTTCTATAACTGATGTTGGCTGGGGCCATTGCTTTACTGCCTCCACTTTCGCAAAATCTACTGCTAATCCATCCTTTATTACAACATATCCTAGAAATATGACATGATCCGTCAGGAAGGTGCATTTGTTTATAGCGACATAAAACTTGTCTCTATGAAGGACTTAAAAAACCTCCCGAAAATGTTGCACATGATTATCGGGGTTAGTACTGTAAACCAAAATATCATCAAATTATACTACAAAGAATTTTCCAATGAACGGGTGAAGAGCTTGGTTCATGACATGTATAAAGGTGATTGGTGCGTTAGACAACCCAAACGACATAACCAACCACACATAAAGAATGATATAACCAACCACACATAAAGAATGATATAACCAACTACTCATAAAGTCCCTCTCTTGTCTTGAAAGTTATTTTACATTCATCGTCGGGACAGATACGAATTTGGCCGTGGCCGCTCTTCAAATTTAGCTTACTGAATATACTTGCGCCACTAAGTTGATCTAGCAAATCATCCAAACGAGGAATGGGAAAATGGTAGCATACTGTGATCTTGTTTATTATGCGACTATCTACACACATTCACCAAGTACCATTTTTCTTTGGTATAAGCAATGTAGGGACATCACAAGGACTAAGACTCTCCCAAATATACCTCTTTGCCAAAAGTTCTTTAACTTACCTATGCAACTCCTCATGTTTATTGGGGCTCATTCTGTAATGTACCCTATTAGGTAAAGTGGCATTTGGCGTCAAGTCAATTTGGTGTTGGATATTTCGTAACGGCAGCAACCCATCTGGTAATTCTCTGGGGAACACATCTTGAAATTCCTCAATCAACGTTTATGTCTGATTTGGAATTGCAAGTCTGGCCTCAATAGATTTACCCACTAATATGAACACTACTCCAAAATCTACTATCTTTAACTCGAATTTTGCCTAGGTCAACAAATTAGTACCATCCTCAATCGCTATAGGTATATTGGTAGTTTTGTTTGGTCATAATATAATCTTCTTTTCCCCAACCAAACATAAAGCTATACATATTAGTAAACTTATCATATACCGAGTGATGATCAAACTGCCAAGGCCTACCCAACAATAGATGGCACACATCTATACTAACCACATCACACAGAACATCATCCTTATATGTAACTTCAATACAAAACTTGTAAAAAGTATGCTAAAATACCGTGACGTCTGTATCTTTTTTCAGCCAAGCCAGTTTATATGATTTGGGATGCTTTTGTGTTGGCACCCCTAGTTACTTAACTACTTCTTCGGTCACCATATTCTCGCAGCTTCTAGAATCAATGATGAATCTACATACCTTTTCTCCAACAGGACACGTTGACTAGAAGATATTATTGCGCATCCATTCATTATCATTCCCATGCAGTATTAGGTAGTTCCTCCATATTACGAATGCCGGCCCAACATCTCTTGTCACATGTTCTTCATTCTCAATAGAATCCTCAATCATCTCACTATTATAGATGGGCACACCATCACCTTACGTGGATTCTTGGGACAATAAGATTGCCTGTAGCCTATTCCACCATAGCTAAAACAACACAATCCTCCACTCAAGCATGCTGTTGATTGCTGATTGGTGTTTGGTTATTGGTAGAACCTCCCAATGTACTTCGCTAAGATTGTTACTTTTCAATCTGTAATGCCCATTGATTCGCTTTAGACACCGTTGAAGGATTAAATATATTAAGGATGCCTTGAATCTAGGGTCATAAGCCACTCAGATAATGAGATACCAACTGCTCCTCAGTCTCCATGGCATCATTCCTTGTGATCAGCAAAAAAACTCCATAGTATGGTCAATAACAGACTTTATACCTTGACGCAAATTCTACAATTGCTGATACATCGTCCGTACATAATTATGCGGTAAAAAGGCGGTTCTCATATACTTTTTTAATTTGTCCCAAGATGTAATTTTGGCCTTTCCGACTCGGGCCCTCGTCACTTTGGTTTGTTGCCACTAAGCTGCTGCTTGTCCATGAAATTGTGTTACAACGAGAGGTATATGTTTATCACTCGGAACCTCTTTGAACTCTAGGATCTCTTCCACTATAGTCATCCAATCCAAAACTCTTCAGGTTGTAATCCACTTTGGAATTCAAGAATATCAGTCTTGAATCCTGACTCCCAACGCCTATTTTCTACATTTTCTTTTGCTCTCTGTCGAACTGGCGGATCAACTGGTTGATCTAGTGAGGCAAATGGGTTCTCTTCTTCGAACTCCTCATGAAACTGGGCTACTAGCATATATTGTTGCGGATAGAGTGTAGCCATTTGTTGCATTAGCATCTCCATCTGTTGACACAATTGTGCGATCTCATCACATCTATTTACCTCCTCTAACATGGCATCACGAACTTCTAGTCGTCTCCTTGGCAGTATGGCGTAGGAACGAACTCGGTTCTGGTGCTAATTGATATAGCAAACGCTTTTAGGAAAGATGGAAAACACTCGGCTAAATCTCAAACTTGTTGATTCACTCACAAATACTGAGAAAAAGAGAGAAAATTGAGTGAAATAATCAGGATAATTTTTATTTCTAATCTACCGTCTTGATTTGTAACTCTTAAATAAAGCCTAAATAAAATATTCAAATAAAAGATAATAATATCTTATTTTTTTGAAAAAGAGAAATAAAAGACCTAATATCTAGATCAATCCGTAACTATCGACCTAAATTTATTTACTAAAAATAATCTAGAAACAAAAAAATACTGAAAATCTAAAAATTGTTTTATTTTTGTCTACGCCGATCCCATTTCTCCATCACTGTATCATCTATCCTCTTCCGAACCAGTATATTGAATTGTTGTTGCTTATATTGTTCCGCATATGGGAAAAAAATATTTCACATATCGTTAAACATAAGATTGTTTTGTATTTTAGAATTCAATTGCATAAAATTTACAAAAAAGAAACATATATATCGAACAAGATTAATTAAAAAAAAAACACAGTTTGAAAGAGGACTAAAAATTGGATCAACGTTTCCTAAAAAAAACATAGGATCAACAAGAGAAAAGAAAAGAAAAGAAGAAAAAAAAAATCAAGCTAAATAAAATAACGTAGCTAAACATTATTTAGAACATGGACGAGCTGGAGAAACAAAAGTGACAAGTGATATGAAACTCCACAAAAAGAGAATAAACTACATAGAGATTCAGGAAACAACGCAAGTTATTTATTTATTTATTTTCTTGAAAGCACGTAGGGAAGCCCGTTGTTAATAACAATGAATTTCCCTTCATATTTTTACTATTGTTCTTTGCTGATACTAATATTCATTTTTATTCAATAAAAAGATCATACAACAGATGGAACAGTAGTATAAAATCCGAGTCAATACATGAGCCAAGTAGTAGTGTGGTATTGTAGTTAATTTATCCCCCGAACTTGCTCCTTCCAGACTCAAACTAATCTTGTTCAAGGTCCATTGATACGAGGGTAATCTCTGTAACATAAGTTGCAGTAGAGCATAATAATGTACTGGTTAATTAATTAGTCGAAAAATAGAAAAACTAATAGACTTCAACACTTAACAACATTAATAATATAAAGACGTTATATACCTTAGCACTGGCGAGAAATTGAAGGGTCTAATCCTTAGATTGTGCCTTAGCTTCTGAAAAGTCCTTTTCAACTCGGCTGTGTATTCTTCAGGCATGTTACTCAACTTCAATTCTGGGAGACTACTAAACTCGGGTAGCTTAGTCTTAGCTGCTTCTAACCTCATGCAGGACCTTATCTCAAACACTCTTAGTTTTGGCATCACTTCTTTCTCCACAACCAGTTCTTCCAGATTAGGGAGGTTCCAAAGTTTCAAAACAAGAAGCTTGGGAAAACCATTAGCGAAAACCATTTCCTTTCCGCAATAAGAATCGGACAAAAAATAGAGGAATTTGAGCTCCGGAAGGTAACTCCCTAGCATTTGCATTAGTAGGTCGCCTCTTGTAAGTCCTGAATGTGACAAGGTAAGTTCATTGAGCCTTTGTGGTAGTTCAAACATGATGGATGGTCTTCCCAGCTTTCCTATCAAACTTAGGCTGGAGAGCTGTTCAAGGTTGTTCAAACGCTCCAGATCTAGCTCCTGCGGTTCGCCGGTTTCGTTAGATTTCAGACTCAAAGATTGTAGATTGGTCAGTAGAGGAATGCTTCTTGCTAGAACTTGTTGCAGCTGCGGTGTCAACTGGCCGATTATTAGCCTCAGTTTCCGAAGGCTGTTCAGCTTGTACAGCTCATCTATCAATGCCCTGCTCTCAACATCCACAAATAAGCCGGATAACTTGTGCAGATTGTTAGGTGGAGACATGAATTCTAATCGACAACTATGGTTCAAATGCAGGTTCCGAAGATTCTTCAGTTTCCATATGGAGCTAGGAAGCTTCTGCACAAGCGTCTTCTTCAAATCTAGGGTTTGGAGATTTGATAATTGGCCTATGGATTTCGGGAGACTTTCTATGTGAGTCCATCTAAGGCCTAAATATTTCAGCTTCTTTAGATTTCGTATGCAGCTGGGCAGTTGAGGTTTGTATACATGTTCGAGATCAAGAACCACCAAATCAACTAAGTGCCCATTTGTGATGGCCTTACTTAGATAGTTTCCTATGTCTTCACCGGGCCGATCGCCTTCTCGGCTATCGAAGAACATAATGGAGTGGGGACTACTTTCCTCCGGCATAAGATTTGTGTGATCAAGCCGATGAATTCTACGGTTGAAACTGGCATCTTCATCGTCGAAACGATAAGCAAGTTTCCGGTCAAAACTCCCACATAAGGACCAGGAACGAGCTGCCGTGTTGTTTGCTCTGCTTGCCAACCAGAGTTCTCTTAGAATGCCAGGCAATCGGCAACTCAAAACCTTCCCATTAAGCTTTTTTTCGATTATTTGGATGATATTACGATCAATTAACTCCATAAGATGATCTTTGGCAACCTTTTCCTGAGTTCTTCCATTAGTTTTATCGCTTTGTGCCAATCCCTGTGCGACCCATAGAGCAACTAGTCTCCTTGCGGAAATTTCAGAGTCTCTTGAGAACAGTTCAAAGTAGGAAAGGCACTTTCCAAGAGTCACGTTGGATCCCAAGTCATCCTTATTGGTGTCCCAAGTCGCTACCCACGGTACTTGGTTATGACCCTGAGTGACACGATCATGTACCACTAACAGCTCCACGTTGGTGACTATCTTCCCTGACAATAAATATCCAAGACCTAAGATGGCAAGTGGTAGGCCTCCAGTCCTTGCCACCACTTTCTTCGCGAGCTTTTCCAATGCTTCGTCGGAAGGGCAGATGACCATCTGGGTGAAGAATTCCCAGCTCTCTTCTCCCGTTCGTAGCCTAAGACGGTGGATGATGCTCGAATTCTCATCTGAAGCCACGTCTTTGTCGCGAGAGGTGATCAACACATTAGTCCCCGTGTTTCTATCCGAAAACATGGCAGGTTTGAGTTTGCTCCAAACATCGTTTGAGCGCAGGTTGTCGAGAACCACAAGACAGGTATTTTCCCCGAAGAAATCTTGCAACGTGTTGATCCAGTATTCTCTCCCACTCCCTTCGTCCGTGGTTCGCAGGATCTGGTTTCCAACACTTCGGAGGAGTGTAACTTCATCAGTCTCTTTGGGTACGGAAACAAAATGGCGGACAGGAAAGTGTTCCATAATGGATCTGTGGTTTAAGATTTCCTTAGCCAGAGTTGTCTTACCAATCCCTTGCATCCCCACAATGGAAATGATCAATCTAGATTGATTATCGCTGTTCGTGGTCAATTTCGAAGCTAATTCATGCGTGTCTTCTTCTAGACCAACAACCGAGCATGATTCTTCCATGACCCTGATACTAAATACTTGTATGCAGCTCGTAAGAAGACTGAGGGCTTCTCCTATTCGCCGAATGACTTCAATCTCTATGAAAATGCCTTCAACCGCTCTGGCAATATCTTCAATATTCTCCGTTGAATTGCCTTCAGTCTCTGTGGAAGGCTCTACTTCAGAAGCCATTTTTCTCAAAAGCTCCAAGCAAGCTTTTCTCATGTTATTGGCAGCGTTAGAAGCCTCTTCATCTTTCAACATTTTCCGCGTCTTCTCCAAGTCATTTCGCAGCAACGTGACGGGATCCGGCTCCTGATCATTGCCCTGGCTACGAATAACAGAAAACGAAGTATTGCCCACCGCGTCCTTATTTGAAGAATCTCTCTTGATGAACTTAAAACCATATCTTTGTTTTGTTTCAAGGATATGAGAGAACTCATCACCAACGTTCTTTATAATCTGCTTCAACTTCCGCCTTAAAAGTCGATAATCAGTGACAACGGCAAGCCACCTCGGGTGATTCGATGCCTCCTGCAAGAAAGAATTGACGTCGTTCTGCGCTTGAGCAGTGATCTCTTGCGCCTCCTCCACCCATGCCTTTTCTATTTCACTTTCAAGCCTGAGCTCTCGTATATCTTTCGTGAAAGCACGCATTAGTTGCAGCTGCATCACCGTGGTTCGAACTTGGTCTGCTATCCCGCGAACTAGGACTGGTTCCACATCAATTAGGCGTTCCAGGACCAAAGCAACTCCTGAGCGAAATGGCGGCATTGGACGGATCACAACTCTCTGCTCTGCATCATCAATAGGCCTGTCCTGCAGTCTTCTGACTTTAGTCCTCGACTCCTCTAGCTTCTCGACAATGGGGTTTGTATATTCTTTCTTATTCTCACGCTGGTTGGTTATCTCTCTCTTGAGTCGGCGAAGTCCAAGCGCGAGCTCAACTATTGATATGAGCTTTTTGAAGGCTGAAACATACCGTTTGATCATAAAAGTACCTCTATGTCTGGCTATTAGTTTCTCATAATCTTCAACGTAGCGCTGCGCATCAGAGGAGACCTTTCCTTCTTTCTTTACCCATTCGGTCTCGATTTCGCTCAATGTTTGAGTTATTCCTCTCAGATTGAGATCCGACTCCCACACTTGATTAGCTCTCTGCCTTATTTGATCCACTGACCTATTAGCTGTCTGAAAATCTTTCGTAAGAGCATCCAACAACCTCCATTCTCTTCTGATCCACTTGTAGTTATCTAAGTACTGCTTGATTTTGTTTCTTACAATGATGAGCAGAATGGAGAAACCAATGAGGATCGAAACGATGGCTTCAAAGAGGTCTTCCTCCACGGGATCTGGCTTGTCATCTCGGCTAATGCGAAAGTGTCTCAGCACGACACTCATGGCGACAAGTACTGCTCTGTTGTTACTTCCAGCTAAAGCTAGCTATTTCGGTTCATTGAGTCAGTTTCTTCGCTTGGTTTGCCTGGAATATTAGAGTTATCCTTTTTATGTTCTTTTGAGAAAACATATTGTATATATGTCCTTGGACAAACATTTTGGATCCAAAATTCCAATAATTTCCAGCTAATGTGAAAGAGGAACAAAATATTACAAGTGGATGGAATCTATTCTAAGTCATAATATGTGTGTGTTCGTTGGACCAATGACCAAAAATTTAACAATGACTTTGAAAAACTATAAATTATATAGATGACACATTCCAACATGACAAGTTAGAGCGACAGACTATTTTTACGGTTCATTGACTTGCATTTTTTAACTGAGTCATGTCTTTATATTTTAATTGACATAGATTATTCAAGTTTGTAATGAATATAATAAAAAATAATGAAAAAACCAGAATGCTTCCAAAGAGAAAAGAAATAAGAAAATCCTTGGTGCACATGATTATATGTCCTCTTATTCCTATTGTTGAGTTTAATCCGTTCAAGAAGTATATTGCATGTACAGTTAACTTGCATCCTGATCATGCAATATTATCACTAGACAATCCTATGATTGCAATCTGAACAAGTGCTTCTTATAATATTTGGCAATAAAAAGAGTGTCCCTTCTGAGAACAAAAGAAAAAGTAAAGTGTCCCTAATTATCTTATATTCAATTATCAAATTACTAAGAAGATAACAATTTTATCGATGAAAATTAGATTACTATAAGACAGTAAGCAAATTAGTGGGGAAGTTCTCAGTCAGTCTAGCCCCACAACACACAGGAAGTGAAGAAATTTGTGGACATGTTACTAGTTATAAACTTTTAAATTCTAATCCAGAATCAACTATTCATGGAAATACAAAAAGTGCGAAGCATTCTCAGGCCGGCCGGGGTATACTAATATGTATGTACTCATACATTTAAATTTATGTGCATTCATCCTTTAGGAAAAAAAAATAGAAAAGAAAAATACTTAGTACACCAATCTCAATGTGTGCAAACCCCTGTTCTTGTATTTGTTGGAACAGCATAATTCCGGAAAAGAAATAATAAGAGCTTGCTTTGCACCATGCAGCGCTTTCATAATAACCTTGTATGGACAGTGGACATGTACCATGACATTCAAAATATGATTATAGAGGAAGATATATAACTAAGCCACTATATTCCAGCAGATGAAGCTGCGTTACAAGACTATTCATGTCTCGTCCTAGCTATAGTCATACAAGAATTTGTTTTTTATTATCGCAATCACGACTCAAAGTCTCAAATGAAAAATACTTGTTCAATTAGCATGACTTATATTTTTCACTGAAAAATCAGCTTAGTCCTAGCATGGCCATCTGTAATTTGAAATTGTTTGGTGATACCAAGATGCGCCATAAGAAGCCAGACATGAGTCAGCAGCTCCCCGCCTCGCCTTAGCTGCTGAGCGTGCTGATTTCTTTGGCACTGACTAGCGGCATAAGATAGTATTTCCACTCAAACATGGCTTATCAGTTCCCAATTCTTTTCCCTGTTCCAATTGTGTTCTGTTTCAAGGGACTGCATGGCTTTATCAAGCCCGCAAGCGTCGAACAGCACCGATTTGCTTCTGTCTCCTTTCACTTCGGATGGAGGAATTTCGGTGCTCAGTCGGCGCAATCCTCCATTCTCTTCTGATCCACTTGTAGTTATCTAAGTACTGCTTGATAATGTTTCTTACAATGATGAGTGGAATGGAAAAACCAATGAGGATCGAAACGATGGCTTCAAAGAGGTCTTCCTCCACGGGATCTAGCTTGTCATCTCGGCTAATGCGAAAGTGTCTCAGCACGACACTCATGGCGACAAGTACTGCTCTGTTACTTCCAGCTAAAACTAGCTATTTCGGTTCATTGAGTCAGTTTCTTTGCTTGGATCAATGACCAAAAATTTAACAATGACTTTGAAAAACTATAAATTATATAGATGACACATTCCAACATGACAATTTGTAGTGACAGGTATATTTTAACGGTTCATTGACTTGCATATATTAATTGAATCATGACTTTATATTTTAATTGACATAGAATATTCATGTTTGTAATGAATAGGAAAAAAAACAAACAAACAAAACAAAATAAAAGGGAGGAAGATGGCCAATATAAAGGGAAAAAAAGAAACTATTTACATTGCTTCAAAAGAGAAAAAGCAGAAAATCCTAAAATATAATGAAGTATACTGCATGTATAATTAAGCTGCATCCTGATCATGCAATATTATTAGACAATCCTATGACTGTAATCTGAACCAGTACCGCTTGTTTGTTATAATATTTAACAGTGAAAAGAATGTTCCTTCTGAGAACCAAAAAACGAAAAAAATATTTTGATTGCTTTACTTACTTAGAGAAAATTTATGTGGATTAAGTACATCTTTGAAATTTTATTAATAAACTTTAGAACCTATTTGATTATTATTTGAGACGAAATCCTAGACGACATTGTATTAGAGATATGATTTAGGTCATTTTTGAATCGTTTGAGCCTTTCAAGCCTATCCTTGATACGTATATATCCTTAGTTTACCCCATTGAGCTTATATTGATATTTTTTTTAATACCTATATTTTTAGCCTAATTTTAATAATTTCTAATATTTTACCCTGCACCCAATAGCATATGTATTCTTGTTGAAAATATTTTGAGTTATGCAATTTGGGAGGAAGGGTGGTGTTGAGGAAAATTATTTTATAGAGGCGAAAAAAAAAAAGAGGGTACTACACCCTTGCGCCAAAAAAAAAGTGAAGAAAAAATGTGTAGTGAAAATAAAAGAAAAAGATTGAAAATCATAAGTTTAGGGTGTAGTAGCTTGTGAAAGAAGAAAATATGGTGTGATAGCAGAAAGTGAAAAAAAAGTTTGGGGAAGATATAAGAACAAAGTGTTGAGTTGAGTAGTATAAAAATCCGAAAATAAGATATGTGCTTAAGGTGATTTGAGCCACAAAATGTGTATTATCCGTTTGCCTCTTTATTATTATTCTCAAATGAATATGCCACTTATTTTGGAATAGGTAAAGGGCCTAGAGGCATACTTTGGTTGGTGGCAATGATGTGAACAACATCTAATATGGTTGGCCTTTCCCCTGTATTCTCTTGAACGCAGAGCAAACCAACATCAATCAAGCTGCCTCACAAATTCGACAAAATGAGTTCAAGGGTCATCTCACTCATCCTTAGTATTAAAAATGAAAAATGATAATCATCCTTAAATACGTTTTGAATACGAACAAAACTAGTTCCCCCACTGTCTAAGGCATTTTATCAAACATCACTAGAGCATGAGTACTAACAAGTATATATCAATCAAAATTGCTTTGAAACTCAGCCAAAAAAAAAAGGTACAATCACTTCTTAATGTATCCAAACCTATTTTTTCTTCTTTACACACACACACGGAAAAAAAAGTTCTCAAAAATTATATTTACAAAATGATATAAAAGCTTATGATTGTGCCATTCCCCATATTTCTTGAGAAATCAAATAGAGCAATACAATATACTAAGAAAATGAGAAGGAAAAAAAATTAAGCACCCGAGTGAAAAGCTTTCGAAATCAGATAGAGCAGATCGTAAGACCCAGGTTTTGAGAGAGAGAGACTGAGAATTAGAGTGAACGAGAGAGTGGAGGAGACGAGATGCCATGAGAGCTGAGAAGACAGGGTCACCAACTCTTGGATCTAAGCGAGAGAAAGATGAAAGGAGGGGAAAAAATAATGTAGTATTTTTCAAAACAATACCGTACGAAAATTAGAAAAAAGTATGGTACCGTGTATTTGACATTATTGTTTGAAACGCGGTGTATTTCTTAATTTCCTTCATTATTATTTTATATTTTAAAATATTAAATATTTATTTAAGTGGGCTAAAATACGAACCTAAAACTTATTTATATTCTTTTAAAATTTGAATAAATTGAAAATAAACAAAAATAAGTAAATAAATAATATTAAAAACATATAAATTAAAATATTTATTTAAATTTTTTAAAATTTTAATTAAATAATATATTTAAAATAATATATAAAATGACTAAATGTGTGCTTGTAGAAATGTGAGATGTGTCTAGTACTGAGGCACAATTCGACCACTGCTATTTGTAATAGGCCGATCCAAGCCCACATTAATATAGATTGGACTGGACATGTACCGTACATTTTCATCGAATTATGGACGGGCACAAAACCCTGCTCTTATTGACATCTCTAAGCTAGACAAACAATCGAACATCATATTCATATAGGTACAGGTCCTTAACTAGGGAAGAGGAAAAAAATAGCATATACGACCTTCTCAAAAACCATTTAGACTTGCATACATGTGTTCAAACTTGAAAAACATACGTATTTTAAATTAAAAGTTGAAAAAAAGAAAAATTATAGCACTTCAGTTTTGTCCTTTATCTTTGTTATTATTAAAAAGTATATGATCTTGCAACATATTAATTATTAGGGTTTATTGCCATTTCAATAGAATGCTATAAATGAGAACGTTCAGAAATGAACTAGGAAATGATTTTAGTGGACTATAATTTTTACTGCTCAAGATTCTTTGTAAAATACACCTAGTGTATTTAAGAAATATACCCCTTTTAATAATTTTTTGAGGAGAACATATTTTTAAGTTTTAACTTATTTTAAATACAAAAATGCTCTTATCACTTATCTCATCAAGAGTCTACATTCCGGTAAGACGGAGGAGGTCGAGTTGCTAGATATATCGTCTAGTGTGACTCAATATCTTGTCAAGTGTTAGGTCTATAAAATTGGAGTTATTTAGTACTAATTTGCCTTAAATTTTGCTATGCTCTTGTTTATATTAAGTTATTTTAAGCGTTTTTCTTGTTGTTTTATTATTTTGCTTGTTTGTGCACATAGGAGAATAAAATAAGGATGTTTGATGTGAATTGAGATGAACTTGTGCCTCACAAATGAGTCTTTCAATTATTAAAATTGAAATTCAATCCGATACGGTCGTAACGCAATAAAAATAATGCAAATCGGAGCTCAAACGAAGAAATGGCACACCCAAAAAGTTGAGGCGCCAAACCAGTAGGAAAGTAGCGCTGGGGTGCCAAAAAGTGGCGCCATAGCGCCAAGTCTCGGGAACTTTTGGCGCTTGGCGCCGCAGTACTAAAAATGGCGCCGTGATGCCACTCCCTGCGTCCTGAGTCAGAAATTGACGACCGATGTCAACTTTTTGACGATCCAAGGGTCCAAATTAAGCGTGCCTTAGGTTTACACGACCCATCTCCTTAAAACCTTATCTTTAGGGTTCAAAGAGGTATGTTGGGATAGAGAAAAAGAGAGGGAGGCAACCATGGAAGGAGAAGAATATGAAGAAGAAGAAGAAGATAGACTCTAAGCTTCCCTTTCTTGATCTCCTCTACAACATCAATACCATTCTTTGTTCATATTATCTTTTCTTTATTTTTCTGTGAGTTTTTTTTTTTTTTTGTATTTTCGATATTTAGAGAGTGGTATAGTTGAGAACAAATCCTAGAGAGAGGATTCAAGAGAGCAAAAACCTTAGACGAGGATATTAACAACCTCCATTAATATCTTCAAGCTCTTCAAAGAGAGGGAATTCTAAAACTCTTTTCTCTTTGATATTTTGTATTTCTTGAATTCATTGTATGAAAATATTATTGTTCTCAATTTATATTATGAACTAAATATTTCTTAGCTAGTTTTACTATATAAACTAACCTAGTAACTTGTGTTTGTTTATTTCTCTCCTTTTTTATTAAAGAAATCCATTGTTAAGTTATTTATTTTACCTTGTGCTTATTGCTTCTATTTAATTGATCACTAAATAGATTGTTGAGTGAAATTTCTATGAACTTGGGAAGGGGATTAGAAATTTAGACTTAGGTAAAACAATATAAGATTACTTAGTTTAGGGTAAGTTTGCATAGAATAAGAATATACCTATGTGATTTGTGCAAACTTTGTATGAGATTAACTAAACTTAATGAATCTAATCAATTTATGTTAGGAGTAATATGTTAGTTTGTCTAGATATTTTTACTTATGTCTTGAAAGAGAATTTGTAAATACATTTGAATTCTCGATTGACAACTCTAGTGGATTAATTAATGTAGGAGAGAAATTGGAAAATTGTGTGTTTAAAGGATGGTTGGGGAATTAGTAAACCTAGACATTTTTTTTATTGCTTACTTTCGTTCATTTTGCATACTAGTTTAGTTGCTTTGTTTCATTTCATCGAAATCTATATTTTGGTTGTTTGGATAAAGTTAGAATTGAGATAATTTTAATACTTAGCTTAGACTTAGTAATCAATCCTCGTGGGTTCGACACTCTTAACTCCTAAATCTATATTACTTGTGACCGTGTGCACTTGCACGGGAATGTGTGATTATAATATATAGTTGCACAATCCAACCAATATCTAGCCCTATCTGGTGCTAAACATTCAAATGTATTTTTTTTTCTTATCAAGTTTTCAGATACCTTGTCTAGATCTCGATAACTTATATTGCTCTGTCTAGTGCTAAACAACACAAATGTACTTTTTTTCTCATGTCAACTTTCTAGACACCTTGTCTAGCTCTCGACACCCCTGTCTAATGCCTTTGACTTAAGGGTATATAAGTCTTTTGTTTGGGATTGGACCTCGTACTTTGATTAATTAATGAGGGCTGTAATTAATTAGACTAAAGTTGAGAATAATTAAGATTAAGGTTAAATCACAGGGTATACACAGAAATGGTCATCACAATATGTGCCACGTGTCGAAGTCCCAGTGGGCGGTCGAGATAGAAAAGACACTTCCCATAGCGCCTTTGCCATGATTGTAAAAGAACTATCATAAAACTGTCTACGTATTAAAGTCCTTATGGAAGGTCAATATAGAAAACAATACTTCCCATAGCGCCCTTGCCATATTAGCAATTGCAAAGATAACGTACTTATAATATAATAATAATAATAATAAGACATAAGTGTCATCACAATACTATCACTACATATTGAAGCCCTGATAAACAGTTGTAATTAGTAACAATACTTCCTACGGCATCCTTGTACGTTGGCAATTTCTAGGATAACAAACTCAAGAGACAACAACAATATAATAATATAGTAATGATAAGAAGATCTAGTTGACGGAAGCAAATAAATCAATCATAATGTCAACTAGAAGTTAATTATAGAAAAAGAGAGGTTAGAAATAGTAGAGATAATAAGTGAGAAATATTGAAAGAACACGAAATCCCAGACTTGTGCCATAGGTCAAGCATAGAGTTCGAGATAAGTAGCTCAGCACCCACAGATCACTGAAGTGCAAGGGTTAGAGGTTGCACGCAATGAAACTTGTGATACAAGTTAGTAGAAGAAGTGACATAAAAATAATAAGAAAATAGAAAGAATGATATAAAAATAATTAGATAGTAGAAAGTGATATAAACTTGGATATTGGGCCTATAACATGCAAGCAATGGAAATGAACTAGGAATGGACATATGTAAGAATATCTAAGCCTATACAAATATTTAAGAATATACCAATACTAAACAAGTTGTTGAACAAGTTTTGTACATGTATTAACATATAAAAATAGGTATGTATTTGTATGTGTATATATATATATATAGGTCGCCAATCCAGTAGGTTTTTTTTTTTTAACCTATGGGTAGGTATTTTTTTTTTTAGCCGTTGGATCACTATTTAATTGTAATCCAATGGCTATAATGAAGTGCATGAAAAGACGTGCATCATTAATGTTCTTTCTCTCTCTTATTTTTTATAATAAAAAATGTGTATGCTAAATTTTCATTGGCCAAATTGATACTTATACATAGATAAAAAAAAAAAAAAATACCTACTGGATTAGTACCCTATATATATATATATAAAGTGAAGAGACGAAGGAACATGTTGAATAAAAATGATAAGATGATGATAGAGAGATGCAAGGATTAATGAAGAAATAAAGGTATGCAAAATAATATGCACATGCTACGTATATATGGGTGACACTTGGAAACCACGGCTTGAGGGAGATAATGAAGTGATGGTGGTGGTGTTGATGTTTTAGTGATGGCTGCAGGTTGAAGAATGGATAAAGTGATGGAGTTTTTTTTTCCCTCAACTTTCATTCTTAGATGCATTTTTCAATCACATATAGAGGGCTTTTTTTTTTAGGATAATTCATATCTTTCGTACAATCTTTTTTAAGGATAAATCATATATATAGTATATGCGATTCCTTGATCGTATATAAGTTTTTTTTTAACGTAATTATATATAATTTAAACATGATCAATAGAAGGTACTGTACATTATATATTTTTTAAGCTTCTTCTTCTTTTTTTTTTCAATCTTTCTCTTCATAAAAATTCGAATATTTCATGTATATATTAAAAATTTATTTTTGAACTCTGTGATATTTTACTACAAACTCTTTATTGCTATGTTTAATTCCAATCTTAGTGACTTCTTCCCCCACTGTCTCAATATACTAAGGAAGCAATACAATAAAAATGGAGGATAAGACCCAAAAAAAAAGAAATAAAATTTGGGTTTTGAAAACTAACGGATAGTTAATTATTAGGATTGTATGATTAGAAAAAAGGTGGGGAGAAAAAAAAGGGGTGGCAATAGAGTCACCCTTTAATTTTTTGCAAGTGAAAATGGGATATCGTGTGCATAGTATTTAAAAGATATATCTACTAAAATAAACTCTCAAAATTAGGATATTTCGGTTCAAAACTCGTTTTTGTAAGAAGTCTTTACTTTAATAAATGTCTTTGTTTTCATTTGTATAGTAAAATGGCTAAATATAGATGTCAAATGGGTTAAGCTACTCATTTGGAACGAGGACACAACACAAGTTGATTTTGGACCATACCAAGTACGACTTGGGCCATGCTTAGGCTCTAGCTTTTGGGCACTATAGGCTAACACGGCAGGGTATGACATTGGACATGAGTACAACATGAATAAGACACAAGCACGACATGACCCAAAAAACACAAAAAGCATAACTTTGAGTACTTAAAAAAATATTTATTTTTTACTTTATTATATTATTTATATTTTTAGATTTTGTACGTCTTTTTGGTTTTTCTTATTAATAAAATCATGCTTCTTGTTCTTTTTTTCAGAAACAATTTTGCATTTGAATATTTTCATTTTAAACAATTATTAGTATATAAGTATTTCTATTATTGTTTTAAACCAAAAATATAATTTTTTTAATTAAATATTTTTAAAAAGTTCATAAAATATTATTTTTATAACAATTTAATGGGTCGACCGAAGTTGGGAGCAAAGATACATTAGCACGTTGGATTCATTATGTTCAGTACGATAAGTGCCCAGCAGAAGCACGAGCGTGACATGATATGTGCCCATGCTTGTGGGTAGTACCGGGCCGAGAATTTTGAAACTTGAGCTAGCACGAGCACGACACGATATTTTATTGGGCTGTACTAAGCATGACGTGACATATAAACGAATCTATCTTTCATAGGAACATCTTTATGGCCATGTTTAACAGTTTTAATTTACAAAGAGTTATATTAGATATTTTGGGCGTTTTAATACAAAACTTCTTCTAATTTTATTGCAAAATGTTAGTTTATGTATCAATTTTATATACCAATATGTAAATTTTCCTTCGGGGAATTTGCAAATGCACACAATCAATTAAAAAATCCCTAGCCTTCCCCCTTCTCTCTCTCTCTCTCTCTCTCTCTACCTCCTCCAAACAAAACAAAAAAACCAGCATTGCCCCACTTATTAGAGGCTGAAGAGGGGGGTCTTCCCTTTTCCTTTTCCAGTCTCTTCTCCTGATCACTCTCTTCTTCCTCCTCCCCTTGCTTTATTTTCCTTTTTTTTTTTTTTACAGTTTTAATAAGTCTAGATCTAAATCTGGCTTATAGTACTACCTTTTGTGTGGATTTTAGTCTAGTCCAGATCTAGATCTGAGTTTAAATCTGAGATTTCTTCTCAGATCTAGATCTGTTTAATGGCCGGTTTTATATTATTATCTTTTTTAACTGGCATAGATCTCAATTGATGCTGGCCTCATATAATCTACCCCGCCAAGAATGCAGCTAGGAGCAAGTGTTGAAGGCAATAGATTGCTGGTGGTCATTGTTATCTCTTTCTCTTAAAAAATTAGTGTAACCCACACATTTGTTCTTCATTGTATTTGTGATCCATTTTTCATCTCTTTCTTTGAGGAGTTTAAAATTGTAATTCTTATGTTTACATTGTAATTTGAAGTTTTTTGCTTCGATTAATGATACTCATTTGAGGAGCCTATTTTTATCAATATATATATATATATACACGGATATGTATATCAGATTTTGTAGTGGGTATATTTGATATGCAATGTTAAAAATTAAAATTGATATACATTTTTTGGAACTGATAAACTCGACCAATTTATTATAAAACAAAATTAATGACATTTATTAAAATGAAGTCTGAAAAATGGACATTTCAATAACAACCTCTAATTTGGGCAAAGATATTTTTTTTGGGCTCTTCGCGAAATGACCATTTCTAATTCATTTTAATAAATGTTTTTTTTATAGCAAATTTATATATGTATATATTAATTTTATTATATCCACTCTTAGATATACTCCATTTTAAAAACTGGTAGTACGTGTGATATACATTAGTATAAGATTTTATAACCGATCTCTATTCGCACAGTCAATTGTCTGATTGTTTTTATAAAGGGTTCATTATTCGTAGCAAGTAGGCCAATAGGAACAAATTTATTAGTGGATCGAATTGACTTGGATCTTTCAATTGTACGTCAATGGCTTTATATTTTAATAGACAGAGT
>JXTB01000481.1:100355-117855 GCA_002914805.1 Parasponia andersonii
TTTTTTTTTTTTTTTTTTTTTCTAAGTTTTGCAAATCTTTTGCAAGCCTGCAGGCATCCAAAAGCACCGATTTGCTTCTGTCTCCTTTCACTTCCAATGGGGGAATCTTAGTGCTAACTTGGAGCAATTCTTCACAAGCGTTCATTGAAAATTTTATGGATTCTCTTTCTTGGAAAAATTCGGTAGCTTCAGCACATGTGTCTTGGAACTGGATTTGTCCAATCCCACCGGGTAGCATGAAGGGGCGCATGACCAGAAAGTACAACATGTAGTCTGACAATAACTTGCTGTTCTCTTTAATTAGCGTCATTAGGTTGAAAGTTTGAGTTTTCAGTAGGATCAAGTAGTACCGTACTTTCATCGTAATAGCATAGATCTGTAGCAATATGCCAGAGAAGAATGCTTTGATCAAATTCAGCTTCTTCAATGCTCCAGCCAAATTTGACAAGAAATCCCTCTTTCTCGAGAACCCCTTGACCCCTTTTAGCACAAAGATCCTTCCAAACTCCGAAACTTGAGTTGACATGAGTAGTATTAGTCCTTGTTTTTTGTCGTAGCTGCTGAAAGATGAGTTCTTTCAACTCCTCTGTAACTCCATGAAAAGTCTTGTACCGGTGCTTCTCCATCGTCTGGCGAATGCAGAGGGCCATCTGGAGAAAGCTCCACTTGGACGGTTCATTTTTAAGAGAGAAGCTTATTAAGTTGTATTGTGCGATATAATTAGACCATCTCTCGCATTGGGGAGGAGAAAATAATGAAATAGCTCGGTAGAGATTTAGTACCACTGGGTTCTTGTGCTTGCTCAGCCAATGCCGAGTCCAGTCGGAGCAGAGTAGCATAACAGCAGCATATATCTCAAGGGCGATGGCTCCAACCAGCAATACGTAGGTGATGCTTACGTCCACTCTCGGGTACGCTTGCTTATCGATGCTCAGGAAGCCAACAAACCCGATGACGGTTAAGAGGAAGCTTAAGACACGGCAAATGCCTCCGGAGGGAGAGTAAATGAAATCAGCTTTTGTATAAAACAAATCGTAGACGAATCCAAGCTCAATCTCTATGACCCTGAAGACGACGCGGTGAGAATTCATTTTGAAGGAGTAGCTATTGTCAATATCTCGAATGCCGAGAATAAGGTCCGCACAAAAGCCTCCTGAAAGTTTTGAAGAAAGCGTAGGCTTCTCCTAAGAAGCACTTCTCTTCAACTCGGTCACTGTTGTTGTTTGCAGCCGCCTCAGGGTCATGGTTATCGCTGGTATCATTAGTATGACCATTTCCTGCTGTAATACTCAAGGAGGCTTTAGCATTCATGTCATCTGATTTCACCCGGTAGCCCTGTAACTCCTTCGTCCGGTATTCCTCCATGTATCTTAGTTGGGACCCGGGTCAGCGCGGGGAAACAATCTCTTCCTGAAATATTTACTACTCGCACATCTCCGGACCCAGGTCCGCTCTGCCAATTTGATCACCCAAGCAAAGAAAATTGGAACAGAGAGGAGGTTAACCGCAATGTTACCGGCCGTCCAGGCTCTAAGAAACACATATAAAGCTACTGCAACTTGTACAACCAGCGTAACGCAGTGCCTCCACCATAGCTCGTTGTCCTCTAAGGAATAAGCGGTGACGTTACGTGGACTACCGTTGGATTTAAAAACGATTTTTCGGAGTGGAAGATTGGCCCAAAATTGGCCCAGCAACATTCAAAAAATTTTCTCAAAACAATTGACTATATAAGTGCATAATATTAATTCATAGTAAATAGAAACATACAAAAAGAATAGATCTAATACCTCTTGCAGCCTATCAGCGGATCCTAGTTTTATTGTCTTCTAAACCACGATCTTTCAATTCAAGCCTCAAGCACAAGACGAACGTGTGGGCGTTGCGTACAATTTTTTAAACTCACACACTTTAGGCACTTACAATTTTCTCAACACATGAGATTGCAAGAGTTTTGTTCTACAGAGAATAGGAAGACACTAGACACTCTTCTTTTTCTCTCTAGTTTATGGAGGTTCTATAGAAAATAATACATGCTATTCTATCTGCTAGGGCTTCACCTTTTATATNATTATTAATTACTAATAGATAAACTATTTATCTTGACAAAGTGTGCAGTAACAAAAATAATGTAATATCCAGTACAGTATTTATAAGAGGTAGAATTGGGGACTTATGGACCTGCAATTCAAGCTCCAATAAATTATGACAATTAATTAAACTCTTTAATTAATCTGTCTAATTTATTAATTCCAGTATTACTCCACTACAAATCTGGAATTGCACTCTTGAAGTTACAGAATTAATTTACTTAGAAAACAGCGAGCAGTCCATCGATTTAATCATTACATGTAGTTCAATCCTCCATAGACAATTCATAATTGGAGCTAGGTCAAGTTCCGTTTACCTCTCCAATTACATCTTAATCCTTGTGTACCATTGATTCTCTAATGAACAATTAATTTATAAATCTATTATAAATTGAGTACTAAAACTGTTCAAGTCCTGAATCAATACACAAGGGAATCATCTTTCTAGCTTCCTAATGGAAGGAATGGATTCCATATCTGTAAGTTACATTCCCAGCTACTCATTTCATCATGCTCCTAAGATACAAGTATTTCGATCTATTTAAAAAAACAAACCTTTAATAAGTATGTCAAAGAACATAATGTTATAAATAGGAGTCTATAACTACTCAGGATTAAGATTGATCTACATATGATCATCTAGTGACATTATTTAAACTCTCAATAGTTAACAGAATTTATGTGAGATTCAAAACATGTCTGGTCCAGTCCTATATAATCGAATTATATAAAGTACCTCCATTGTGATGTCAACACATCAATAGTCCGGATAAGACTATTACATTCTCAATGTTAATGGATCATACTAATAATATTTAATTAAAGATCCCAAACTTTAATTAATTATTACGGACTATACTTAGTTTATTATCCATAAATTTAATCCTTATGCATATAATACTTATATACTAAATTTATGGTCACATAAATAAACTAGAGATTTTCTAATATTTTTTTATGGTCAAATCATAAATTTAATCCTCATGCATAAAAAAAATACCTACTGGATATATGGGCACCAATCCAGTAGGTATTTTTTTTTTCTTACTTATGCATAGGTATCAATTTGACCAATGAAAATTTAGCATGCACATTTTTTTATTGTAAAAAGTAGGAGAGAGAAAGAGCATTAATGATGCACGTCTTTTCATGCACTTCATTATAGCCATTGGATTACCATTAGATGATAATCCAACGACTAAAAAAAATATCTACCCATAGGTAAAGAAAAAAAATACCTATTGGATTGGCAACCATATATATATATATAAGAGGAAAGTGGGAAATAAGAAAATAGGTTGTTCGGGTAAATGAAGGAAAAGAAAAAGAAAAGGGAGTGAAAAAGAAATTGACTGAAAAATAAGAGATAAAAAAAACAATTTCAATAAGGCTAGCACTCCTTTTTAGTTAAACTATTAATAACACAAAATAGTATGTTATTATGCACATAAGTAATATATGTATTAAAAATAAATTAGTTAGTGTTATATATCATATATATAATACCTTACCATTTTTTTATTATTATAATATCTCTTCTAATTAGTGGTGGGACTCATAATTTTTTTTAAACAACCCACACTCACCTTTTTTCTCTTTCTCTTCTCTCTTTCCTACTAAACTGCCAACAATCTCTCTGTTTGTTCTCTCTCTCTCCCTCCCGTCAAATGGCCGCCGAAGAATTGAAGCTCACGGCGCAGCCTTGTAACCATCGTCTTGCTGTGCCAGTAGCCTCTGCTTCATCGTAACACTAGGAAGCCTGCGCCACTAGTCCCGACCTGCTGGGAGGTCTCATTTGGCATAAAATGTCATGTTAAGCCGCAGAGGTTTTTGAATTATCAGCGACAATTTTGACCGTTTCAACACGTATTTTTGTGCTTATTGGATTCGTCTCGTTTAGAGGAAACTCTAAGTATATATTTCATGACCCTATTTTGCTTAGATTAAAAGTTGTCCTTATTGAGTAGTTTAAGCTTTAAGATTTAAGAGTTGACTTTTTAGTCAGATTGTTGAATCATGTTTTTAATATCATTTTCAGAATATAGTCGTGAAATGCTTGATAGATTTGGCATGAGCAATTGTGCCCCAAAAGATACACCCATTACAAATACTGATAAATTCAGTCTCATTCAATATCCTAAGAATGAGTTTAAAGTTAAAGAAATGTAGAAGATTTTTTATGCATCTGCTATAGGGAGTCTGATATATACTCAGGTGTGTACGCATTTGGATATAGCATATATAATTGGAGTGTTAGGTAGATATTTAAACAACTCTGGTATGGATCACTGGACAATAACAAAGAGGGTTTTAAGATATTTACAAAGAACAAAAGATTACATGCTTACTTATCGAAGATCTGATCGTTTAGAGATCGTGGGGTATTCTGACTCCGATTATATTAGATGCCTAGATAGTAAGATATCTACTTTAACCTACATTTATCTACTTGCCCGAGGAGCTGTATCATGGAAAAATTAAGCAGACGTTCACAGTTTCTTCCACCATGGAGGCAGAATTTATAGCTTGTCATGAAACATCGAATCAAGGAATATGGCCACAAATTTTATCACTAGGCTACAAATTGTTGATAGCATTAAAAAGCCGTTAAAGATTTATTATGGTAATAGAAGCTTGCCAAAGTCTAAACACAAAGATATTAAGTTTCTAGTTATTAAAGAAAGAGTTCAGAGTCATCTAGTATCTATAGAATATATCGGGACTAACTCCATGTTGGCGGATCCGCTCACTAAAAGTTTAATGCTTAAGATGTTTCATGAGCATACTGCTTATATAGGTGTTGTACTATTTGAAGATATTCAGAATTAGTAAGAGTTAGATTTTAAAAGTTCTCATTTGAATGGACACATTTATTATTTGATATCAATAAAGTAACAGTTTTCTTTTATATTCTAAATTTATATTTTATTTTCTTTTTGTCTGCTGTTTTGCATAAAGTTGCGGTTTTGTATAAAGTAAAAGACTAAAGTTGATTCATTGGAAGTATGACTAAATAGAAATAGGCATGTATGATCACTTTTTGTGTAATTTCTATGCCATACATCTATCTTTGATCTGTGTCATTATGTGTATTAATTTGATAATTATTGATAGGTATAATTACCTACCTAAGTATAATGAAGGCCGCTTTGGTTTTATATTGTTATATAAGATGATCCATATTATCTTAAGGAGTAATTTTTTAAAAAATAGTAATAAAGTGCGCACTCAAATTTCCATTATATGATTACCTCATGAAAAACTCATGTAGCTCAAGTGGGAGATTGTTGGGTTATACGTGTATAACCTATATAGGCTACACATTTTTTTAAATAACAATTATATATTAGGACTGTCTAATTAAGTGAAACCATTAAGTGATCTAATTATGGGCTCAAGAAATTACTAATTAAGTTTGGGCTATATGATATATAGTTACCCAATACTAGACCAATAAGGATTGATGAGATCTCTATTAGCTACCAGTATATAAGGACATAACTATTAGGGTTTTGTTCTCCAAGCCAAATAGAATGTATGCTCTTCTTCTTTACCTCCATAAACAGAGAGAGATTTCATTAAGCATACATAGAGTATTTTGGCTATAGAAGTCTTTCTACCCTCAAGCTCTAATTAATTAATCGCTTCTACTTACATGATCACATCTTTTACTGTCAAACATAATAGATCTAGGTTAGTCACGGATTTTCTCTCAATAAATCTTAATCTGACAATTTGATAGGATAGATTCTAGTATTGTAATTGGTTTAATAATCCATTATGCATATCCAATAGCTTGGATCATATTCAATATGGCAGCTATTGTTGAAAGTGTGGCACCAAACCAAGATGCCTCCAGAAAGAAGGAAAAAAAAGAAAAAAAGGAAACGGGTGATGTATAAGAGTGAGGGGTTCAACTATAAATACCCCTCTCCACATCCATATTTTGTATCCCTTTCTAAAAAAAATCATCTTCCTTTCTATGAGAGAATTTAAGCCTAGGAATTTCTCTTAGTGTCCAACTTATTTTCTCATAAATTATCTAGAGAGAGTGTTTTTTCTTATTTCAAAATAGAGAGGTTCATTTGTTCTCTCCTTGTATTTAGAGAGATGTGAGTTATAATCTCCCTTTCATAGTGAAATGCTTAACAGCCTTGTCCATGAATATAGTCTAAATTGAATGAACTACATTAAATCTTTTGTGCGCCTAGTTTTTTTCATTTTACCTAAATTTTCTCAACTTATATTTTAGCTGTATATTGTCGCTTCCACAAAACTGATCTCCTAACAATGGTACCAGAGCCATTAGGTAGAGTACTATTCATATATATATGACTATTCATTTGTACGATTATTCATACATATAGTATTATTCATATATATATATGATACTATTCACATATACAGTACTATTCACATATATGGTACTGTTCATATACAGTGAAACAGTGATAACTGAATAAATCGTGGTGAATAAAAATGGCAGCGAAATTTGATATTGAGAAGTTCAATGGGAGTAATTTCTCTATGTGAAAAATGAAGATAAAAGTGACCTTGAGAAAAGATAATTTCCTAGTAACAATTGGGGAAGGCCTGTTGAAATTACTAATAATAAAAAATGGGACGAGATGGATGACAATGTTGTCGCTAACTTACATCAGGCACTAGCAGATAGAGTCTTATCGAGCATTGGAGAGAATAAATCAGCCAAGGAGATATGGGATATGATGACAAATTTATATAAAGCCAAGTCACTTCACAACAAAATTTTCTTGAAGAGAAGGCTTTATACCCTTCGGATAGCAGAATCAACAACAGTGACCGACCACATCAATACACTCAATACTTTATTTTCGTAACTCACAGCAATGAAACATAAAATTAAAGATAATAAACATGTAGAAATCTTAGTTCGAAGTCTACTTGATTCGTATGATCAGTTCATCATAAATGTCACAAGTAATGACACAACTCTAGTTTTCAACGATCTTACAACTGCTGTTCTTGAAAAAGAAAATCGGCATAAGAACAAGAAAGATAGATTGACAAGTTCAAATAAGTAGAGACTTTGACAATGAAAAGGAGATGAATGACGTATGGCCTTAGTGGGAGTCAAAGTCATGGTAGATCAAAGTCAAGAAATAAGAAGAATATCAAGTGTTATCACTGTAGTAAGAAAGGACACGTCAAAAGGGAGTGTTGACAACTCAAAAAGAATGAAGATTCTAGAGAAAATGACACTTAGGCATCAAATACTCAAGAGAACATTGCAAGTGCTTTAGATAATGGAAAAATCTTGTATAGCGAAGCAGCAACAATTTCTAAGGACTAAAGACAGCTCACTGATATTTGGTTAGTATATTCGGGAGCATCATAGCATATGACTTCTCACAGAGAGTGGTTTCACATATATAAACCTATAATTGGTAACAATCGTGCCTTAGAGATCACTGGAATTGGTACCATCAAGATAAAAATATATGATAATACTATTCATATTTTTAAGAGGTACGATATATGAAGGGCTTGAAGATAAATCTATTATCTTTGGGACAATTAGATAGTCTTGGATGCAACACTCGTGTCAAGAATTGAATCATGAAGATCATGAAGGGCACGCTTGTAGTAATGAAGGCAGAGAAGATCGGAGTAAATCTGTACATACTTAAAGGAGATATACTAATGGAAGCGGAGGTATCAATTGCTTAAACAAATTCTAAAGAAGAATCAACGATGATGTGGCATTGTAAGCTCGGCCATATATTAGAATAAGGCTTGGATATTCTCTCTGAATGGAGATTACTTCCTGGTCTTAGAAAGGTATCTTTACCCTTTTGTGAGCATTATGTCACAAGCAAGCAACATAAATTAAAGTTTAGCACATCCAATTCTGGAAGTAGAGAAGTTCTAGACTTGGTTCACTTTGATGTTTGGCATCCACTGGTGATATCCCTAGGAAGAGCTAGATACTTCGTTTTTTTTTTTTTTGATGATTACTCTAGGAGAAATTGGATATGTCCTATCAAGAAGAAGGTAGATGAATTTTCAGTCTTCAAAATATTCAAAGCCCAGGTAAGACATAAATCTAGAGAGAAGAACAAGTGTTTAAGTACAGACAATAATGGAAAATATACAAGCAATGAATTTGATAACTTCTGTCAATAAGAAGGTATCAAAAGACAGTTCATATCGGCGTATACTCCTCAACAAAATGGAGTGACAGAGTAGATGAATAGAACCTTGTTGGAAAGGACAAGAGCAATGTCGAGAGCTACAGCTCTACCCAAGACATTCTGGGCAGAAGCAGTCAAAACTTCTTGTTATATGATCAATCGGTCTTTATTAATAGTGATTGCTCTAAAGACACTGATAGAGATGTGGACTAGTAAGTCAGCTGATTATTCTCACTTATATATGTTTAGAAGTCCTATGTATGTGATGTACAATACACAAGAAATCACAAAACTAGATTCAAAGTCCAGAAAGTGTGTATTCTTGGGATATGATGATGGAGTCAAAGGATATTGCCTATGGGATTTCACTGCCCATAAGGTTATCATCAGCAGAGATGTGATATTTGCAGAAAACAAACTATAAGAGAAGTGAGATAATAGTAATCCAGAAACTAATACAGTTCAAGTAGAAAAGAATACTAAAGATTCAGATTCTTTTGAAGCAACACCAGAGCACGAAGTAGAAGAACTAGTCAAGGAAGAGGCTTCTGGAATATGTTGGTCAACTCATGAGAGAAGAAAACTGGCATGACACTCAGATTATGTCACTAAGAACAACATTACATTGTACCTTCTAACAAATGATGAAGAGCCAACAACTTTTTATGAGGCTATTAAAAGCAGGATGTATCTCTATAGATGACAATAATGCAAGAAGAGATTGAATCTTTTTACAAGAACAAAATATGTGATCTTATTTCGGTACCACAAGGAAGGAAGACCATTGTAAACAAATAGGTCTACAAGATCAAGTATGATAGTAATGATTAAGTGGAACAGTATTGTGTGAGATTGGTGGTAAAGGGTATGCTCAAAAAAAAGGTATTGACTTCAATGAGATATTTTCACATGTGGTTCAACTCACAATAATTGGAGTGGTTCTGGCGATGTGTGCTAGGTTTTACCTACATCTAAAGTAATTAGATGTGAAAATAACTTTTCTTCATAGAGAACTTAAGGAAGAAATTTATATGATCCAACCATAAGTTTTTGCTGAAACAGGCAAGAAAAACTTGCTATATAGGTTAAAAAATCTCAATATGGTCTCAAACAGGCACCGAGGTGTTGATATAATAGGCCTGGTTCCTTTATCATAAGTCTTGCGTATAACAGACTTAGTTCAGACCATTGCACATACATCAGGAGATTTAATGAAGATATTGATTTCATTGTTTTATTATTATACATGGAAGACACGTTGGTAGTAGGCTTTAACAAAAGTAGAGTCTAAGAATCGAAGGCACAATTAGCTAGGAAATTTGATATAAATGACTTAGGAGCAACAAACAAGATTCTAGGGATATAAATTCCTTGAGACAGAGGTAACAATAAGATTTGGCTTTCTTAGAAGAATTATTTAAAGAAAATCTTGTGACACTTCAATATACAAGATTATAAGCCAATTTCTACTCTACTTCCTATTAACTTCAAGTCATTCTCTGAGATGTGTCCTGGCCATAAAGTAGAAAGGATAGAGATGTTTCTAGTACTGTATGCATTAACGATGTGAAGTCTAATATTCACTATGATATATAAAAGACCAGATATTGTACAAACAGTGGGAGCAATTAGTACTCGATATATGGCAAATCTAGGTAAAGAGTATCGGAAAGCTGTGAAGAGGATTCTGAGATACATTAGATAAACTTTGAAGACTACATTATGTTATAAAGGATCAGATTTTGGAGGCGATCTTGATAAATGAAAATCTACTGTAGAGGCTATGTGTTTACTCTTACAGAAGGAGCTATAAACTAGGTTTCGAAACTGCAAACCATCGTGGCTTTATCTTTAACAGAAGTAGAATATATGGCAGCTACATAAACTTGCAAATAGGCTATTTGAATTCAAATGTTATTGGAGGAGCTCAGGCACAAACAAGAGAAGATTCTTCTATTTTGTGACAGTTAGAGTGTCTTGCACATTGCAAGGAATCCGGTCTTTTATTCGAGGATAAAGTACATAGGTTCCTATATCACTTTGTTCGAGTAGTAAAAGATGACAGTGTGGATATTAAGAAGATTCATACCAAGGAAAACCTAGCAGATATTTTAACCAAACCAAGCAATACTGATAAGTTTCAATAGTGTAGATCTTTATATGGCCTAGTAGATATGTAAGCAGCATCAAGAATTGACAAAGGAAGAAAAGAGAGATTTATCAAGAATGAAGAGATGATTAAAATCAAGTTTTCAAGTAGAAAAATATTATATATGCATGGTCAAATAATGTGGCTAAGACCACGTTCAATGTGGCAGCCATTATTGACACCAACTAAGGTGCCACCATTTCTGACCAAAGAAAGAAAAAAAAAAAAAGAGGAAAAGAGTGATGTATAAGAGAGAGGGATTCAATTATAAATACCCACCCCCACATCCTCATTTTGCATTCCATTCTAAAAAAGAATCTTATTTTCTAAGAGAAAATTCAAACTTAAGAATTCTTCTTAGTGTACCACTTGTATTCTCCTAAATTGTCTAGAGAAAGTGTTTGTCTAGAGAAAGTGTTTTCTCATATTTCAAGAGAGAAAAATTCATTTGTTCCCTTTTTATATTTAGAAAGAATTGAATTGTAATATTCTTTTCACAATGAAATTCTTTACAACTTTATTCGTAAATATATAACTTAAATTAGATTAATCACGTTAAATTTTTTGTCTACTTTATTCTTTTTATTTTATTTAAATTTTCTCGATTCATATGTGAGGCGTATATTCTTGCTATCATCTCCTGACGTATTATTAAAGAGGGAAACGATACCACGTAAAAATCGAGTCATATTTTAGGCGTATATTCTTGCTTTCATCTCCTGACGAATATTATTAAAGAGGGAAACGATACCACGTAAAAATCGAGTCTATCAAGAACAGAACAGAAAGCAATGTTAAAAGTACGGAGATAACGAGCTGTGAGTCTATCAAGAACCAGAAAGCCATATTAAAAGTACGGAGATAATGAGCTGTGTAACACGATATTCTGTTGCCTATTCTCAAACACTATTACTAAACTTTTAACTCCTGGAGAGTTAAGTGCGACAGCTCAGTCGGGACTTTCAGGTTTTGGCATTTCCTGACGTCAAACTTCCTAAGCTTTTGCATAGCTCCTTTCTGCACTTCCAATACTTCCAGGTTACTAAGATTCCAGATATGCAGAACTAAGAGCTCGGGAAAGTCCTGTCCGGAGAATCCATGCGTTTTCCTTCAAATGAACCAAAGAGGAAAGAGAGATATTTAAGTCCTAGAAGCTTACTCCCCAGCTTTGGCATAGGGTCTTCTGAGAGCCCAGTAGCCGACAAGGTAAGTTCAGTCAGACTTTCCGGTAGTTCACTTACAAAAGCAGACGGCCGCTCTAGCTTTCCCAGTAAATATAAGGTGGTTAACTGTTTAAGATTCGATAAAGATGTCAATTTTAGGCACTGAGCTTCGCCCTTTTTGTTGATTGATCTCAACCGCAAAACCCTCAGGTGGGTCAGGTTCACTATCCCTTTTAAGAACCCTCTTGGGACTCTTGCCGCACCGAATCCAGTATTGTCACCTCTAACTTTCGAAGGTCGCCCAACCTGCCCAGCCCATCAGTCAAAGCACTGCGCTTGTGATCCAAAACAACACCGCATAAGATCTGCAGATATTTCATGGAACTGGAGATCGGTTGAGGCATGACTGCAATTCGACAGTGCTGGTTCAAGTATAGGTGCCGAAATTTCTTCAGTTTCCACGTGGAATTAGAGAGCGTCCACACATATGTATGCTTCAAATCAAGGGTTTGGAGTTGCGACAAGTTACCCATAGACGATGGAAGAGTCTCTAGGTTGGTCCGCCTGAGGCCAAGGTATGTCAGCTTCTTTAGTTTTCCTAAGCTTTCGGGCAAATGACTTCTGAACACACCTTCAAGATCAAGAACCAGCAAATCCCGGAAGTGCCCACCAGAGATGCTCTTTAGAAGAAACTGACCTATCTCTTCAGCAGGCTTCTCTCCTTCTCGGGTACCAAAGAACATAACGTAATTGGGACGTTTTTCCTCTTGCAAAACATTCTCTGATAATGAGTACTCAAGGCCATGAATGCTACGACCATTACTGGCATCGTTGTCGTCACAACGATAAGCAACTTGCCGATCAAAACTCACGAGCGATCTGGCTGCTTCTTGTTTCGTCTGTCACGCACCCAGACATCTCCTAGAGTGCTAGGAAACCGACATGACTTGACCTCCCTATTACGCTTTCTTTTGATTACTTGAATCATATTACGATCAATCGACTCCTGAAGATAATCGACCGCAACCTCTTCCCGAGTTTTTTCCCTGCCATCTGCACCTTTAAGCACCCCTGAAGCAACCCAGAGAGCAACTAATCTCCTTGAAGGAATTTTAAAGTCTCTAGGGAAGAATTCAAAGTAAGAAAAACATTTACCCAGAATGGGTTCCTTCTGAAAGTCCTCTTTATTCATTTTCCAGGTCCCTAACCATGGTGTTTGATTCTGACCATGAGATATACCCTCAGGCACCCTTGACAACTCCTTAGTAGTTGCTTTTTGCAGTCGATATCCAAGACGTAAGATGGCAAGTGGTAACCCCCCGGTCCTGGCTACAACTTTCGTAGCTAGGCCTTTCTCTACATCGGAAGGAAAATGGACCATCTGGTAAAGAATTCCTAGCTCTCTTCTTCTGTTCGTAGCTGAAGGTGGATTATGCTGCTTGTGCTTGGATTAACTGCATCGGAAGCTACTGCTTTATCACGTGTGGTGAGAATAATAGTACACGTGCTTGCATCCGAGCATATTGCAGGCTTCAGCACATCCCAGGCTTTCTTTGAGCTAAGGTTGTCCAGAATCACGAGGCAGGGCTCCTTCTTGAAGACATCAACCATTATTTTGATCCACTTGTCCTTCTCGAGAATTTTACCCTGGACTCCCAGGATCTGCTCTCCAACAGTTTGGAGGAGTATAGATTCATCGGAACTCTGAGGCACTGAAACTAAACTTCGACGCTGAAAGTGGCTAATAATGGATTTGTGGTGTAAGACTTCCTTAGCCAGAGTCGTCTTACGTATGCCTTCCATCCCCACAATGGATATGATCATGGGTGATGCTAGTAGTTGGTCGCCATTAGCATTATCATCCTGTCCATTGTTCGTGGGAATGAGCTTTGAAACTAGTTCGTGCACATCCTCCTCTAGACAAACGACAAAGCAGGAATCTTTCACCACCTTTCTGCTGCAAAATTGTATTACTTTCTGAAGAAAACAGATGAGCTTAACGACTTCGTCAAATTTGGGCTGTAGCTCTGACAACGACATTGATCCTTCCAAGTAGGTTGAGATGCAATTCTCTGCCCCGAAAGTAATTTTCTCCAACAGCTCCGAGAAAATACTTTTTCTATTCGCTGCACCCTCGTGAGCAGATTTTTCATCTTCCAAAAGTTGTTGCAGAGCCTCCAACTCTTGGCGCAGCGTGCCGAAGATCTTGCTGTAATTTGACTTCGAGATTTTTTTTGGCACCTTCTCCGTCAGCTGCTTGTGGATGCCGAGTAGAGCGGATGAAATATCTATTTCAACATGCTTGCGCTGTTGCAGGAGGACTAGTTTTGACGAGTCTCTTACAACAAACGTAAGACCATATTCGTCTTTTGCGTTGAGGAGGTCATAGAACCCGCTGTTAAAGTTGTTTATACTTCTCTAGCTTAAAAGTCGCCATCGAATGAGTGAAAAGAGAAGCCAAAGCCGAGGGCCACTTATTAGTACTAGCATTTGCTTTATATTTTTCTTTCGAGATCATGAGTCTTCTAGTAGTAGCGGGAATAATTTTATTAGAGTTCGTGACTCGAATTTTATTTGCTTTGGCATGAAAACTTCGTGGTGCGACAGACATGGTATTTTTGTAATTGAGAGAAATTTTGAGATATTTAGTGGAACTTGAGATCATTCGTACACATATATATTTTAGGGTTTTTAAGATTATATATATTTTAGGCTCGATCGTGTAAAATATATATTCTGTACTTTATTTTCGACATAGTGAAATTTCCTCTTCTATCAGTGATTTTTTCCGATTAAGATTTTCCACTTAAATATGTGTGTTCCTATTTTTCATCTGTTTTTGTCAATTATCGTTTAGTAATTGTTAACAAATTTGATCTGCTTCTTTAATAATATCATGTGCTCCCTTGGTCCATGCCTTCTCTAGTTCGCTTTCCAGCCTCAACGGTTGTAAATCTTTGACGAAAGCCAGCATAAGCTTCATATTTGTCACAGTTGACCACAACTGCTCCTACATCGAACTGCCTACTTCCAATTTCTCCAGTTGACTACTGCTAGTTATGCTGTTGAGGACTCGTTCTAGAGCCTCAACATCTTCGCAGCTAAAAGTAGTCGGCTTTTGGGAACCTTTGGATCTCATTCTCGGTCTTCCCAATAAGTCTGGCTTGCAAGCTTCTGACTCTGTTCCTCGACTGCAACAGCAATCGATGGAGGTCACTAGTTACATCTTTATGATTCTCTAGATGATTTGTGACATCTTCCTTGGTTTTCGTCATATTGCCTCAGGCCTCAAATTTTTGTTTTAGTTTGAACAAGACTAGAAAATACCGGTTGAGAAAATCCGCATTGATCAGCTTCTCAAAACCTTCAAGGCATCGCTTGGCATTTGAAGCCACGTTGGGACCTCCTATCATCTCCCATTTCGTCTCGATTTTGTTCAGCGGTACCGTTATTCCTTCCAAGTTCACTTCGTCCGAGTCTCGGAGTTGCTGGGGGGAAATCTTCTTGATTTCCTTCACTGAATCTTGGATTTGGCAGATATCCTTTGAAAAAGCTTCCAGGAATCTCCATTGTCTTCTGATCCACTTGTACTTATCCTCAGACTCTTGCAAATATTGAAAGCTTTTGTAAATGAGGAGAGGGATCACATACCAGAAGACTTAGAGGGATTTTTTTAAAAGAAAAGCCAGGTATGTATATTCCAATAGCCAAATTTCCAGAGAGTAATGAGGCAGCTAGATAGATAGCTATAGCTACTTGCTGATTCAGGGAGAACAGAATCGAACAAAATATATATAGCGTAGCAATGCTCGAGCTGGACAAATGATCCTACTAGTTCAATATCAAATCATCCGTTGACTAAATGACAATTAATGGCTGTAAATTTGAGTTCCGAGCCTAAATATTATCTGGTGCACGCATAATTAAAGGTTATATATAACAAGTTGGGCATTTACAAAATAGAGTATGTATTATATAATGAGCTAATATTGGGTGGAATCTTCTCCGGTTTCATACTTGTACACACAAGCATATTATATAATGAGCTATATTTGTCTCTCTGTTTAATTGGAACCATGATGTTAAGAATAATTTTCATACTACGTGGAAATGTGGTAAATATAAAAAACATTGACCGAGCGAGAGCTCTATGTCCATTTTTATGACGAATCTTATCCATGACGTTGAAATTATCCAGCCGACGCAAGAGGCTGATCTCACAATTCATCATTAACAAATCGTGACACAAATTTTTATTGTTACTCCAAACAAAAATTGCAGCGTTTCAGACATCTTGGGAAGACCCGAGAGGCAGCGTTTGTAGCCCTTCCGAAATCTTTTGACTTGCCAGGCATGAATTTGATGACACAGAATTTAGTGAGCAATATTTGTAGCTCTTTTTGGTTTTAAACTTAGAGAATATGACCCTACTTGTTTTAGTTTCTCTAATGGAAATTTGAAGCAGAACGGGTAAAACAATGTCGTTTTCCGGAATAACTAGTTACATCTTTCGTTATTGGATCAATAAGATAAAAGTATTAGGGTTGACTTAGGTCAACTAGATTCGATATTGCATCCATTTGTTTGGTGTGTATAAACCGAACCATTTTAAGAAAGCAATGTTATAAAATTATGGTAGCATTAAAAAAAACAATTAGATATTTAAATGAAACTACTAAATAAATAAAGAGAAGTGCTGCTTACGTATCATGTCTTTCGTCGTTGCAGTACACAGACCTAGCAAAAAATTGGAATAAGAAAACATTTATTAATGAGATCGAACAACCTTAATGCTGAAATTCGAACAACCTTAATGCGTATATGATCAATGATTAATTAGCCGGATAAATAATTAACTAAAGTATTTTGGAAAAAATAATAAAATAAAATTTCTAAGGCAATGCTTGGAAGCATGCACGAATATATAGACCAAACTAAAAGACAAAATAAATATACACTAAAAAAAGACGTAATAAATATTAAAAAGACTTATTAGCGAGAGCAGCCTATAAAACGTTGAAATGGTAATTTACGCATTGAATAATAGTAGACTAAAATGTTAATTATTATACTATTCCAACCGTTTACACATGCACATCTCTCAAACGATATGGAGAGCTAGTGATGAAGTCCATATATACCCGCAATATGGTTGCTCGACAGCTATATGAAATTGAACTTTCAAGACAATTATTTTTAAAAAAAAAAACACAAAAATAAAAAAAAAGTCAAATCTAAACATTTGAGATTTTAATTAAATCTGTTTAATATTTTTTGAAAAATTTAGAGTTTATAATAATTTGATTAAAGATAGTTAAATTTGTTCCAATTAATTTTTGCTTAGTTGAATTATGCATGTTTTTAATCTATATGTCTAATTGTAATGAAGACAAGGATTAATTGGTTGAATGAAATTTACGATTTACTCTTATATATATTTTTCATTATCTTTGTATCTTGTACAATTGACGGATACTTCAGTATAGTTTTAAGAAAATTGACCCTTTTGTATTTGTGACGTTTTTCTCATAAGTACCGCTCCTTGGATCAGCTGGGAGGGAATCATCTTGTCTTGAAGAAGACATATTAATGCTCATAAAGCATCAAACGGTGAAATATAAATTTTCTACATAATGCGATTAGAATAATGAAAAAGCACTTGACACAACTTGCTATGCTGAAGGCTTACATAAGAAATTTTACAATCCCTGGCTGAAGAAGATAATAAAAAAAATTCAATTTTTGGTTTATAACTGCAATTACGAAGGCCAGAAAAAAGTAGCGTTTAAATTCAACTTTAAAAAATTGGTATTCTCAAATTCCATGATGCTGTGCGGTCTGAAATCCTAAGGTCGCATAAGGATTATATGCGACCTCCTCCGTGATGATTTAAAAAATTGGTATTCTCAAATTCCATGATGTTGT
>JXTB01000481.1:118997-221134 GCA_002914805.1 Parasponia andersonii
AATGATGCTTTTCCTCTGAACGTCGACGTTCACAATTTACGGATCGCATTAGATGCACTTGCTGGCTGGGACGATGAGCTCGCTGATGGGTATCGCCAGTCGCCATTCAGCGAGGAAGTTCGAGCTGCAGCCCTTCCTACCGGATTCAGACTTCCTACCATCAATACTTTTGATGGAAAGACTGATCCACAGGATCATATGGATCACTTCAGCGACCTGATGGAGCTTCATCGGGTTAGTGATCATGCGCGCTGTAGATGTTTCACTGTAACACTCTCAGGAGCGGCAAAGAAGTGGTTCCGAGGACTCAAACCCGGTTCGATTTCATCCTGGCAACAACTGCAGACGGCGTTCTTAAGGAAATTTCAAGCCGCGAAGAATTTCACTGTTCCGCTCGTTAGTTTATCTGCAATCCGACAAGGTCCAGAGGAGACTCTACGGTCTTATCTCAATCGATTCACCACAGAGCTAGCAAAGGTCAACAACCCCCCTGAAGGAGGAGTTCTTACTCTTATGATGGCTGGGGAGCGACCAGAAACAAAACTCTGGAAGGAATTGCTTGAAAGAGAATGTAGAACTCTCGAAGACTTCTACCGAAGAGTTGGTCGACATTTAAGGTTAGAGTCTTCCCGTGAGAATCTTCAAAAGACCAAAAAAGGAGGAAAGACAGATGCGGCAAAGGTTGCGGTCGTCACCGACAACAGCAGCAATAAGAAGAATAAGAGGAACAATGAACAGGCCAATGAGAATCAGCCTAGGCCTAAAAGGCAGGAGACTTCAAAGGCTCCCATGAGGTTCACACAAGCCACATCTCTTGATTATTTATAAATTTATTGTTGATAAAACCTCCATCAACACATGATAATTTGCGGCAGAAGAACTTCTAGATTGGTTAAGTCTTGTGGAAGACTTTTTTGTAGTTTAACAAGTCCTAGAGTAAATGGGTAGCAATAACAAGATGTACTGAACTTGTTGAAAAATTTCGGATTATAAATATCATTTTTTAAATAATTTATTTAAAAAATATCACTTTTTAAAGTATGTAGAAAACTACTTTTTTCTGCAAAAAAATCGAAAATACTCGAAGTAACTAGGCAAATTGCTTAAATAACTAATCAGATTATTTAAAGTAACCATGAATTAGTCTAAGTATCTCAAGTAATTTGACTGATTGCCTCAAGTATTTCGTCAATTAGTAAACATGGTATTTTTTTCAAAAAATAATTTCAAAAGTGGTATATTTCTAAATAAATTTACGATTTTTCAAAGAGTTATAGAATTTGAGAGTCTTTTTTTTTTAATTTTACCATATAAAATCAAATTTCTCTAAAAAAAAATCCATCAGCATGTGCATCAAATGGAATCACTTGTAGGTAAGGTCCAGGTCTTTTCTTTCTTAGGCTAGCAAGGGACAATTAATCAAGTTTGAGGAAATTTGATTTTTTCTGATAATTTTTCAATTAAAAGAAAAAAAGAAAGTCCCAAATTTTGAAATTGTTTGAAAATCATGGATTTAATTAGAAAAAACTACTTTGAAAACTATTTAGACAAATACCACTCTTTATTAATTGGTGAGATACTTGACGTAATCGATCAACTTACCTAATTGATTACTTTAATTAACTAGATTGGTTGTCCAAAATAACCCAGCTAATTTCTTCGAGTAACTTTAAAAATAATAATTCTAAAAATAAAGTGATATGTTTTTAAATATTTATTAAAAATGTTATTTTCTTAAATAACTTTTAAAAACTGATATTTTTCTTTCTTCTAAATCAGAATTTTTTTAATTTTTTATACTTGGGCCCTGAAATTTTGTAAGAAACCCATCAAGTTCTCGGGCTACAAAAGCTACGAGTGGACCTAACCAACCTTGTGTGGGACAAGCACCCCATTTGGGTTTTTAAGAGCTTTACCTTTAAAAATAAAGATATTACAAAAATACGATACAACAAAATAATACAATTTTTGTACGAAATAAAAGCTTAAACTTTTTTTTAAGGAATATACCGTGTCAAAATACAGTGGCAGTTTTTGTAATTTTGGCCGATATTGTAAAAGAGCATTTAATCTTAATTGAATAAAGTGTAAAATAAGACTTAAAAGACCTTTCTGCCTAGTGGTTTGGCCTCTACTTTTTCTTGATCAGTGTTTGAAAATGTTTGAATCCCACTAGCCCCTCATTCCCATATTTGTTTTCTTTTTCCCTTCTTTTATCATTTTTTTCTTTATTCTGTTTTCTTTATTTAAGGATAATGAGTTACTATTTTTTTAAATGGTTACTACTTATCAATTTGATTGCTGGTTGCTAGTTAATCTATTTTTGTTTTTATTTTTTTTTCTCTTTCTGTTTTTTCTTTTCATTAAGCCATGATCATTTTTCTTTGTATTTTTAATCGCTTTTTGTTTTTTTTAGCCTTTTAATTTTGCTATAACCTTTTTCTACTAGCTACTAGTATCTAATATGATTTCTATATTTTATTTTAACTTGCCATTCTTTCCTTTTTTTTTGGTTTCATTTTTTTGTGTGCTTTTTTCTATTTCTTTTTGGTTCTTTTGATTACTTTTTCCATTTTTATTATATTTTAGAATTCTTTACCCTTTTATTTTTAGTGGGGAGGGGGGGGGAACAAACCACTAACTCCTTTTTTTTTTCCCCTTTTGAATAAGAATAACAACTCTTTCTTTCTTTCTTTTTTTCTTTTTTTAAATCCTTTCAGTAGCTACTATCACTAGACTAGTTATTATTGACTAATTTGATTAATAGTTTGCAGATTGGTAGTAACTTACAAAATTAAGAACTAGCCAATAACCAATCTATTGACTAGTTATTTGTTACTAGTTACTTTGATTTCTTTTAAATTAATTACTAATTATTAGTTACTAATTACCAATTCAGTTATTAGTTATTTTAGTTACTCGTTATTAGTTTTCAAATCAATGGGTAGTAACAAAGACTAGTAATTGACTAGCAACAAATTACAAGATGGTTATCAATAACGAGTAACTAATTTTAATATTAATAATTAGTTCTAGACTAATTACCGTTTACAATATTAGTTATCTGGTTACTAATAACTTATTTGGTTACCAATAACTATAATTTTCACCATCTTAAAAAATTAAACCTGAGTTTAGACCAATACGATAGCACAAAAACTAGCATCCAACCATGAACCATAAACAAAGGTTTCTTGAAACACAATACCAAATAAAAGCACGAGAATAATATTTGATTACAAGTTCATTAATCTCTAAAATACTAACAAAAGAAAATACACCATAGTCAAAATCGTAAGTCTTCTACGCTCATATACACATGAACATGGCTGCAAATGAAACATGGACATCTAAAATTGAATGAAACATTATAGAGCCCTCTATGAATCACATAATCAAAATCTCTGAATTTTATATGCCTACTGCTGTGAAATCTGAGATTTTTTAGAGGGCAAAATAATAAATCTAAGGGGTGACATTGTTATAATTTTAATTTTTTGAATTAATTTATCTAAAACATCTTAAATATTTTAATGGGTGCTATAGTGTCGATTAATTGCATAAGACCTCTCTCCCACTTCTCCTCCTTCTCCATGCAAAGTCTTTCTCTCCCTCTAAAACATTTTTAAACGTAGCCTCTGCTGAAGCTCGCCTTCGAGCCACCATATATCTCTAATACTGACGTGCTAGTCTGCCACCACCGCCAGCCGCTGACAATCTCACGTTGGCCATCACCGCCCTGTTTCATCGCCAGATACCGGAAAATGAGTCGTTTGAAGATTCCGAGCTCTGTAGACATTTTGACCACTAGAGCTCGGACCTTCTTTCGCGACAACAATAGTACTGTTAGATTCATCTCATCGTCGCTATCATTTCTTGACCATTAACTCACTATTGATAAGATTTTTATTGTTTGGGCCGTTTTACCAAAGTTTGTAAAAAGTGATATTTTTATAATTTTTTTGTTAGGTAATTATTTTACCTAAGGTAATTATATGAGGTGAAAGATGGTTAAAAATTATAAAAAATTACAGTTGGTAAAAGTTAAAATGATATATGGAAGCATGGTAATTTTTTAGTTGAAAAATGTCGTATTTTTCTAATTAAGGACGAAAAATGATATTTTGTAAAATAATATAGTGTTAGACTAGAGTCTGTTGCTATTCAATTATGGCCTTGGACTGAGATTAGAAAATTGCTACTTTTCGAAATATTATCACAAAAACGACATTTTTTTATAAATAATTAGTGAATTTGATACTTTTTCAAATATTTTCAAAAGTAATATTTTCTTTAATAATTATTGATAATGATATTTTCTGAAATATTTCAGGAAAGTGATTTTTTATAAATAATCAATAAAGATGATATTTTTCTAAATACATTGGAAAAAGTAGATATTTTTCAAATTCATTCCAAAAAGAGACATTTTCGTAATTCTCAGATTTTAAAGTCCGTTTAAGGCTCAAGAACTCGATATTGAATTCTGATTTCAAATTTGGATTTAGTAAGGTCGAGAAATAAGTTTTGATATATAATATCGCTATGTTTCGAAATGGCATAAATTTTGAGACTCATGAATAGTATCATTTTGAGTGCTACAGAGTGAGTCCAACCCCGGGACCCACTTTTGATAAAACTTAGAATTTTTGGTGCTCTGAATTTAGTGGTGACCTCCATTTCTCCATCCGATACTTCGGTAGAAAAGTCACTTTTTCAAGTGAGCTTACAAGGATCCCCGAAACGACTGTTCAAACACCCAAGTGACCCACTAGAGTTTCTTCGAGCGTCGTTAGCTTGGTATAGCTACCATTTTGAGGAAAGGGTTCAATTATTTGATTTTATCTCTGTTTTGATTTATAATTGCATTAAAACTGATTTATGAAAAATCGTGATTTTACGATAATTTGATAAATTGATGAAATGTGTTGGATTATACTGAGATTAGACTGTGTAAATTTTATACTTATTTTTACATTATAATTATGGGGTAAAATAGTGGTGTGCCGCCCATAATTCAGTAAATCCTAAGATAATGCCAAGTGAGATTTTAAAGTATGATTTGATTCATGGATGTATGGTATTTGTGAATTATTACATGTTGTATATACTATAAGATCACACACTTGAGTTCTATTATTACATCATTGCAGTACTAGGTAAAAGACCTAGGCATATACGTAGGTTTTTGGCTGATGCACCTATAAGTAGTGTCAGGATTCTGAATACCTCTGCTATAGAGGTATTATAAGGCCGTGATGAGAAGATAAGAGCTCACTCATATACTTTATTGATTTATAATATATACAATCACGTGTTTTTGGTTTTGATTTTAAATATGTGAATATTTTAGTTATCAAATATTTTAATAACTTGGTTTATAAATAGATTTTGTAAAAGGTATTAACTATGCAGTTTTGATAAAATTGCATCCAATCAAAAAGATAATTGAATTTCTACTAAGCATATGAATGCTCACCTCCTATTTCTCCAACTTTCAGGTGTTTCTCTAACTAAGGTAGCCGTCTTACTAGATAAACAAGTTGGGCAACTTATGTATACAATTCTGCTCTTAATCCCTGATAGGTATTCATACTCTACTAATTTTCTTTTTTGTTCAGTTATTTAGCCAAGATTAATAAATCTATTAATTAAATGTATGTGTATAGTTTTGTTATCAATTTGAGTACATTAAAATACAAGTGATTTAATGGAAATTATTTTGGATATTAGGCTAAAGTTTTCAATTGAATTTATTTACCAAAATTTATGATTTCTCAACAAGTAACCAAATGAGGTAGCTGGAAATTTTCTTGAAATTTAACAGGTATTTTCTTAAGTAATTATATACTAGTACGAATTTTTTTTTAACGGATATGAAACTCATAATGACCTGAGGATCAAAACGAAATTATTTAATATTTTATTTCTCTTGAATTTCGTAAAATTAATATTTTATTATTTGTTTACTTAAAATTACTAAAAGTTACGACTTTGGATTTCCGATTGTGACAACTGCTATCAAAAAGTTCTGCAACTTGATGGTTATTTGCGACATGATCTTCTTGAGTGCGTAATTCTAGTAAGAATAAATAGTACTTCAAAAAAAAAACACATTATTCAGTAAAAGAAAGATCTACCATGTTGTATCTTATTAAAATGCTTGATGGACTATAAAACCAACTATCATTTAATAACTAAATTTCATGATTTGACCATTTTATTGGCTACTCAGAACACAAGTCAACACTCAAGCACTCTTCATCCAGCTATAACAAACAAACAAAATCAATCCAAAATAACTCAAACAATGATCAGTACATTCCACTGCCACCATCATTCTTATTATCTTGTTAATCATAAACTTTTAATTTCAATCTCAGACATATCTTACAAAGTTTTGAGTTGTGATCTTGTGACAAAATGTATAGAAAAAGTAATTATATATATAATAAATTTATGCTTGATGAATGTCTAATTATGTACATATCATTATACACTCAGAGTTTCATTAAATTCCCTAAATTAAAGGTATAAAAGCAAGAATTACTCCTAATTTGTGCTAAATGTTTGTTTCTATGCAGGTTTCATAAAATAGGCACAGATTCTAAACCACAAAGAAGATTGATTCAATTCTTGAAACCATGGATTTTTTACTCAATATCCAACTAAACCCAATTCACAAGATCTGTCCAAATTATTTCAGAATGGGTCTCAAATGGACGATATTACAAATTAGACTGCATTCATGTTTAGCCTAACACACTTCAATATTTGGCTCATTCTGGCCTTAATACAATTCTAAATAGAGTTAATCTTGATGCTATGGGGTTTAATAAAATGCCAAAGAAGTCGAAATCGAGGTGAAAAGATTGGATCTTTCCAGACGATAAGATTATCAACTAATTTTGACTCAACAAAACCTATCTTCACCATTTTTACTCCAAGTCAAGAAATACGTCTATAGTGGATGTAATTTTGGTGACATACGACTTTTAAGAGATAAGACTTCATTTTCTCTTCTTTAAGCAAGACATTTTTTTTTGTCAAATTCATTGACTTCCAAATGTATCTTTAGGAAGGACTGAATTTGTCAAAACAAAGTGCCACCTTGCATATATCCTTGTTATAGACATAAGGTGGCACCATGAATGCTTGACCATATTTACAAGTGTTAGCGTTATCAAATAAGGTAACTAAGAAAACTAATCTAATCACATAAATAACTATTAATGGATTTTTAATGATAAATCCCTTGGTTGGAACCTCCTTTGTATGTGAATTCCAATTAAGTTATAAAAGAGCTTAGATTATACTTATTTGATAAACCCAAGAGTAGATCCCCAAATTTTAGCAAGTGTTTCATTTTGCAACTTCATATCATTATATTTTTGTCACTTTATTTCATATTATTATATTCATCCTACAATATACTTCCTCCCATCTTTTTTATTTTTGTAAAGGTTAATCACGTACAAATATCCTGAGTTTTAATTTTTTAGTAAAAAAAAAAATCTTGACTTTTGAATGTCTGTAAAATAATATCCTCACTTTTAAATTTCCACAAAATAATACCCTAATTTTTAAAATTCTGTAAATTTATACTCTCACTTTTGAATTCTGCAAATTAATATCTTGACATTTACGATTTTTATAAATTAATACTCTTAACTTTTATTTTCTTTATATATTTACACTATGAGCAAATTAAAAGATGTGAACATCTCTCATTAACTTATTAAAAATGTTTAGATATTAATATATTATCAAAAATTATTTTATAACCACTTTTTTTGATTATTTGCTAAGAAAACACAATTTTTTTTACCTCTCATGTTTCTTTTTTTTTTTTTTTTACAATTAACTACTTTTACCTCTCGTTCTAATTTTTTACTTTTCTTTTTTAAATGAAAAGTAAAACAAACTAATGACAAAAAATTTTTCAAAAATTTTATTATTGTTTAATAAGTTTTAATTTAGTTAATAATGGCTACTACCATCTTTTTATTATTAAATCAACTAATTGGAGATTAAGGTTATAAATTTATATGAATTTCAAATCTTAAGATATTAATTTGTAAGAATTTTAATTGTCAAGGTATCAATTTGTAGAATCCAAAAGTGAAGGTATTATTTTGCAGAAATTCAAAAGTCAGAGTATTATTTTTACAGAAATTTAAAAGTGAGCGTATTATTTTGCAGACATTCAAAAATCAGGGTTTTTTTTTACAAAAAAATTAAAACCCAAGGTATTCTAATGTTATTATCCCTTCTTGTAATATATATGTTATGATCTAGTATTATTCACTAACCTTCCTATGGATCAACCTCGGTCTTGCCGAATAATTTATTATTTTAACACTCCTGCATTTGACAAAAAACTTCATTAATTTGAACCAATCAATATTATATTGATAATATACGGATAAAATAAAAAGATCATATGGCCCTTAATTAATAGTGGTTGTTGGGGTTAATTTAATTAATAAGAAATCCAAAGGTCTAATAATTTGCTCAGTCTTATATGTACGTTTTATAGAAAAACACAAAGATATAGTTTTTTGTGTTAAAAAAGAGAGAGAGAAAATGGAGGCTATGCATATTTAAGAAGAAGAAGATGATGAAGAATATTGTCATGGGTTATTGAGACTCATTACTAAGATAATAAATTATTAACTAATTAAGTTTTATATTTTAGTTTGATTTCGGGATTGAGATTAAATATCTAAGGTTATGGCTTTGAACTGATCATAAATTATTTATGGAATAAAGGGATGAATCTGATTAAAGATGAAACCTATTGATATTAAGATTCAAGCAAGACAAATTTTGAGTGATTTGATTAAGTAAATAGAAAGCTATAGATTTTTGAATATTTCACATGAATAGAAGATGCAATAGTGAATGCGACTATATTTATAGAGGTTTTCAGTAGTCAGATTAGCTCATATTTAGTATATTTGAAAAGCTTATCGAATTAGCTTTCCTATAACCAGAGAGTTATAAACATTTAAAGTGAGTATTATGAATCTAGAAAACGTGGCAGTGGCTTTTCGGGCTATATGGGGCTCACTTATGGAGCCCATAACTGTATTCTTAGTACTATTAGTACTTTCATTATTCCCTAGGTTTGGTGATTTTTAGAGACAAGTTAAGATTATTGTGAGTCATAGAAATTGACATTATTGGGAGAAACTATAAACTTTAGCCCATAAGATATCATGGGCAACAAGTAATCGTTGTCTTTTTAGTATAATTAGGGTGTGATTTCAGTGATTTGATATATGGTTTACGTGGTAATAGGTGTTTAAATAATTATATTGATCATTTTTGTTAAATAGATAAAGCGAATGAGGTAAATAACCTTTGATTTTATCTAGTAGTTTTTCTCGTCTAAAAGTTAAATATTTTATTGTTTTATTATTTCTAATAGAATCATGTTTATAAGGTATTTTATTTCAAATATGATTTCAAAGATAAATATATTTTAGTAATAAGACTATTTATTGATAGAAATCTTTTTGATTGAAATAATGTAATTTGTTTGAAAAATAGTATAATTCTATATTTTATACTAAAATATGGATCAAATAAATTACTATTGAACGTGGTTACAAGAAATTTATTTTGGAATAACAACAATATTATAATGAGATGAAAGTTAAATTGATAATGATTCGTTATTATAAATAAGTATTTTGAAACTCTCTTAAGTGATTATGCACGTGGACCCAATCCACAGGGGTTATACGTGGATAGTACCAACCTAGCAGAAATGCAGTAGATTTGTACCCGACCATAAAGGTTATCTATACTAGATTTAGACCCGGCTATAAGGGTTATTTGTGGGAGATTTGAACCTAGCTATAGGAGTTATTTGTGGTAGATTTAGACTTATTGTAACACCATTGGGCCTCACCCAAAAGTGCTAGCTTGAAGGTACTTTTGGGCTCATGTACTACTACTTAAATACTCATGATCTTCCCATAGCATACCTGATGTGGGACTTGGGGCATTACAATCTCTCCCCTTTAAGGGCCTAGCGTCCTCGCTAGAGGTCCATATTCAATAGCCCACATATAACTCCTATGGGCGGGGTCAACATTCACCACGATTTCGGCCCGTGGCAGCCTTCCAAGGCCTACACAGGTATGGACTAGGTCATCTCTGATACCAAATATAACACCACTGGGCCTCACCTAAAAGTGCTAGCTTGAACATACTACTAGGGCTCATGGACTACTACTTAAATACACATGTTCTTCTCAGAGCATACCTGATGTGGGACTTGGGGCATTACACTTATTCACAGGAGTTAAGTGTGGCCATAGTTGCCAAAAACTGGGGAGAAGTATAATTGAAATTATTACTGACCGAAAGGGATTCAAAAAGACAGATTTGGAAACTTATTATTTCTTTTTGTCAAATTGTTTACTAAACGACTTGATTTGAATAGTTTCAAAATTATTAATTTCTGAAACTAAATTTGTTCTGAAAAATATTTATTAATGATTTTAGTTTATATAAATTTGATCCAACTAGTTAAGGTTACTGGTTACTTACTGGGCTTCTAGCTCACTTTTTTATTTTCTCTTCTAGGTTTTAAAGATTGTCAACTAGTAGGTTCAGAAAGGGAACTTATTTAGTAATAATTGGGGTACATGGTTGAAAGAGAGGAATTTCTTCATCATGATTGAGACAATGTAAAAAATCAGAAAGTTGATCATCTTGAATTTACTAGATTATAGTTTCTATTGTATAGTATTTGTATTGAATATTTGGAGACTTTATAAGAGTTGCCTAGATTTTATATTATACATTGGTATTTGTTGGAAACTAAATATTCTTAATTATATTGATTAATAGAAAGGTATCTTGCATGTCTATGGGGTTTTACCTTATAAGTATGCAGCGTAGGTCCTCGTGGGGTGTAATAGAACTACCTGAGACCTATGTTTGTGTGCTTAGCAAAACTTGTCCAAGAAAGTGTTTGGGCTTTAATGGAAGGTCACAAATTCTTGTTTATTTAATATAGGAAAGGAAAAAACAAAAAAAAAAATTAGAGACAAGCATTCTCTAATATAAATAAGCCTAACATTTTATGTTGGTGACTAGAGAATTAACATATAACGTCCCCCAATTTCACACACGTACATAAGGATATTTATATAAATATTTAGTATAATTGAGAGATGTTATTCGACTTAGAACTGATAAAATAGTGGAAAATTAAAAAAAAATTAATACTTTCTAGAAGTAACAACAAAATTTCACTCATAATTATACATAGTCTAATGTGTGTATATATATATATATATATATATACTCACAAAGTGGACCTCTCATATAAATGTTCATAATATTCCACATTCAAAATAAGTATAAATTCTCTATCAGGATACCACAACATCAAAATACTCATATACACAAACCGCAGTCAAAAAGTTAGTACACTTCCTCCAAACTCACATATCATCAGTACTCTATGTAATGTAAGAATATTTGTGAGTATGAAACTCAGTAAGTAACATATACAGATGCAGAATGTATAACTCAGTAAGTAACGTATACAGATGTAGAGTGTATATAATATGAAACAGATAATTATATAGTTTGGATCCCTGTATATATTGTATTGCCTGACAAGACTGTGAATTAAATACTAAGCTACTTAAAGAATATATAACATATCATAAGCTATACAGAGATCTCGAGTCCCAAAAATTCTCCTTTGTTTACAACAGAAGTCCACCTCATATTATAGTTAGAGTATTTTTTAAGGAACCATAGTGTCCCCGAAAGGACCAGAGTATTTCCGAAGGCACCAGAGTATCCCTAAAAGAACCACATCATATATTTCGGCTCTGGCCCGTACACCTTATTCACTAATACTTGTCAAGTAATATAAATACATCACATATTCATGTCTCATGCAAAGCTAAATGACAAATACGTATGTACATATATTCACAGATTCTATATTCATAAATTCTATAGATTCACGTAAATAAAGAATTTCTTATATTATAGGTGTGGCATTATTTATCTCAATTCCGAACTTTTATTTGTATTATACTAAAATACTCTTTGCTCAAGGTACAATTGACGTACTCCTATTAATAAATCAATGAAAAGCCCTTTCTTGGTTACTAAGCAGGCAAAACTACACTCTGATATCTTTAGATTCGTACAAAAAATGCACAATATCCTTATGTTTAACTACGTTAGTAGAAAAATATATATATAATATTTTTTTAAAAAAAAAGAGCTTAATCAAGTATAAATAAAATAAAATATGTGCCCATATTTCTTAAAAGAAATCTTAATCATGCATACTGGCGGCAAAAGGAAGATTACGATTTGATCCAAGATATTAACGTTACTATCAACTTAATACGCTGACAAATAACAAGTTTTTTTTCGTGGTTCATATAACCTATATGTATAAAGCTTCCTCCAGTAACTAAACAATTAACAACATTACAAGATCTAGTCGAATACCTCCTAATTTTCTTGCTCAATTCTTTTAGTAATTGATATATACTATCACCTAAGAATATCAGGGGAATAGCCAATCCAGGACATCTAAGCCCCATAACTCATTAATCCAAAGTCAAGCACGTAAAATGAAAAAAAAAAAAAAAAAAAACAAATCCGTGAACATTTCTAACTTAATATCCTAAGGGCTTCTAAAATGATTATATGCACAATACTTGATAATTATTATATACTAGCCTATGAATACAATTTTACTCCATTTTCCTAACACATATATATATACATCGGATAAAACACCAAGCTAGAAATTTGAAACCAATTTTCACAATTTCACTGGAATGAAGGACAAAATGGAGAATAAATTGAAATTCAACAAATTAAGGCATAAAGACATATACCGTTATTTCAACAATTACCCATAACGGGTAAATCTGTTAATATTATTTCATTTACTTAATTTATATATATATATATATATATATATATATATATATATATAACACAAATTGAATTAACATCATTCAGTTGTATACCCATATGCTGATTGATATAGAATTTTTACAAACATACCTCATAACTGTACAAAAAGAAAGATGACAGCTCAAGACTCAGACATCACTATATTCTACTCTTGATTCCCTTGAAACCAGATAAGTGGCAATAACTATATGCTGAAGTTTGTTTTCATTTATTCAGAAAGGAAATGAAAAGGAACAACTAGAGAAGAGAGGAAACTCATTTTTGGCAATTGAGTACAACAAAGAAGATGTAGCCTCTTAACTTTGTTGCTGACTAAAAAAGTTGGTTTCTCCACCCTTACTTCTTTTTTTTAATACTAAGTACTTAAATATAAATATAAGGAACTTATAAAATTAATATATTTAACTAATTGTAGTAATAACAAAAACCAACCAGACCCCTTCTTTTGTTTTTGATCATATTTAAGTGCTTACTACCTATCTGCAAAAATACACTCCGCCTCCTAAGAAATATTGATATAAACACATCAAACTCGTACTAGAAGTATATTTTGAGCATTTTACTACAAAATTAGTTAACAAATAAAGACTATAAATAACTAAAAAAATGGATACTCAAAAATTATATACACGTAAATGTATTAATATATCAGAAAGTATTATGCAATCATATTATTATTGGCTCTTTAGTTATGTGAGGAGCTAGATGTCGTATTGTAATTTCGAATATCATAACCCTCTCCTCTTAATAAAAATTTCGTCATCGAAATTTGCTTACTAAATAGCTCTAGATATTAGTTTCTTATTTCATCTTTCCATTCCCAAGTAGCCTCCTCTATAGAATGATTTCGCCACAGGACTTTCACTAAATGAATCTTTTTTGTTTCCCAATTCTTTCTCCTTTCTATCTAAAATCTGAAAGAGACGTTCCTCATAGGTTAACCTTGGATCCAGTTCAAGTAGCTCCTGGTAAAAAAACATAGGATGGATCTGATATATACTTTCTTAGTATAGGAACATGGAAGATATTATGTACGCCCGATAACTCTGGGGGATAGGGCAAGCACATAAGCAACATTCTGAACTTTCTCAAGGATCTCATAAGAGCCTATAAATCTCAGGCTCAACTTTTCTTTCTTTCCAAATCTCATTACACATTTCTTAGGGGCCACTTTGAGAAATACTTTATCACCAACAAAAAAATGTAAAGGTCGACGTTCTGGATCTATATAAAACTTTTGTCTACTTTGAGCTGCGATCATACATTTTTTGATCTTTTAACTACTTTAGTTGTATTTCTAACAATTTCAGGACCCAAATAATATCATTCTCCAATCTCATCCCAGCGAACTGGAAATCTGCACTTTCTATCATATAACATATCATAAGGTGCAAGACCAATTGTAGTTTGAAAGTTGTTATTATAGAAGAACTCAATCAATGGCAAATAATGATTCCATTATTGAGAAATTAAGATTTCAATCTTACTCACTCTTATTTTGAAGATAACAAATATTTAATTTAGTACTAATGATTTAACTTGAGTGTATAGTGAAATGGCTTCAAAGTTCTAACTCAAGTTAATCAAAGAATCAAGCTCTAATATAGATATATATTGGACCTATTAGAATCAAGCTTGAATATGGATGATTAAGATATAAGACCGTATTTAGATAAGATATATTTCATATTTTTTCTTCTATTTGATTTAGTTCGTTGCACATAAATTCTTTTTGCATTGGCTCATACTTTTCAAAAGAGTTTTCAATCAATCTTAAGCTTCAAATGGTTATTTTATTATAGAAGTTTGAAAATAGAAAATAATGATTTTGAATGGGCAAAATATTCTTTGAAACATTATTTCTTAAGTTTAAATAAGTTATAAATATATTTGAAATCATGACTATTTGATATAGGCTGAAAAGATATTTTCTATTTGTAAACTAGAATATATTTTGATATGAATACTTTCTAAATTATTGTTAAATATCTTTGTGAATCTAAAATAAGTTTGCAATAGTCAAAATACTCTTTTTAAATTGATTTCTAATATTTTTAAAGTATTTAAAATAAGTTTAGAAGTCAGTTTTTGAAAAACATCACAAACTGTCAAAATCTAAAAATTGCCAAAAATTCTGTTAGAGTTTGAAAAACGACCAAAAATGTATTTGGTCGACCAAAATCTAAAGTTGGTCGACCACTGTTCAGACCAGTGGCCAGAAATGACTGTTGGAGCTGAACTAACATGTCAAACTCCAACGCCTATATTTTTGGTTTACTAAATTTAATTTTGGTCAACTAAACTTTTGGTAGAAAGCTAATAGTGGTTAATTTTCTTGAATATCTATATAAAGAGTTTCTTTTCATGGCATTTATGATAAGAACATGAACCTAAATTGATATTCATCTACTCTCAAAGTGTCTTAGCCTATTTTCATATCAATTACACTGTCAAATTATATTGAGCCAATATTAGATCATCTATTGTACATTATTCTCAATCTCCTAAGCTAAAACTGTATTTATTACTTTTGAGAGAAGAGTTCTCGAGCATGCTCACTCTTTTATTAAAAAACCATTGAGTGTGAGGTAAGGTTAACACCAAATTCATAAACAACCCATATATAAGTGAGGTTGCCACCGGAGTCATGAATAACTCGTGAGTTTGTGAGATTTACACCATTGTCTAAACAATCCATGTAAAAGAGGTTGTCACCGGAGTCAAAATAATCCGAGATTAGGAATGATAGAACTGGAGTCAAAATTATTATAAAGGCTAGGGTGTGCCTAAGAATAATTCACTCCATTTGTATAAAGGTCGGGCAAGCCCATAATCTTGATCCGATAGTGGAAAGCTCAAAGCAAGCTACCGAGGTCCAAGAACGTAGGAAAATCATCATGTTTGTCGAATCTCGTAAAAACTGAGTTTGCATTTTCTCTATCCCTACATTCTTTACTTTAATGCAAACTATTTGATTATGTGTTTGATATTTATTGTGCTTAATTGACTTAGCATTTTTGTTATATATTTGGTATTATTGTTTATTTTACCTCAAAGTTTCAAAATAGTGGTCTATAGTTTTGCATAGTTGAAAATTTTCTTAAAACGTTTTAAAACCTAATTCACTCCCCTCTTGGGTAGTCAATATTAGGCTAAGAATTGGTATCAAAGCTTGGTACTCAAATTTAAAAGACTTAACCATCTTGAGATGACTAACTCAAATAATTTTCAAAATCTTTCAAACGAGGGGTTTTCAATTAGACCAATATTTTTCAATGTTATTGACTACGATATTTGGAAAATTAAAATGCTTAAATTTCATAAATTTATGGGTGATGATTTATTGAATATTATTGTTCAAAATCCATATATTCCTAGAAAAACAATTGATGATAAATTTATTGAAAAGGAATTGGATGAATATGATGATTTTGACAAAATTATGTTTTCTAAGAATGGATATGCTCTGCATTGTTTGTTATGTAATCTAGGTGTAAATATTTATAATAGTGCACAAATAGCTACTAGTGCACGTGAAATATGGAAAATGCTTGAAAGCTTATATAAAAACACAAGTCAAATTAAAGAAGGTTAAATTAGTATGCTTGTACATGAATATGAGTTATTTGAAATGAAAAGTGATGAATCTATTGCTCAAATGATTATGAGATTTACTAACATCACTAATGATCTTCATGCTCTTGGGAAAACTTATATTAATACCAAAATGATAATAAAGGTTCTAAAAATCTTAACAAAAGCATATCAAAAAGAGGTGGTTACTATCCAAGAAGAGAAAGATGTCACCAATATGCCTCTAGAAGAATTCATCAAATTTCTTATTGTTCATGAGATCACAATGATCAAGAACAAAAATCAAAATGGGGAAGGAAAAGGAAATGAAGACCACATGTGTTGATAATGGCAACAATGAATTAAGTGAAGAAATTTAAGGGGAGATTGGCAACATGTGCTTCATGACAATTGAAAATAAGGCAAACTCTCTTGAACCTAAAAATGAGCTTCTTGATGATAGTGATACTAGTAGTGACTTTAGTGAAAATGATAGTGACTATAATTTATCTAATGAAAATCTATTGATTTCAATAATTTACATAAAAATAATGAAAAACTCATTTTCAAGAATAATGCTTTCAAGAAGAAATTATCTCTTTTATTAAAAGAATTTGAAAAATTTTCAAAAGAAAAGAAAGTTATTTTGACATGTGATATATGTGTATCTTTGAAAAATTAAAGCACTTCCTTAAAAGAAAAACTTTTAGATTTAACCAATATTGTCCACAATTTCACCAATAGAAAAAAGAATTTTGATTTGATGCTTAGTAGACAAAGATGTGTATTTGACAAAAGAGGTATAGGATACAAATCCTTTATTAAACAAAAGTATCTTAAAAATTATTTTGTCAAAGCAACATCTAATAGTAACTCAAAATATACATATACTTATTGCAGCCAAGATGGACATATTCTTGCTCTATCAAGAAAAATATACATTTTGGTGTCAAATAAGAATGGGTACTAAAGAATTCAAAGACTAACCCTCAAGGACCCAAAATTAAGTAGATACCAAAAATCCAAATTAGAATCTTTATTGTAGGTACAAGTAAGAAAGTGATTACTCCAAGTACTTGATCGATGACTTCACTAAACTCTAAATTTTCACAAAGAAATGATGGTGGATATTTTATTTTTTGAGACAACACAAAAAATAAGATCATTAGTATATGTAATATTGGTAATATTTCTTTGCCTATATTTGAAAATGTCATGCTAGAAACATTTGCAAAATATTTATCAATTATGTGATTAGAGTATTGAGTTTTTCTTTTAACCTTTCAAAGCTCAACTTGAAATTTTGAATAAATGAGATTATTTTTTATTATCAAAAAAGAAAATTATTATTGTAAAAAAGTTTTCAAGTCAAGATAATTTTTTTTGTTTTAAAAGAAAATTTTTATTGATTATGGTATATAAGATTTGGACATGCTAGTATGGTTACAAATTCAAAAATTTACTAAAGAAAACTTGTTATGATTTACCTAGTCTATTTTGTTATTAGAAATAACAAGATTTGTAAAGCATGTTACTTTGGAAAGTAAATCAATTTTTTTATGCTCAGGAGATACTTGATTTTTTTTAAAAAAAAATTACATGATTTTCTTTACTGGTATGGCTGTGTTGAATGCAAATTTTTTGCTAAAATACTTTTAGGCCAAAGTTGTCAACACTATTTATGATGTTTTAAATTAGGTGTTGATCAGATTTATTCTGAATAAAATACCATTACGAGTTTTGAAATAATCAAAAACCAAATAGTGGATATTTTAGAATCATTGGATGCAAATGCTTTGTTTTTTTAAAAAACCAAAGACAACTTGAAAATATTGATTTAAAATCTAATATTGAAATTTATTTTGGTTACTCTACTACTAGTAATGCATAAAAAGAGTTTTTCAACAAAAGAACTAAGTAGTAGATGAATTTATACATGAATTTATACATGTGATATTTAATAAAACTAATGATTCCTCCAAGGAGAGAAGAATAAATGATATTGTTGTAGGTATGGAATAAAGCTTGAATGATTGGATCTTAATGAAAAATCAAAGATGATAATTAAGTATAATCTCAGCACAAAGAAAATGAAGAGCTTTTGGAAGAATGATATGAATGATTTTATTTAATTTATAAATTGCTCATATATGATTCAAATTGCTTACACAATGCATAATACTTAAACTCTTATATTTGTGCAAATACTTGATAGTTTTTACATGACAAATACCATACATAATTAATTGAATTATTGGTGATGTATTTGAACTCAAAATGATATGTTATTTGAATTCAATATTTATATTTTGCAACTTTATCATTTTGAATATTTGTTCATGATTTTTTTATGAGAACGAATTTTTTATGAATATCATATATAAGGTTCTCATTAGCTTTCAAAACATACTTTGTTATGTTTTATCTTTTCTGAACATCTATTTCTTATGGTTGTTTAAACTTGGATAACACATCATGTTTAGATTGGACAATTAGTATTAGTTACTTATTCATGTTTCTACTTTGCATTTGTTATTGGTATCAATCTTATCCTTTATATTTATGTAACTTTTTGATGATATCAAAAAGAGGAGACGAATGTATTTTTGATTTAAACTATTTCAATTGGTATCAAGTTGGTCATTTTATCTTTGAGTTATTGATTTAATTGGTATTAACTTGGCATAGTTTTTCAAAATACAATTAGTATCTATTGGCATAGTTTTAATTGGTATCAAACTTAGTTATTCTTTATCCTTAAATATAATTGGAAAATTTTTTCAAAAATAATTGGTATCCATAATTGATATCTCTCTTATATGATTGATCTTTACCTAATTTGGTTATTAACATTTTGATCATGATTCATATATTGAGAGGGAGCATATTTATGATTTTCTTATGCTAAATGGTCATATATTTTCTGAATGCATCCTTTTGATATACTCTCCATGGTTAATTTGATGAAAATAAAGAAAAATAAATTATTTCATTTTGTGTTAGAGTGATTTTAGATTTCTTCTCTATGCTTTACGATTGATTATACTTGGATAAATATGTTTTCAACAAGTGAAAATTACATTGGAGCTTTGTCAATATTCTTGACTTCACTTTTTCATCATATTGTTGTTCAATCTTTTGTTTAATATTGTGATTCTTATTTTGAAGACTATTTATTTCTTGATTCTTCCATATCTCTTAATTGCATAACTTGTAATTTTTTTTTACATTGGAAGAAAATTGTTTGTGCATTGCTCTTCAATATACTTTTGTCATGATTTCAAAGGGGAAGAGAAATATAATGAATAAATATGGGTAGAAATTTTTGTTAAAAAAAAAATAGAGCTTTTTAAGAACTATTCAGAATTTGTTTATGTCTTACATTTTCTTCGAAAGCTTTTCAACCCTATGCTCTTTTAGAAAATATCTTGCAAGATTCATTCTTACAAGACATCTAGTTTGAAATTTGTTTACATCTTTTTAATGAAGTCAAAAAGGAGAGAATACTAATGAAATCTGAAAATGAGGATAAAAAGATTTATTCATGAGTGTACATATTTGAAGTGGGAGAAATTTGTTTAGCACATATTTTCACATTTACTCATAATATACTTATGATGCTTAATTGAGTTAAAAACAGGAGTAAGTAATTTTACTTTCGCAATCATATTTTGAGTTGGAGCTTAAAATATGGTAAGGATTAAGGAAAACTTGTCAAATTTTATATTTTATTATCCTTATTGCATATTTTCTTTTATTTTATAAATCAATGTTTGTCATCATCAAAAAGGGGGAGATTGTTGGAATATTAAGATTCAATCTTACTCACTCTTATTTTGAAGATAACAAATATTTGATTTACTACTAATGATTTAACTTGAGTGTGTAGTGAAATGGCTTTAAAAGTTCTAACTCAAGTTAATCAAAGAATCAAGCTTGAAGATGGATACATATTGGATCTATTAGAATCAAGCATGAAGATGGATGATCAAGATACAAGACTGTATCTAAATAGGGTATATTTCATATTTAGTCTTGTATTTAATTCAGTTCATTGCACATAAATTCTCTTTGCATTGGCTCATACTTTTCAAAAGAGTTTTTAAACTATCTTAAGCTTAAAAAGGTTATTTTATCATGAAAGTTTAAAATTAGAAAATAATGATTTTGAATGGATAAAATATTCTTTGAAACATGATTTCTTAAGTTTAAATAAGTTACAAATATATTTGAAATCATGACTATTTGATATAGGCTAAAAAGATATTTTCTATTTGCAAACTAGAATACGTTCTAGTATGAATACTTTCTAAAATATGATTAAATATCTCAATGAATCTAAAATAAGTTTGCAATAGTCAAAATACTCTTTTCAAATTGATTTCTAATATTTTTAAAGTATTTAAAATAAGTTTAGAAGTCAGTTTTTGAAAAAACGCCAAAAGTTATCAAAATCTGATAATTGCCAAAAATCCTATCATTGTTTGAAAAATGACCAAAAATAGGTTTGGTCGACCATTTTTATCGACCAACAGTGATTTTTGTCAACCAACTTTGATCGACCACTGTTTAGACCAGTAGCTAGGAATGACCATTAGATCTAAACTGACGTGTCAAACTTCAATAGCTATATTTTTGGTCAACCTAACTTTTAGTAACGACTATAAACAGCTAGTTTTCTTGGATATCTATATATATAGTCTCTTTTGATAGCATTTATGATAAGAACATAAACCTAAATTGATATTTATCAACTTTCAAAGTGTCTTAGTCTATTTTTATATCAATTACACTTTCAAATCATATTGAGCCAATCTCAGATCATATATTGTGCATTATTTTAAAATCTCCTAAGTCAAAATTATATTTATTAATTTTCAAAGGAAAGTTCTTGAGTGTGTTCACTCTTTTATTGAAAAACCATTGAGTGTGAGGTAAGGTTGGCACCAAATTCATAAATAACCCGTATATAGATAAGGTTACCACTAGAGTCATAAACAACCCGCGAGTTGGTGAGAATGGCACCACAATCTGTGTTGATGAGGTTGTCACCGGAGTCAAAATAATCCGAGGTTAGGCATGATAGAGTCGGAGTCAACTCTATTATAAAGGTTATGGTGTGCCTAAGAATAATTCACTCTACTTATACAAGGGTCGGGCAAGCCCATAATCTTGATCCAATAGTGGAAAGCTCAAAGAAAGTTGTTGAGAGCCAGAGATGTAGGTAAACCGTCGTGTTTATTGAATCTCGTAAAAACTTAGTTTGTATTTTCTCTATCTCTATACTCTTTACTTTAATACAAACTATTTGATTGTATGTTTGATATTTATTATACTCAATTGACTTGGTATTATTGTTATATATTTGGTATTATTGTTCATTTAGCCTCAAAGTTTCAAAATAGTAGATTATAGTTTTACATAGTTGAAAAGTTTCTTAAAAAATTTTAAAACTCAATTCATCCTCTTTTAGATAGTCAATCTTGGTCTAACATCCAGATACTTGAAAATCCATAACACAACCCCTAAGTATATCTTTTAAGATCTGAATAATCCTCTCAGCCTGACCATCTGTCTAAGAATAAAATGCAGTACTAAATTTTAACTTAGTTCTCAAACCTCGATGTACACTTTTCCAAAATTTTAAAATAATTCTGACATCTCTATTTGAGATTATGGAAACTAGAATTCCATGAAGTCTAATCATCTCCTTAATGTACAATGCAACAAGTTTATCTATGGAGTAGGTCATAGAAATCGGAATAAAATGCGCTGCCTTGGTGTGTCTGTCAATTATAACCAAAACTGTATCTTGATGAGATATTATTTTTGGTAACTCAACCATAAAATCCATAGCTATCTCCTCTCATTTCCACTCAGGTAACAGAAGTGGTTATTGCTCTCATGCCGGTCTCTTATCCTCAACCTTAATCTACTAATATGTTAAGCAATGTTCCACAAACTAGAAAATATCCATTTTCATTTCTCCCTACTAGTAAAAAATCTTCAAATCATTTTAATTTTAGTAGTACTTGGATAGACTGAATATAGAATATTGTGTGCTTCTACTAGAATTTTTTCCTCAATATTTTTATCATCTGGTACATATAGTCTACCTTGAAATCTGAAAACTTTTTCTGCAAAAATATTGAAATCTGACTTTTTCTCCAACTCTACTAATTCTTTATATCCAATCAACTCAGGATCTTCCTTCTGGCCTTGTAAAATCTTGTCTACTAGGGTAGACTATAATGCCATAGTAGATAATCTACCAGTTATTAACTCGATACTAGATCTGCATAAATCTTCCTGCAAATATTTCTCTAACTTATGTAGAGCTGCCAAACTACCAGATGATTTTCTATTGAGTACATCTGTAACAATAATGGCTCTTGCAGGATGATAAAATTTTTATGATCAGTGAAAATTTCACAATGAGCACCATATAGATAATGTCGCTAAATTTTTAATGCAAATACTACTGCTAGCAATTCTAAATCATGAGTGACATAATTACACTCATAATTCTTTAATTGTCTAGAAGCATAAGCAATAACTTTTCCATTTTGTATAAGAATGCATCTCATACCTTGTTTCGAAGCATCGCTATAAATAACGAACCTTTCTGTATCCAAAGATATAATCAAGACTAGTGTTGAAATTAATCTTTGCTTCAATTATTGAAAACTGTTCTTGAACACTGTCTCCTAAGAAATATTGACTTAAACATGTCAAACTCATACTAGAAGCATATTTCGAGCATTTCACTGCAAAATTACTTAACAAATAAAGATTATAAATAACTAAAAAAATAGATATCCAAAATTATACGAATGTAAATGAGTTAATATATCAAAAAGTATTATGCAATCATATTATTATTGGCTCTTTAATTATGTGAAGAGTTGAGTATCATATTACAATTTAGGATATCATATAATGAACGATAATCGACAAAATAATACAAATAAGAACATACAAATTTAAGTAGAAAATCTTAATCGGGGAAAACTATTGGCAAATGAGAAAATTTTACTTTGTCGAAAATAAGGCACAAAAAATATAGTTTTACACGGCCAAGCTAAACTATATAGAATTCCGAAATCCTAAAACACAAATATGTACGGACGAAAACCGTATAGAAAAATTGGGCCTATAAAACAGGTTCGGGATTAGGGTAGCCCAGTCCCTCTGCTTCCACCATAGATCTAAAAAGATTTTTCCAATTATAAAAACATCACATATATCACACCGTGAAACTTTCGAGCTGGCACAAATAGAATTCGGGTCACGAACTCGAACAATGACTTCCTCAAAAATAAAAAAGACATTATTAATTACTTTACCTATGAATAGAATATGTGTACTTGTTATTATTGCTTAATTCCATTTCCACAAGCCAAAATTACTTTTCCCTATTTAGGATTATATTTGAGCACTACAACCCTATGAAAACAATAAATTTCTTTGGATACAATAATACAAAATTTTCTTTTCTTTTGAACTATTCAAGTTAATCAAGTTAGTTAACATGTTTATTTCTAATTGGTTGGCCACAAATTTATGCATAATATCTTCTAATTCAGTGCCTAATTTCTTGAGAAAAAATTGTAGTTTCCTTCTCAAATCCATATATAGTTTCCTAATTTTCATTAGTCCACACATATTAATAATAACACTAAGAAACTACAAGAAATTTAATTTTTGAATTAACTTCTTATATGTGAGTATCGCCACTGTCCTCGATTAGAGCTCCTCTAGTCGGACGTGATCTTGCCCCACTGTCCTTGTCTCTATCCCTTTGGATAGTATTTCTCTCTCTGTTCTCTTAAAGAGGAGTACCATGTGGCATGATAGGGATTGGAAGAACAACTTTTTAGCTAACCACATTCACTAGGCACTCAACAATCAAGGCAAAGTGTTGGACCTACTCTCCAAGCTTATTAACCCTGTCTTGGAGTGGTCGAGGTAGATAAGGAGCACTTACTTAGTCTTGTACCTAGAGTGGCAGAACAATGTTAGCTCGGTCTCATAAGTTGTATTATTGATTCTCTCTTTCACGAGTGTTGGTACATGTTTGGTCAGCTGTTCATGAACTAGGATTCAAAAAAAGTGCTTAAGTTGTAAAAGGTTATTTGGTAAGGATATGTACTGTTTTTCCAACTATGGCCCTCATTGTAGCACCAAAATGTTGGTGTGAATTTCAGTCTAATAACCAACACGTGCCATGCATCCTTGAGCAATTCTTTCTCAAAGAAAGCCGAAACTTAGATTTGATGTAGATGTGATCCGTACAACCTTAAAAAATGTTGTAGATGGACTATTTGTCAACTGATAATGGATGGTACCTACCGAATCTCCTCCACAAGAAGGTAGTCAGTGATGTATTCAATAAAGTATTCGAAGAAATAGTAAATAAGTAGTGAATGAACTATAAGGGGAGGAAAGGCAAAAAGAAAAGTAAAATTTTGGGAATTTGTGGGAACTTACCTCTTTTAGGTGATTATGGGACTATTTATAATAGCTTTGTGGTCTCCTAAAAGCTGTGGATGATGTCCACATGTCCTTGAAAAGATAGAAGGAAGTCCTACAAACCCGCTTGCATAGACAAGCATACATAATTTGGCTAAATGTCAGCCTTTCTATAGCTTGTGTTGTCCTTACCCTATTCCTTGACCGGTGCTATATTGCTCCTTGGTGATCGGCAGCTTTTTCTTGGTCCCTTGGCCTTTTGCTATGGATGCTCAATTGATCAACTTGTAATATGAACGTCGATCAGGGGTTGGTCTCCTTGTTCATGAGCTATCCCTCGGTATTCCGACTAGGCCTCTCCTCGAACCCTTGCTCGGCTCTCTCTCTTGTGGTCTCTAAGGAGAAGCCAGTCCTTGTTGTTTCATTCCTGTAGACCCAGTAAGTCTGTAGAGTACTTGGTATCATTTTTAGCACACTAATACGATGTGTCATTTCTATTCTGACATATGTGTCATTTTCTGATTGGTTTAAAGAAATTACCCTCAACATATGTAATAGTTTCTAAATTGGAAAATAGTTTATCAAAATAATTCGCTAAAAAATTTAATACAAAAGGAGAAGTTGTTTGTGATAAAGAAAAGTTTGAAGAAGAATTTTTCTCATAAAGTTGTTTAGGTGTTGATGTCTCTTTTTTTTTTTTTTTTTTTACTGTATTCAATCAATGGAGTAATTATACAGCTGTACTAAATAAAAGCATTTTAGGAAAACTCGTAGATCTACTTGCTTATCTATCTACAAATGTAAACTTAAGCTTTGTATTTGGATGACTTCACAAATGATATGAAAAATGTATACCACTTTAGTATCGCCATTAAATTTTATGTACAAATAAATATTTTCATGAATGTTGCAAATATAACATTGAGAAGGAAGGCGAGGAGTTGCTAGCTTGCAACTATAGATAAGAGTGAAGGGAGCTCAGCCATGAGCGAGAGAGCTCAGATCTTAGATTCAGCAAGCTGAATAAGTGGGTTGGAAGTGGTTATTTTCAACCTCATTTCTTACAGAAATAATAATGTGTGAATAAATAAGGGTCCTTTGAATAATACCCTTTTCACATTGTGATTTTGTAGAAATATAGCCCTTGTCATAGTTTTGAGGTGTGTAGACCTTTTAAGTGAAAGTTTGGTTGTGAAGACCAATATGCCCTTGACTAACTCATTTTCAAATTTTCTTTTCTTTCTCAATTCTATTTTTCTTCTCTTGTACCTTCTCCTTCACCATTGTCACTTCATTGCTGTCAAAAGCTTGAAGTCACCGGAAAACATATTTCAGCCGAAAGTTTGGAGTAACTGGAAAACTTGGAGTCCCGAACTCTACACTTTAAAGGAGAAAAACGTGGTCCTCCATTTCGATAGTTGAAGTAAGTTAAAGATATTTCTTTGCTATTAATCTCTCTTTGCAAATGTGAGTTTGATTTGTGGATTAGAAGTTATTTTGTAGTAGGACTTGAAACTATAGTGAAAAATAGAAAAGTATTTGGTCAATTTTTGAGCCTAAAAACATAAACTAGAATCTGGATTGTAAAATAACAACTTCCACAGTGAAGACGAAACTCAGATCTAGATAGACAAGATTGTCTAATTTCTAGACAACTTGTCTAGAAGATGAGAAATTGTATAGTACTGATTCCACTTGACAATATTGTTGAGTCTTATTTGAAAAATTACATAGAAGAAACCTATATTTGAATTGACAAATTTGTCTAATTGCTAGACAGACTATCTAGAAGGTGATAAATTGTACAATATTGACTCTACTAGATAGTATTGTCAAGTCCTGTCTTAAAGACTATATAGAAAAAAACCATAAGTAAATAGACAAATCTATCTAATTTATAGACAGCCTGTCTAGAAGGTGAGAAATTGTATAATATCGACTCCACATGATAGTATTGTCTAGTCTTGTATGAAAAACTACGAAGAAAAATCTCATATTTGGATAGACAGGTCTATCTAATTTATAGACAAACTGTCTAAAATGGAAGAAATTGTACCATATGAACTCTACTTGACAGTATTGTCGAGTCTTGTCTAAACAATTAAACATCTATGTTATTGACACTACATAGACAATGTTAGACACTAGTGTTGAGCCATAAACCAGTAATTGCTATCCAGGTGCTAGACACTATCTTTATTAAGCTAGACATATTGTCTATATAATCGACACTTCTGTCGAGTGAGTAGACACTAATGTTGAGCCGATTTTGTGTATAAAAAAGTTATGTCTAGATACTAGATACTGTTTTCTAGCAACTAAAGATACATGTCTAACCATTGGGAACACATGTCTATCCACTAGAAATACATGTCTAGCAACTAAAGACGCATATTTAACCATAAGAAACATATTTCTAGCCACTAACACATGTTAAACATAACTAAATTTATTATTTTATGTTTGTTAATTTATATTTCTTCTATTAATTTGTGATTTATTTTTTGTTCAGGTATGTTATCAATATTCATAATCATATTATATGATGGCATTTGAGAAAAGAACGAAGGTTCTTCTTGGAATTGGAATGGAAAGAGACAATGATCAAGATGCATTGTGGTTGAATCAAACATTACTTTCAAGTAGCTGGTATATGAGATATATCAACCTATAGAAATTGACAATGATATCTTTGACATAGAATTAAGTTACAAGCTAAATATAGCAATAGATATTGTTCCAATAGCTATAAAAAATGACACAGACGTTATGGTTCTCGTGTGCCATAATTGTTCGTCTTTCTTGTCTTTATAATTATGGTTGTTGTGTGTTATGTGTCCCAGAGCAAGACTTCATTTACTATGGTTTATTTGTAACTTTGTTTGATGGTATTTTTTGTAATTTTGTTTTTACTATATTGAGTTTGTAATTTCATGTTTTATAAGGCCTTGAATTATTTCAAAAATTTTATTACATTTCTAATTTTCTACAACATTTTGCTAGATGCCGTCGTCGACTTAATTGCGGACATATCTGTAATACTAACAACCATATCTAGTGTACCGATAACCTTATCATTGCTTTAAAAATAATTTGATTGCATTAGACATAGTGTCTAGTGGATAGACAACTAGTCTGAATATCTAAACAACTATGTCTACAGGATAGATAGATTGTCTAGAACAATAGACACATGCATCTAATATATAGACAACTTCTCTAGAAAGACAGACATAAGCGTCTATCATACAGACAATACTGTCAAGTGACTCGACAGACATGTCATATGGCTTGACACACATGTGTAAGTACGAGTTATTGAGCTTTTTTTTTTTGGAAGAAAAAAGGTATTGTAACTTAATATAATGAATAAATATATAATGTTGTAACTTAATATAGTTATTATTCATTACGTATTATTATTGAGTTTGTAATTAGAAAGACGAAAGTTGTGAGTTGTGACTTAGTTTATTAAAAAGCAACAAGATGACATATTTTTCCATTACAATAGGTATGATAATTTAGAACTCACTAACTTCGTAAATTTATATAGTTATTATTTATTACACTTAGTTATTGAGTTTGTAATGATGACATTTCATAATGAGAAAATTTCCAATAGTAATACACAAATTATTGTCTAAGTTTCCACTAGTAATAAAAAAGTGGTGACTAAGTTTACAAAATTTACTGAAATTATAATTATATTGTATTTTATTTAGTTTATGACAATTTGATTGAATTAGACATAGTGTCCAATGGATAGACAAATAGTCTATAAAGCTAGATAATAGTGTCTATAAGACAGACAGTTTATCTAGTATCGTAGACACATGTGTCTATCAAATAGACAAAATGTCTGAAAGGACAGACAAAAGTGTCTATTATATAGATAGTAATGTCGAGTGACCCGACAAATATATCATGTGGCTCAACAAATATATGTAAGTATGAGTTATTGAGTTTTTTTTTCTCAAAAAAAGATATTGTAATTTAATATAATGAATAATTATATAGTGTTGCAATTTAATGTATGTATTATTCATAACACTTAATTATTGAGCACAACATATAAAGTTTTTAATGATAACATTTTCATTATGGTAATGCACAAATTATTGTCTAAGTTTCCACTAGTAATAAAAAAAAAAGTGGTTACGAAGTTTACAAAACTCTTAGATTCGTGTAATTATATTGTATTTTATTTGGTTTAAGAACAATTTAATTGAATTAGACATAGTGTCACCATAATGAGAATATGTCACCATTATGATTAGAAATTTGGTCATAACTTTGTTCTTTCCAAACAAAGAGTCTAACTATTAGACACGAGTTATCTAACTCACTATATATATTATCTATCTGATAGATATTTTTGTCTAGTTTTCCAGACAAATTGTCTATCAAGTAGACATTATTGTCTAGCTTTTCAGACGTGTTGTCTATCTGTTAGAAAATATTATCGATCTTTTCAAACAAGCTGTCTATTGACTAGATACTAACTATAATAAAATAAAATTTGACATAAACCAAATTAAACATAATTTCAATTAAATTATAGTAAACCATAATCATGAAGACAAAAAAGACAATGAAAATTCTTAAGATACACTAGGACATTTTGTTCAGTACATCATGGAGTTTTTACATGAAGTTTGTTGTGTCCATAAATTCCATAGTTTGAGCACTTTCTTTTCTTTTTTGGTGGAGCCTCGATAATCACAATGCATCTTGATCGCTGTCTCTTTTCATTCCAATTCTAACAAGAACCTTAGTTCTTTTCTCAAATACCATTATATAATATGATTATGAGTGTTAATGACATACCTGTACAAAAAAGAAATTACAAATTAAAAGAAAATATATATATATTACCAAATATAAAATAATAAATTTAATTAGGTCTGACATGTGTCAGTAGCTAGAAATATGTTTCCTATGGTTAGATATGTGTCTTCAGTTATTAGACATGTATTTCTAATAGCTAAACATTTGTTCCTAATGGTTAAAAATGTGTTTCTAATGGTTAGACATGTATATTTAGTTTCTAGACAACGGTGTCCAGTGTTTAGACATAACTTTTTCTATGCGCAAAATCGGCTTGACATTGATGTCTACTTACTCAACAGAAGTATCAATTATATAGATCGTGTGTCTAGTATAATCGAGAGTGTCTAGCGCTTGGACAACAATTATTAGTTTATAGCTCGACAATTGTATCTAACATTGTTTATGTAATGTCGATAGCATAGATGTTCAATTGTTCAGCCAAAGCTCAACAATACTGTCAAGTGGAGTTCATATGGTACAATTTTTTCTATTTTAGATAGTCTGTCTATAAATTAGACAGACTTGTCTATCTAAATCTGAGCTTTTTCTTTTGTAGCTTTTTAGACAACACTCGACAATACTATCGAGTGGAGTCGATATTGTATAATTTCTTACCTTCTAAACAAACTGTCTATAAATTAGACAAGTCTATCTATCTAGATATAGTTTTCTTCTATGCAGTTTTTTCAGAATAGACTTGACAATACTGTCTAGTGGATCAATATTGTATAATTTATCACCATCTAGACAATATGTCTAGCAATTAGAAAGATCTGCCTAATAAGATCTGGGTTTCTTCTATGTAATTTTTCAAACAAGACTTGACAATATTGTCAAGTGGAATCAATACTTTATAATTTATCACCTTCTAGACAGGTTGTCTAGAAATTAAACAGTCTTGTTTATTCAGATTTGGGTTTTATCTTCGCAGCAGAACTCACTATTTTACAATCTAGTTTCTGGTTTACAAGTTTTCGGGCTCAAAATTTGACCAAATACTTTCTATTTTTTACTATAGTTTCAAGTTCTACTACAAAATAACTTCTAATTCATAAATCAAACTTACATACGCAAACAAAGATTAATGGCAAAGAAATATCGTCTACTTACTTCAGCCTTCGAAATGGAGGGCCATATTTTTCTTCGTAAAGTGCAGAAATTAGGACTCCAAGCATTCTGATTACTCTAAGCTTTCGATTGAAATATATTTTCTAGTGACTCCAAGCTTTTATTTAAGAGTCCTTTGAAGAATACCCTTTTCACATAAAGAGAAATAAGGACGGGAGAGAAAGGAAACAAAATAGAGAGATAAACCCTTTCTCGGACTTTTTCTTTTCTTTTTTTTCATTCTTTTTAAATTTAATTCGGGGCATAAATGTCATTCTACCCTAATATTATTTAAAAGCAGTTATTATAGCTAAAAAATTCAATGGGGGTATAGTACTCAAAATCAATTATCGGTAGGAGTATTTTACCTAATTTGAGCTCGGGCTGTTGATGCTAATAAAAGCTTTCACATGGCTTTTACCGGCATTAACTTGAAAATAAAAGTGTTGATGGCATTTTTGTGATGGTTGTCTAACTCGATGTGGTGAATTATAATGGTAGATAGGTTGAATTCTTCGGTCAGTATTCAACTATGAATAATAGTCAAATTGCGATAAATAATAAGACAAGAAATTTAGCTTGCTCAACTCAAAAAACGTGGCCTACATTCACAGTGGTTTTTTACTATATGAGAAAGATTATAAAAGAGATTACAAGAGAGCACAAAATCTCAAGGTAAGAGCCCTAGCTAATATTTTCTGTGTAGTACTTTTAAGTATAATATTATGTATAGAATAATGAAACTGAGCCTATTTTATATAAATGAGTGTTATTTCAGGTTTCTAAATTTTGGAATAGGAAAACTACATAATAAGTACAATATAATGTTGAGATTGGGTAATTACACAATAATAAGTAATTTTCTCTTCTTGATGAGCTAGTTGCCTTTTATAGAGATTAAACAAATTAACTATTTGTAGTGGTCAAAAACCATACAATATGAAGGAATGAGAAGATTTTAGTTGCAAAATAACTACTTTACTATTTAAGTAGGCAAATTCCTCTAAAAATCTCTCTTATCTGGGAGGGATTGAAAATTAGTTAAATGAAGGATTTGAAATTTATTATCTCCTAAAATCCTTCCAACCAAACAACCATTATATCCCAAATCTATCTAATAATCACCTCACTCATCTTCTTCCTTCTATTTCTCTCTCTTGCCAAATAAACAGATATCCAAGTCTGTTTTTCTATGAAAATTAGGCCTTGTAGGATATTTTAAAAAAAAAATTAGAAATATATAGTAGTCTCTGTTTATTAGATCTAGTACGATTTTTATTAGAAAAATGCAATTTTTTAAGAAATATTTTAAAAAATATTATTTTTAAAATAATAACTGGTAATCAGTTTTTGAGTACTAGTTACTAGTAATCAAATATATTTATAACTAATATATAATTAGCAAATAGTAATCGATAACTAGTTTTAAGAAACTAGTAACTAGAAACCATTTTTAAAAATGGTATTTTTCTAAAAATATTTTTTTAAGTGATATTTTTCTAATAAAAACTATACGGAAATTGAAAAAAAGAAATAGGTAGATGACTAATATTTTTAATTTGATTAAGTATATATCTAACTTTTAAATTTTATACCTAAATATCTAAGTAGATATATATATATATATATATATATATTAATACTTGGTAGATATACTTACATACTTATCTACTAATTCAAGTTAATATACTGAACTAGGTAGATAACTTTTTATACTTCGTATATAATATTTTATACTTGATATATAAACTTATGTATCGTATATTTTTTTATAATATTTGAAAATTAAATCTTTACTTAAATTAGGCCTAAAATAAGGTCATTTTGCTATAAGACTCATTATCTTCATATTTTTATAATTCTTTTATGTTTTTAAAGGTAAGAGTGTATAAACTCTTTTTTTATTGAGTTTAAGACACTTATACCTATTTTTCCTAAAATAATACCAAAAATATGACTTCAATAGATAATTAAAATCTCGTACAACCTAAAATGAGCATTTTTTTTTAAATATTTTGGAGATGGAAAATATGGTGGCAATTGGTAAATAACACATCATTTTTTTTTATAAAAATGTTTATATAATTTACGTGTCAAAATAAAAACAAAACCACAACTAGCATAGTTGCAGGGCACTCTTTTAATTTCTTCGAGGTTTGTGGTTCAATTCCCACTACTATTAATAGTGTTTTTTCTCTTTTTTTTCTTTCAATTTTTTATTTTTCAATCCTTTTTCTTTTCCTTTTTTTTATTTTTTTAAAAAAAGTTCAATCTTTTTTTATACTATTTCTCTTCTTTTTTTTCCCTTCCTTTTTGATTTTTCACTCCTTTTTAATATTTTTCCTTATTTTTTTAAATTAATCTTTTTTCTTTTTTTTTTCTTTTTTTTCCCCCTTTTCTTTCTTTTTTGATTTTTCTCTCCTTTTTCAATTTCTTTTCAAACTGATTTCTAAATAACCTTTGATTAGGTTTCTTATGATTTACTTACATACAAGACATTTTGCTACACATAAATCAAAGAATTTCCAAGAATCTTTTGTGGTTTCTTGTGATTTACTTACATACATGATATTCTACTACACATAAATCAAACTAATTTCTTATAATTTACTTATATACAGGGCATTCTGCGATAGGAAAATTAGACTAATTTCTGAGAAACTTTTGTGGTTTACGATGATTTACTAACATATAGGAGATTCAATTATAAGGAACTTAATTAGATTTCTAGGAAACTTTTATGATTTTATATGATTTACTTATATACATGGCATTTCACTAAAAGGAAACTAAATAGTTTCTAGGAAACCTTTGTAGTTTTCTCTAATTTACTTATGTATAGGATATGTTGTTTAAAAGAAACTAGTTTGATTTCTAGAAAACTGCAAAACTTTCGTGGATTCCTATGATTTACTTACGTACATGAACATTCCAAATTAGTTTTTAGGAAACTTTTGCAGAAACTGTAATTTACTTACATGCATGGCATTTCGCTAAAAGAAACCAAACGGGTTTCGATGAAACTAAACTAGCTTTTAGGAAACCTTTCTAGGAAGCTTTATGGTTTTCTGTGACTTACTTTACATAAAGGACATTTCGCTAAAAGGAAATCAAGCTGGTTTCTATGAATCCTTTATAATTTTCTCTAATTTATTTACATATATGGTATTTCGCTAAAACGAAACTAATTGGTTTTCAAGAAACCTTTGTGGTTTCTTGTTATTTGGTTTCTAATTTTTAGTAACTAAATTACTCAATTGATTCCAATAACTAAACCGGTTTCTAGTAACTAATTAGTTAATTAACTAAATACTACTACTTTTTATGATAGAAACTAATTTAGTTTTTATTTTCTATTAACCAAATTGTTCCAATGTTTATGGTAGAAACTAATATGATTATTGGATCCTAGTAAGCAATTTAGCTTCTAGGATTTAGTAAGTAAATTACTCAGTTGATTCCAATAATTAACTAGTTTCTAGTAATTAATTTGTTAATTAATCAAATACTGTTACTTTTTATGATAGATACCAATTTAGTTTTTATTTTCTATTAACCAAACAGTTCCACTATTTATGGTAGAAACTAATATGATTATTTGATCTTAGTAACCAATTTAGTTTCCAGTTTCTATTAATTAGTTGGTTTAGATTTAGCTATTTTTTATGTCTTTGAAAAAAGGGAATTTTCTCTATTTAAAAAAAAATTCTTTTTATTAAAAAAAATTTGTTCCATCCATTTTGCTATTTATAAGAAAAAGAAAATATTTTTTTTCGATTTTTTTTAAATGAAAAGGAAAGCAAAATTGGTTACTAAGTACTTTTGTTTTAGGTAGTTGATTACCATTACATTTTTCTTTTCTTATAGATACCAAAGGAGACAAGAATTTAAAAATATAGAAAATAAAAGAGAAAATAGATGGAGGAAAAGAGTTAAATAATGAGAAAAAAAAATAGAAAAAGAGTGCTTTTTTTAAAATAGAAAAAAAAAAAGAAGGGTTAAAAAAAAAAAGAGAGAGAGAACAAGAAAAAGCAAAAAAATAGAAATAAAAAAGCTAGGACTCTAACCAGGAAGATAAGGTGAAAAAGGATGATACCAACTAACAAAACCAGAAAAGCTCGTGGCTAGCTTTGCGTATTTTTATAATTATAAATGTGATTTTTCAAAAAAAAAAAAGTTTATTCACGAAAATATCACCTCATCTTATTTATACCTTATAAGTTAAAACGTTACAATTTTTCAATAAGGTTCGTTAAAAAAAAAAAAAAAAAAAAAAANCACGAAAAAGCTCAAGGGACTACTTGAACCAACGACAATCAATCCAACTGCGTACGCACGAACTAGAAAAACATGCACAAACAAACAAACCAACAAAAAAAAAAACCTTCTCCTCAAATGAACGACTCTGAGCCTTAACCGGATCCACCAAGAATAGCCTTGAGCTTTTTCACTTGAGCATGGTCGAGGAAAGTGGTCTTCTCCACCAACGAACTAGGCAAGTTATTAGCAAACAAAGCGAAGCTCAGGATCTGAAGACCAGGGTTCGGGCTGTTGAAGCTAACAAAAGCATTCGCGTGGCTTTTACCGGCATTCAGTTGAAAATGGAGCAACCCTTGTGGGAACACCATGACCTCTCCCTTCTTAAGAGTCTTCACGTAGACTGAGTTCGCCGACGAAACAAAACCCGCCAAGATTGCACCTCTCGTCACAACAAGAATCTCCGAAGCCCCGGGGTGAGTGTGGAAGGGGATAACACCACCCGGGGCCAGGTCGAGCCGAGCAATGGACAAGCCGAGGCCGTTGACACCGGGGAATTGGGCAACGAAAGCCGGTGTCACGGCCGCGCTGATTATGTTTGTGGTGTTTCCAGCAATGATGAGGCCAGAGTAGGCGAAGTCCGCGGCGGTGACATTGGCGGGGTTCTTGCAGTGATAGCCTGCCGGGGTGTCCGGGGCTGTCAGGTCCGCAACGCAGAAGTCCTGAACGCCGGCATTTGTGGTGGAGAAGAGGAGAGAACCTACAAGGAAGAGAATGTGAAGCATTTTGGTAATTAGTACTACTTGAGCTTTAAGCTTTTGGTGGTTTGAGATCATGAGCTAGGTGTGGTGGTGATGATGGATTGGGGTGGGTTTATATAAGTGTGACACTTCTAATATATAGTGCAAGTTGAGACCATTCCCCACACTGGAATGAAAGATAGCCACAAGTTTAATGCATGGTTGATTGGAAAGGCATATTTGATGGTACCAAATTGGATCCTTATTTGAGAGGAAGTTTCTTTTTGTAGTTATGATAGTTTAATCTTCATGACTTTGCAAAAAGATCATTATTGATCTTTTAACATAGTCTCTCATCAAGCGAGAAAAAAGGAACCATAAATCCAATTCATGAAAGGATTGCTATTTGGGTGTATGCGGAAAACGAGCAAATACATGGTTACATATTATGCGTCACTAGGCTAAAGTATGCATTAGTTTAGTGGTGTAGTACATTAGGGATAAGAAAAATGTGGTCCAATATGGTCACATGGGAGGAGAACGGAAAATTTATAAGCAGACAAGTTAACAGCTAAAATCCTAGTGGGTTCCAATTCGCAACATTTTTTGGTCTCTTTCAAACGTATATAAATGGATTTCGAATGAGTGGACTATAGAGTTTCCCTTCCGGTAAGGTTTGATAAAAGTGGGAGTATCATAGCATGCCACGTACCTCGAGTTGTTTGATTTTGGAACTTGGAGAAGAAAACAACATTATTTGCCTCTTATTAAATACCATACAGAATTAACTTTGGCCATGTACGTGAATAAAATTTTATGGCTAGATAAGTCACGCACACACCCATATACCTGGTTTATGATGACATTAATCGTGTAACAGTTTCTGGCAAGACAGGAATAGACAGTTAATTAAATGTCGACGAATTTCAATCTGTACAGCTTTGTGATTGAAAAGTAGGTAACTTAGTACCTTAACTATGAGGCTACCTAAATCATGGAAAAAATGTACTTTTTTTTTTCCTCAGAGTGAAGTCTCTTATAATAAGCTTATAACTCGACGATCCATTAATTGGAATATGTCCTAGTACTGAAATATGCCAGACCATTGTGGGCTGGTTCCTTTCAAAGCTGCAGCCGAAAGATTCCAGAGGCAAAGTCCTTATTAGCTTGTAGCCAAACAGTCCCTTTAGTCACACTCGGCTTTTTGTTTTAGATTTTTTGCTTTATAAGCTGCAAAGAATAATCAAGACATCAAAATGATGATAATTTTACCAGAATGATTATTAATTTTCAACCTCATTTAGAGAGCTTTCTCCTTTAGGACTGATCTGTCTGGGCACTTTTGCTCTGATCAAATCAATCTCTATTGTTTTTCTTCATTAGGATGGTAATCTTTCTCACTAATTCATTACTGTAAAACTCTTCCACTGTTAACAGGCACTTGTACATTATGCCAAGTTAGACAAAAGGCATGAAAAGTTTCAGTTCAGCGATATTTAATCACATAATTTACATTCATGTGAAGCTTTTATGCAAGCTAAACCATTATTAGAAGACCAAATGGGATATAATGAAAGGAGAAATGAAATTCTAATACCATTAATCCAAGTCTAAATTCTGAAACCAAAATAGCTGTTTACTACCCCTAGGCTCTTTATCCCTTGAGTAGAAGATTAGAAGAGTTGCAGTTTCTCTGTGGTTTGTTAGTTCTGTAGAACATTGGAGTTAATAACAATAAAGGTGAATGATCAACCGGCGTCAGTCAAATGGTAGGTCCGGCTTTCAAAAAATTTTATTGCAAAAAGTATTTTCAGACTAGAAAGCATTTAAGAAAAGAACCCCATCCTAGCATAGGTGGGTGGCACTAAGGACTGAGCTCAAGTCTAAGTCATGGTTTCAATCTCATTATCACTCTTTTGCTCAGAACTTTGTTATGAATTACATAACATAAGATATTAGAACAAATTATATTAGTTTGAGGGATAAGCAATAACCAATAGGACCTCGGAATAAGAGTAAATAACAATGAACAATGACTTTTAAGTTACAAGAGTAGCTGGATCTTGTCAAAGAGAACCAAAAGAAGGAAATGATAAAGTAAAGAAGAGAACTTTATATCATTTTTGGAAAAAGGCACAATGCTATAATACAAGTTTGTCACCAAGCCAAGAAGTCTTGGTGTAGTTAAAAAAAGCATCCTCAGGTGAGCTTTAGACTGTGTGCATTTCAAAATTTGTTAAAACTGCATTCCACTCTGCCAAAAGTTTTTTTTTTTTTTTTTGGCTCAACGTGGATAGATGAATGTGACTACTAATATAGAAAGAGGTGTGTTTACAGGAAAAAATGAAGCCATGGAGCTGATATTGCCATTGGATTCATGAACATAAGGTTAAAGGGTGAGTTAGTTGAGGCACATTAAAGGAGAAGAGAGAGGCATGTGTTTTGGGGCAGGCTATACAGAGGTCCAAACAGACCTCACCTCAGTGCACTTCCCTGACACTTGCCAAGTGACATCCTTCAAGAAAGAAAGAAAGAAAGAGAGAAAAATAAAAACAATAAAAAAAAAATAAAAAAAAAAAGAGAAGAAAAGAAAGGAAAAAGGAGAAAGTGCTTTCAAGTGCAACCAAACAAACCCATACCTCCTTATAACCAATAGTTTTTCCCACGCTCCCTGTCCTGACATCATCACTCACACTTATCTTAATGCCTCCTCGTGCAACCAAACAAACCCATACCTCNTCCTAAGAATATTTATAATACAGAGAGGATAATGTGAAATTTTCACTTTTTTCGTTTCGTTTAAAACAATTTCTTTTTTCGGAAGAAAATGAAAAATAATAATAATAACAATTGGGTCTTAAAGGCAGGGAAAGAGAGACCATAGTAATCATGTATAATAGTGCAGTTGAGCTGTAAAATTTGCATCAGTGAAAAGTTCACACTGCATTGAAAGAAATATGAACAATATGTAATAGGTGTAAGAAAATTAAATTATAGGCTGGCTCAAGCATGTAGTTCAACCTGCGACCAATAAATTTCAAGTAAAACCAATTGTCAATCTAAGTTAAATTCTTTTGAGAGGTCTCAAGTCTCAAGTCGGTTATAGAGATTTGACAGCAGATTCTACCTGGAGTCCAGTATTTTTCAAGGTCTCTAGTAGAAACTGGTTCTTAACCGTGACCTCTAATGGACTGTGATCAATACATCTGTATACTGTCACAACCAAATACATTTGTCTATTATTTTTCACAGTGAGTAAAACATTTTCAGTGAGATGTCCTGCAGTAAAACAGGAAGGTAAAAAAATGGAGAAGAAAAAGCATCAAATCCGTACCACAAAGCAGTGCTGAGCTGCTCTTGTTGGCCTCTTATGTCTCTCAATAAGAGCAAGACATGTACAGGCTCTCTTACTGACTCACGCCAAAGCTCTAGTGCCCCCTAACATTACAAAACAAAAGAGATTTGCTATACCCACTACTACAAACTTCCGCAGCTTCATATTCAAATATATATTATTCACAAAGGGCACCCCGTTTTTTTCTTAATACTATTTTTCCTTTTTGTGGGATTTATGATGTGTATACATCAAAATAAGAGGTCCATAGAAGTACCCATATTAGAGATTTTTAATCTTTATTCTTGCTTTCCACATTTGTTTATGAATTTTCGTAAAAATTTCAGAGACAAAGGCAGCAACACAGCCCTCTGCAGAAAAGAAGCAGTAGCATCAGAGATGCAGTCATAATAAGAGCAGACACACTCAGAACAGGAGAGAGAGAGAGAGTATAGAGGGGAGAGAGAGAGAGGGTGTGGCAGCGGTGTCATCAGGGCTATTAGTTTTATTTATGCACAGAAGAATCTGCAACCAATAGTTTTTGCAAAAATACCCCCAAAAAGTACAAAACTATGAGCCCCAAGCAAGAACAAACAAGCTTTCTCTCTGTGTCTTAGATCTTTATAAAGCTCTTGCTCCTACTTTGTTCTTATTTTTCTTCTTTTCTTTTCTTCTTAGTATTTTATTTTTTTTGAATATTAGTTTCCCTTTGTTCCCTTTTCCGCTTCAGTAAAAATGATAAGTGCAAACTCAAGTGCAGCAAGGGGGAATAGGTCTCCTTTCACAGCAACTCAGTGGCAGGAGCTTGAACACCAAGCTCTCATCTTCAAGTACATGGTTTCAGGGGTCCCTATTCCACCTGATCTCATATACTCAGTCAAAAGAAGCTTGGACTCCTCGTTCTCTTCAAGACTCTTCTCTCAACATCCTCGTAAGCAAGCACAAACACAAATCTTATTTATATCACTATTTTTTTTTGTTTACCCTTCTTTCTTAGAATATCTTGTTCTATAAATATGAGACAAAATCAAAACTTGGAATCTGAATAATACGAGACTGTATTTGCAGCTGGGTGGGGGTGTTTTGAAATGGGTTTTGGCAGAAAAGTTGACCCAGAACCTGGAAGGTGCAGAAGAACAGATGGGAAGAAATGGAGGTGCTCGAAAGAAGCATACCCCGACTCCAAATACTGTGAAAGACATATGCATAGAGGCAGAAACCGTTCAAGAAAGCCTGTGGAAGTTTCTTCAAGTACTACTACTATATTAACAACTACTACTGCTATGACAAGCCCTGCTCCAGCCATTTCATCCGTCAACCGGAACCTTTCCGGTACTGGTCCCACCATCTCTTCCTACTCTCAACTGTCCTCCTCATCTATAGTCTCTGAACCCCTTTCAGGCCATAACCATCCTCACCAGTATCCCTTTGTTTACTCCCCCCATTCCTCCTCCTCCTCTTCTAGACCTCCTGACTACGGTTTATCAACTCAGAACAGCAATACTAGTTCCCCTTACTTCTGTGTCAAATCAGAATCTTACATCACTCAGCCTGATAAAGATTACAGGTTCGAGATTTAGACTTAAACTAGTACTTAGTTTCATCACCCTTTTATGATTTTTGTTATGGAGTTCTTCTTTCGGGTGTAGTGGGGTGAGGTTTAACTTTGCATTCAGGTATTTTCAAGGCACAAAGGAAAGCATGGATGAGCTAGCTTTCTTTCCGGAATCATCAGGGAATGCAAGAAGCTTTCCTGAGTCATGTCATTCTCTAATGAGTTCTTATAGAGGCTACTCTCAACCACAGTTCCATGGCCTTACAGATGAGTCAAAAGAGGCCATAAAGCAATCAGCTGAGCAGGACCAGCAGCATTGTTTCATCTTGGGGACTGATTTCAAATCAGAAAGAGGAAACAAAAGTGGGAAAGAATCAGAAATAACCCAAAAGCCACTCCACCACTTCTTTGGGGAATGGCCACCAAAGAACACAGCTTCAGCCGACTCCTGGCTTGACCTTGCTTCCAATTCCAGAGTACCCAATGGTAACATTTTTTTCTGTACCTATCAGTGAAAGGAAAAATATATCCTAAGAATATACGTATATGTTCATCTTTTAATTCAGGGGGAAAATAAAAAAACTTTGATTCTCTTCTTTTTTTTCTTGTTGATGCAGATGGTTAAAGTCTTGAGAGTCTTGACTCTCAATAATGGTTTTTCTTCGTTCAAAGGCCAAAAGAGTACTTGGCCTTGGCCCCCCCTCGTGGGTCAGTATACTTTTCCATGTTTGACATTGTGGCTAGGGAAGGCTTTCTTAGGTTTCGATTGAATAATGTAGGGCCACCGGATGATACTGTCCTTTTTGCTATTATATACTTAATATTTCCATCCCTCGTAAGAAACATGTCTGATATTTTGAGACTTGCTTGTTTGACCGGAGACATATTCTATGGACTATGTGCTTTGGGGCCTCTAGGCTCTCTCTGTGGTATGCCTTCTGATATCTAAAATGGTAAGCATCATCCTTTTTTTTGTCACTTTTTTTTTTCCATTCGTTTCTACTCGTACGCACACACAACAACGACAACAACTAACCACAATGAATGTGATCCATGGTTCATGACCAGTCCTTTTTAGCTGGGGATTTATGACACCAGTCTTGTTATTGATATTTTTTCGCTTATTCAATACAAGACATGATAGATCGAGCTCAAAAACAACTTTTACTATTAGATGGACTGTAGAATCTAAGCACGCAGAAGGTTTTAATAATGCTTCAGTTCTCATATTTTAGTGGTACTGCAGTGTTATATAATATTTTTGGAACTAAGTAGTAGTTGAAACACTCTATCATCCAATAGCATAACTTTCTCCGAGTTTTAATTGCTCATGTCTAACCAAACGCCTAAATAATAATAATATGTAAAGAACACATGACTTTTAACATGGCTTGGTCAATGATATGTACTTACGTGAAGCTCACGAGAAGACTTGCACAATTCTTCTACTTCAAAATAAGTGTTATGTTCGCTTTCTCTCACTAAGATTACAAGAAGTGTCTCACTTTCTGCACTGAGTCCTTTCATTGGATTTAAGATTTATTCTCGACCTTGGGATTAAGTAGACTACTAAACTTTTCTCTCCTATGAACCGTAGTGGCTATATATTTATTCCCTCCTTACATGTTCTTGTAGAAATATCATTTCTATATCTTCCTTCCTAGCCATAAGAGGAGTCTTAATTATATCAACATACTTTATACCACATCAGCTTAATATGGTATCCAAAGTAGTAGATGAAAGACAGATTGCCGTTGCTAGTTCCTTATTGAATTAATAACCACCACCAACGATATTGTCCGTTGCAATTGAATTCAATTCTTTAGCTTCGTCTTTACTTCGAACTCAACTTTGATAAGTCGTCCTTGAGATGGACACTCCCTATGGATCCTTCCCAACTACAATTCATAAGCCATCATTTTTCACATCCTCCATAACTTTATTAGACTTTATTAAGCACTTCAATAATTCTGAACTACTATCTTGCGAGTGTTCCATCAAATAAATGCCCACAAGGATGTTAAATTCAGCTTTTTGAGTTTTAAATGTGCCCTTCCTTGAATTTCATCTCTACTGCATTTATCAAATCAAGCTCAACAACTTTGTTTGTGCTGCCATTTCGCTTGAACCATAAATATTAAATACGGTAATCGACTTTTTTTAGCATAATAACGTCTACGAATTTGTTCTGCCTGTCGTCAGAGCTTCTTTGTGATTTCTTCGGAGTTATCATCTACGCATCAAGGACGAAAGGGCTTCTCATTAAGGGTCCGAATAGTTGGAGCTGGCTTGTTACTTGGTTTTTATCCATCATTAGTTTTTATTGTTTACCTAATAACAAGGCTCAGCAGGTGAGCTTAAGGCACACATACTATTACACTATTTTGCATTTCGCTGATATAAAGTACATTAAATATAATTATTGGTGTCTCTTTTGAAGTGTCTCATGAGTCATGAGAACTATTGTTAGTAGTAGTTAGTTTTCCTCAACAAATTCCCAAGTATAAACACAAATGAAAACGGTTCGGAATTTCTAAAACAAATGACAAAAACTTCTTTTTGCTCCCCCTTTTTTCTTGGAAGCTTTAAAAAGTAGACCAAAACCATAGTTGCACCTTTTCTTGTTTCTGAAAAAAAAAAAAAAATAAATAAAAAAATAAAAAAATAAAACACTTTCTAATTGTAATGACACAAAAAGAACCCTTTCTTCACAGGCTTGCGCTTAAGCTAGGCCCGTCATTAACGTGTTTTTATATACCTATCCAACCCTTTTATTTAATTACTTTTCCTCATTTTTACAGACGCTCTAAACGAGCAGACGGACCAAACAGCAATATCGAACTTGATAACAGTCTAGCAAACCACGTAGAAGAGGAAGACTAAATCAATTTCTTTTAACACCAAGATTGAGAAATGACCTCACATAATCACATAAACTGTCATATAAAAAAGATGAAGAGAAACAAGGCTGGAAAAGTGGCCCAATTCACATGTGATACCCACTGCTCATAAAGTATGAAATGGATCCTAGGCAATAGGCATCCATTATTACTATTATTTTTATTTTTTAAGTTTCACTAGTTCAGTCCCATCTGCCAACTCAGAGACTCACCATTCCAATATCCACCAAAGCTTCCTCAGAAGGTCAATTATTCAGAAAAGAGCAAATATGAAATATCTACAATTAAAAATGCAGACCACGTCAAAAAAAAGAACTAAGAAATTCAACGGTAGTGCCCGAGTCATCTCATGTTTTTTGCAGCCAAACTTTTAATGAAATGTCAGTCCATTATTGTAAAGACTAATCTCCCCTTTCAATCAAGTCAGCAAATATTTCACTTTAAAATATTCATGAATCACAGACGGCAAATGTCTTATATAACAATCTACTTTCATATGGCAATCCAGTGGCGTAGAAATGAGATATATGACATGATGGTGAGAAAATTCGTAAGATAAACTTGACACCCGAACAAATGTCGTTTCTCATAATGGTCCAATAACCTCAAGTCTTAACGAGTCAAAACACCAAATTTATGCAGCTCTAAGTGGTTGAGTAAATGAGCGTGTCAGTGATTCGAGTTTCAAGTAGTCACTTGATTGATCAAGTCATGGCCCAGACTATATGGAGCAGTAATGTGATCATAACTCAAAGGTAAGTCAACAGCGTATATGACCAAGTAATGTGATAATGACTGATAGGTAAGAGAATTCTATCATAAGCAGAACTGTAAAGAGAACCACAAGAACCATATTAATTTCTCAAACCAAAACGTGTAGAATACCTAATCAGAAACCAAAAGTAAGATCAATCTAAAGGCTTGAATGAAAACGTGTACTTAGGCAAGAAACTATCCAAAAGGTGCTGTACCTAGTAGTCAATAAGTGGGTCATAAAAGGATGTATGAACCTTCTTTCTAAGAAACAACACTTTATTAGAGTCATAATTAATGGCTTAAACTGAGTTGTATGTCGCTGGACTTAAATAAACAATAGATTGTAGACATATTCCTAAGCAAAGTATGAGTATTAATTACAATTAGCAATACACATTACAAAAAAGTAGCAAATTTCTTCCCTCTCTGCAACGCAAAGTGGAGAATTAACGCCTCACAAACATGACAACCTACCCTCAAATACTTCCCTAAGACAAATAACGAACTAGAATGCAATAATAGAAAGTATATACTCCTTTATGGCACATACTGCAAACAAAGAAAAACAAGACATTATAATTGTAACTCTTTCCATGATATCTAACACTGTTATACACTCGCACTAACAAAGGTTAGCAAGACAAAGAAAAGGCGTGAGAATCCATCTTCTTCTTCTTCTTCTTTTTTAGATAATAAGCCGTGTGAAAAAGCTAAAGGAACCAAACAGGGGGGGGGGGGGAAAAAAAGGAAAAATCAACATAATCAACAACTAGATGATGAAAATGCCAATCAACAATTACCCATTTACAGAACAAACCGGAGGAACAAGATAGGAGGAACCAATGATTCTCCAATCATCATTGATATTCGTCTTTCGATAATTCATAAGCTCCCGCTGCTTAATAAAGAATTTGTACTTCAAGCACATCCACCACAGTAACGCTCTCCCTCAAAGAATAATCTCAACCCAATTAATTGGCCCACCTATACTATGCTCCGCCAATGTTAAAGAATTGACTGGCAAATCTGATGCATTCAAAAAAATTTCAAGAACAAGCTTGGTATCTATCACTAGCCTTTAGAATCTGCCGTCTCTTGAAAACCAAGAAGCTTATCACCCCAATCTGAAGAATCGCAGCGATGCCCGAAAACAGCAAGCCAATCTTCTTCCCTGCATTGATCTTGTCTTTGTGTGGCGCCGGCACTGGCGGCGGCGGTGGTGGCGGCGGCGGCCTCCGTCCGAGGCTGGACTGTCTATGAGACTTGCCGCCCGGTGGCGGTGGTGATTTTTTCGATTTATTTTTTGAACTTAGCTGTGTTGGGGGGCTAGGAGGCAGCGGCCGTGGTGGTGGCAGCGGCCGCAGTGACGATGGAGTTGGTGGTGATCCAGGAGGAGAAGGAGAAGATGGTGGCAGTGACAGTGGTGGAGGCGGAGGAGATAAGGGCGGTGGAGAAGATCGATTCCTTTTCAATCCATCTTCAGACTCAACAGGAAGAGCATAAACAGAAACCAAGAACCCAAAAACCACAAAGACCAAGGTAGATAATGGCGGTTCCATGAAACGGCAACCGCAGGATTCGTAACCTCAAGGCAAATTAGGGTCCGGATCAGGGTTTCCAGAGTCTTCTCGCATCTGGGTCTCTAACCCTTTTTGGTATTCCGCTTCCTCAGCTCCAAATTTGACGAAAAAACCTATCTCGCTTCAGATACTCGGCCCTAAAAAAGAACTAGGGTTTGCAAATCTTGGTCTTCTTTTTTCGAATCTGGGTCTCCGTAATATCTTCTCGTTTTGACAATTCAACGAAAAAGGTCAAACGTTTTGGTCTCAAAAGGTTTGATTTCAGGTCCAAATTGGGTGAGAGAGAAAGAGACATATAAAAGGGGTTTGAGCTAAAGAGCAATAGGAATGTGTTAGAAAGTGGGTCTGTGAGATTATCAATTATGGTGTTTTGGGGAAGAATAGTAAAGAAGGAAGGAACTGGTCAAATGGGGGGGTTTGGAAAAGCATTGATTAGAACGTGTCATGGGAATAAGAGGGGGGAGTTTTTAGTGTGAGCTATACCACCTTCGCAGCAATGAAGAAGAAGAAGAAGACAGCGCGAATAGGAAGAAGAAAAGGGTCTACGCGGGCTTCAACGATTGGGCTTATTTGGGTGCTTTTGATTTGATAGCTTACTGCCTGGGAATCTTTACTCTTTAAGGACCATTCTTAGGGAGAGGGAGAGAGGGAGGGAGAGAGAGAGAGAGAGAGAGACTAGTACAGCATTTTGACTTGTCAGGGCCACGATGATGAAGAAGCTCAACAATGTTAGATCATGTCGGCCCGTAAGTTGGTATCGTGGTTCGGCTTCGGCCTTTTGGATAAGGAGGTGACAACAATGAAAGAGGCCTAAAGGCCCAAGCTTAAGATGATGTGCTGCGCCTGCATTACAGTCCACTAACTTTAAAGGGGTGCTCTTAGTAAAATCATTGTGTCTAGTAATATCACTTTTATATTTTATATTTTGATTATTATCAATATTAATTTTTAATTTTAAATATATTATAAATTTATATTCTGACACTAATTTAAATCAATTAATTTACCAAATATTGTTTAAAATTTTAAAATAAACTATTAAAAACTTATTCGATAATAAATTTATTAAATCATCTTGGCAAATTAACTACTCTATTGGTATTATGGTATAAAGTTGTAACAAATATTAACTTTAAGGATCAATATTGATAATCATATTAAAAAAATATCAAAATAAAAGGTATAAAAGTGATATTGTCCATTTTTAAAAGAAAATTGTAGTAAAATAACTAGTATATTTATATACTAATATATAAATTTATATATTTGCTGTAAAAATTAGTATATTTTTTCATTCAACCATTAAAAATAGACATTTACTAAAACAAATCGTAGAAAAAAATCGCCCACAATAATATCTCAAGATGATGGTGGTGTTGGATTAGAGTCCACAAACTTTAAACTCAGTATTAGAGACCTTAAAATAAATATTAAAAAAAAACCCTTCAAATCAATGTTTACTGACTTATATACTATGATTGTAGTAGAGAAATATAGGCTACAATAGAGATATAAAGTGGGTCGGCCCACATTTGATAAACCTATGCAGGATTTGTATTGTGCCTAGTCTCGGCTTGTCTAAAAATATGAGTCAGATCGGATTGACCCATATTCTTATTATGGGACCCGATATGATCCACAGACCTAACTCACATTTATCTGAGTCTAAGTAAGTCGTGTCTAAGTAGGTTGTACTTATGTAGACATGAGTCACAATGTAAACTTAATTTCGTTATTATTCTATGTTTTAAAATATCAAATATAAACCTAAAACTCATTTATTTTTTTTTTAAAAATTAAATAAATTAAAAATAAATAAATAATATTATAAGCATATAAATAAAAATATTTAATTAATATTTTTTAAAATTTTATTTAAAAAATATATTTAAAATTATATATAAAATAACTAGATACAAGCTTAATACAAGTCAATAGAAATATGGCCTATAACTGAGACAAATCGAACAGATACTGTACCTTTTCTTAACGCGGATGGGCTCGTGTTGACATTTCTAAGCTACAATCTGACAGTGATAAACTCTTGTCAGTTCATGGATTGATCCCCTAAATACTCTAAAAAAACATTAATTCCCTTAATAAATTCTGGTTAATTTGAAAAACAGAGAAAATTTTCTTCAGGGACTTGGGCAGACACAAAATCAGTGACAGATCATTTCTTTAATATTTTCACGTCACATGGAAAAATCTGTCAAAACAATATAAAAATTCCTTGAGACCTATCGATTAATGAATGATTGATAATTAATCATTATGCTTTCTCTTAGTTTGTATTAAGTTCTATAATTTAAAGTAGTGAACCCAAGAAATGCATTATGCCACCAAGGAAAGGTCATTCCTCTCCGTACAGAGAAGAAAACTTAGATTAGTAAATTAGTGTTAAAAATGGCAATAACGTCATTTGAATCCCAAAATGTCGACCTGGCAATAATAATAATATATGAACACCTGAGTTAACGACAGACTAGCAAAGTTTTTCTTGGATTCCTCTATAGAAATATTTGTTAAGGGAATCGTAATCAAAGTTCTTCGAAAATTATTATTATATAAAGGAAGAACGTAAGTCAAAACTTTCATCAAATAGCACTAGAAACTTTCAATGAGGAAGAATTCTACGGGAAGACGACAATTGATGTAGACATCATTATTTCGAGTATTAGAAAAGCCAGGTTATGCAAAAGTAAAGAGGTACATAGCCCAATAATTGCGAGGAAAAGTGAAACCATACAGCTTGATATCACAACGACTCTCAACTGAAAACTTCAAAAAGGTTGAAAATATTGAGGATGTCCTTCATTTTCTTTTTTAATCAGAAAATTACACTAACATTTTGATTTATGTCAATATCAGATGGACATTTTTTTCTCCAGTCAAATTTGAGGAAGTTAAAGTTTTAACCAATAATTTTGTATTAATTAAAAATTATTTCAATTAAATAATATTATAATTTTATAAATTGAAAGAATAACACAGTAGCTAGACGATGTAAATTTTATTATTTTTTTCTTTTTTAAGTAAGCTCATAAGTCATAGGCAATGTAATTACTTGGTATAGCGTGAGTCACTGCGATCTTTTTCTTTTTTGGAAAAAGAACTTCGATTTTGCGATTTCGACTAAAACATGAAGTGTCAATATAATTTTCTTATGGTTTAGGCTGATTGACTAAAATATGATGTGTCAATATAACTTTCTTGTTTCCAATAATCAGTCTTTTCTTTTTTGTCCGACTAATTTAGATAAACATTATTGTTGGATCGGTTCTCATCAGCAGTCTACGTTTCTCTGAACTACTGACGAGGTATTCACCAACTGTCTACGTATCTTTATTATCTTGGAATATCTTTAGTTTCAAGCTGAGACGGGGAGGCGGGGGTGGCCACCTGCAATGATTTTCTGATGCTTAAGTCAGTGATTTATCCATGAGATGGAACAGTGAGGATTTCATTTTTCTCTGTAAAAATGTTTTCTGTATATTGTATTGTCTCTTCTCTATATCTCCCCTTTTTAGGAGGAAACAAGGCTTATATATATATATATATATATATATATATATATATATATATATATATATATATATATATGATTCTGGGACTGGGAGTTTTTTAGCTCTCAATCTCAAGATCGAGTACATTTTTTCATCATGACTTACTCTAGAAGTCACGGATCATGGTTACCGTGATCTTCCTTGTATCGTCGCGGCCTGTTTTCCGCCGTCTGCTATGACTCCAGCCTGTCGGTGGTGAGATTTTAACAAGCCGCCATTCTGTTAAGACGACTTGCCCAATGCGCGCACCTACCCAGAATCGCATTAAATGTTCTGTCTGGGTCTGGAACTGTGAGTTGCTTCCCACTGTACTCTGGTGGAAGACCCTTAAGGCTCCTGACCCCTATCTGTCGAGGTAAGAATCGGACTGGGCCGAATTCATCCAGGGTCTGGGATGGGTTCGGCCCTAGCCTCGGACAGCCCATGGGCCTATGCAGTACCACGTGCGACTCGCGTGGCCTTTAATTGGTAACTCTGGACACGTGTCGGACGGTGTGCCTCGTTTATGACCTATTCTGCCACTTAATCGTCCACATAATATATGATTTAGGAACGGATCCCACAATAATATTATTGACACACAAAGGGTTAAAAATTAATTATCTTCACATTAATATATCTATTTTTGAGATTCGTATTCTTTTCATCACTTCTTTTAAAAAAAAAAAAAAAAAAAAACTATGTTAGAATGGGGAAAGAATACCAATCTAAATAGTGGAGATCAATGTGACGACTTTAGTTATTTTGTGTGTTCATAATATAATATTTATCTAAATCAGCCACACGGAAAAAAGTAGATTATTGTACACAAAAGAAAATCATATTGACACTAAACGTTTATAGTTTTAATACTTGGATCAATTACCACTAATATTGATCTCCATAATTACACAAATTTATAGTTTCATAATCCAAGTTTTAAAGCTATTTTGGAGTGATTATGTTACTATGACGACTTATATAATACCATCTAAATTTAATTAGACTTTTGTATATATTGTCTATGTATTATCAAAATTGGATACAGTAAGTCAGTAACCCATTAATCAAGCAATCGAAGTCGAAATGTCGGCATAGATTTATCTTAATTGATAACGACATCTTATCACTAATATTGGGGTTTAATGTTCAAATTCATCGGATATGAGGGTATTATTTGAAAAAGAGAGAAACTCGAAGCGTGGACCATATATTAGAAACAAAGTTAATTGGGCCTAAAGTTGAGGGCTGCTAATTCATGAAATGAGAAAGTGGTTGGGCTGGACTTCTAATGACCCCTGTCTAATATTACGGTGGATATCCACTTTTCTCAGTTGATTTTAATAAATGTCCATTTTCATCTTTTTATAGCTAAATAACCAGGTTTGTATATTTTTACATTTGCTATATATATTTATATACCAGTTTAATTTATGTATTGAGTATATAAATTTTATATTGGGTACATAACATTTTACATTTCACAGGTGGTATATATGCTGGTATATACCAATTATTTTGCTATAATATATGAAAAAAGGGACATTTACGTAAAATAGACCCTAAATTTAGTCATTTTTTACTACGAGATCCATAAATATCCAGTTTTGGTTAGGAGGGCGAGGGAAAAGAGGCTTGGAATGGAGACGGGGCATAGTCACATGGGTGAGAGAGAGCATTAAAAAGTAATGAAGGCATAGGCAGTAGGCTTAGCCTTAGCCCTCAGTACGTTGCAGTCAGAGCAAGAAGCATGTTTGGCCGATTCACTTCACCAGCCTCCTTTTTACAGTGTCAGCGACAACTGTCTTCCCTCCTGTCCTATCAAACAATGTCCTCTCCCCCTTTTTCTTTTCAAAAGTTTTTTCTTTGTTTTAATTAAGCAAAGATAATAAATCCCATAAAAACAATATGAAAAAGAGCAAAAAAAATGACATGTCAAATGGAATGGAAGATTTTATGCTACTGTTTTATGCTCCAGTTTGGTCAAGTTTGTAACTACAATTATTATGAGAATTTTTCTCACTCTGAAATATTTGTACAAAAAATAGAGTGAAAGGGAGATGATCTGTTATTTTGTTAGAAAAAAATGTGACTGGTCATTGTGTATAAACGTGTCATCTGGAATAAGAGATTTTATGCTTACATTTTATGTGCCAATTTGGTCAAGTTTGTAACTGCAATTATTATGAGATTTTTTTTTTCTCACTCTGAAATATGTGTACTGAAAATAGAGTAAAAGGAGCTAATTTGTTATTTTGTATGGCAAAATGGTATATTGGGAAGAGAGTTCATATACATGGGAGAGGATGGGGAAAAGTAGGAATTGCAGAGACATATGAAAATGAATTAAACGAGGGAAGTAGTACCGATGTGCCCAAAGGATAGAGGGAGGCCCCCCATATCCTGAAGGTTTATAGGCCTTGGAAATTGTTGCATTTTGTTTCTTTTTCGGTGGTCAAAAACTTAAAACCAATACAAATGGGTTCCAGACCACACCGAGTGACCATACGAAGGAAACATCTATCGTTATCTTTTCTTATTATTATTATTTAAGTAGAGAGAACCGAGTATCAATTGTAACGTACAAACTTATCCGTACCGTAATTTTGACTAATTATTTAGTGATTAGTACACTTATTTCGCTGTCCAAGCATACTGCTTTTACAAAAGTCGTATCATAATTACATTCTCATTTATTTGGGTTTCTTGTGGCGAAAAGCCAAGACCAGATTCTTCAGTAAAAATAAATTACGTACAAAAAAACCAAAGGACCAGATTCAACAAAATATGGTGCCATACCGCCACGCAATATTTATGAACTAGGAACAACCTAAGATCCTATGTGTTCAGCATTTAGCCGAGCCTCACGGACAAGCTATACAACTAGCACTCTTAATTTTAAAACTTACCACCACCACTATTTTACACAACAACAATAATACATATAACAGAACACGTTATAATAATTTAAAAGACAATTAATTATCACCTACTCAATGCTAAAATACAACTTATACTACGGCTTATAATTAAAGCTCGTGTTTTAGCGAGTTCACATATGTTCTTACACGTGATCTTTTTGTAAACACTTGTGATTTACCACACCAATAATAGAAATAATAGGTCGTGTACTCTAAAATTTTAGATGTGGACTCCAAGGTCCTTAGCTATTATATAGCACTATGTTCTTTTGATATTTTTTGTTCGTATTATACTTTAAGCATATATGTGCCAAGTTAATATCTTTCGAGATACTAACACATTGCCAGCTTGAAATCTTTTCTCTTAATATATAGTTATTTTCTTTTTTGATGTGCAACCTTAATTCAATTCATTTTGTATTAATAATAAATTGGTTACAATAATCCAATTTTTTTTGGGGTGGCGGGGAACCGAAAGCGTCAAGAATGAAAACCAGAACTTATTTTGTTTTTTTTTGCAGATAAACCTAGCTGGCATGAAGTGAAGTGAAAGTAAGCAACCGTGGGAAGCATTTAAAGATAGAGCTGAAGCTCAAAGCTAATTAAAAAGCCACGGATAGAGATCTAAAGTCTAATAAAAAATACCGTGGGAACCATTTAAAGATAGAGCTGAAGCTCAAAGCTAATTAAAAAGCCACGGATAGAGATCTAAAGGCTAATAAAAAAAATGTAGGAGGAGATCTAGTACATATATATATATATATAATCCTCTATTGACTGTTGCGTAGGCCGTAGAGGGAAAAACAGAACAAGTTAGTAATGATGGAGAAATGTCTCTGCATGAGGCATCTTGTCTATATGTTGTCTCTTTCTATATTATCTACGTATGTTTGAATGTCGCGTGGCTTGATGCCAGTTATTATTGCTAGATTTTTGTTGATCCCCTTCTGTCCCAATATCTATCTCAATTTTCACCACCCTTGTATCCGTACATATTCTCCTACACATCTATCAAAGTTTTGAAAACTACATCTATTTAATTTTCTTCATGCATTTTTCTTTTTTATTTGGGCACGCTACGAGGTAATTATAATATAAATAAATCATAAATACCACTTTGGTCTTCACAGAAGTGAGTACTGGCTGGTACAAAATTTAGTGTCACGAGGGCATACAACTTGTGTACAAAAACATGAAGAAAAAAAAAAGCTCGTGACTTTTCTCACATTTTCCTACTTAATACTCGGTACTCACCTTAACCACATGAACATGTGATGAAAACTAAAAATATCAAAATCAGAAATCTACTGTAAGTTTTGGTAATTTTAGATTTAAACATTGATAAATAGTAATTTTTATAAAATTTTAATAAATTTAATATTTAAAATTTTAATTTTTAGTCCTCGTTAAAATTCAAAAGTCAAATTCTCTCATCATTTTTAATTTCTCTAAAAAATATACATTTAATATTTAAAGGAATTCTATTTAATTTATTTAGAAACTTTTCATTTAAAATCATAAAGTTCAATAAAATGAATCCAATGTCCAAACAATGGACATAAAATTATTTGTATTTCTAAGAACTCAATTTAATAACAAGATGTATCTTCATGTATCCACTTAGTAAATATGTTACTATTAGCTAAATAAATTTGACATAGAAAAGAAAAGATGATACAGAGCATGAACCAACCAATGAAGAGGATTGAAACTGCATGCACAATGGCAAGCATGCTTGTCAAACCCCTAAAACAATTACTACAAAAAAAATCAACACCTGAAAGTAGGAGAAAGTAGAGGATGAGTACGCGAATGGTCAGTAGAAACTCAATTAACTTTTTGAATAGATGCAATTTTACCAAACATACATGGTTAATACCTTTTTCCAAATTCTATTTATAAACCAACTTTATAAAATAATTATTCTCTATAATAATCATATGCTCAAAACCAAAACTAGAAATAATAAGAATGTATATATCATAAATCAACTCATCCTATGAGCTCACATCCTCTCATCACAAACTAGAGTAATTCGTACTATGTGTACTAAGTACTCTCTGCCTGATATCTATCCTAGAAAACCGTAGAGACACCCGTGTGTCTAAGCCTACTAAGCTGAAGAGGCAATTGAATACCTACACTTATTGAATAAGAATAATCAGAAAACCCTGCACGGGTTTATGAGCTCTCATCAAGGGGTACTAGTCCGCCTACTGCAACAACCCGATGCCTAAGATGTATATCATGTATAATCCTATGGTATGTACAATATGTAACAAGAAATATATAATAATCATGCAGAACATAACTAAGCAATGCTTTAAAACTCCACTTGATATTATTCTAGAATTTACTATACCTTGGGCATCGAATCAGCTAAATCATCCCAAAATCATGATTTTATAAATATATATATATATATATATAATTCATATTGTCTAATTCCATAATAATCTAAGATTTTCCGACAGTTCATCAAAAAATGTCGTTTTATTCACGAGTTTCCATAAATAAATTTTAATGCAATTAAAATTCAACACAAACATAAAAATCAGGTAATTGAACCTATACCTCAATTAAGTGTCCAAATAACATTACGATACTATAGAAGACGTTTGGTGTCGTTTGGGTGTCATTCGAAAGGTCAGACGTTATTTTCAAATATTTCATCGATAGATTTGAAAATTAGATTTTCCAACGGAATCTTGAATGGAGAAATGAATATCTCCACTGAATTCCTAGTATCTAATTTAACTAGGTTAGATATATGGCTTGATCAATTTAGGCTTAGGTCGAAATCCAACACTGTGGCACACAAAATTAGACATATCTAAGCCATTAGATTTTGTTTTTCGTGTCCATCACTAAACATAGTCAAAATATATATCAAAATTTTTTTTTAACGAGTACATCATAAATATGAAGTTTATTTTACGATCTAATGGTTAGATTGGAAAATTTTAACATAAAACTAAAAATAACTCAAAATTATCAAACATGGCAAAATTCAATTTGAGCAGAGTTAAATCGAGATATATATACTATGAAAATTCTCGTATTGAGACGAATCTGGGAAACCCAAATTTACAACTTGAAGTCACTAGAAATAACGTCGTAATTGAATCTTTCCGCAGGAATTTTCTGCATTTTTTCGGTGAAATGGTGGTCCGGCAACTTAGGGGTGGCAACTAGAGTTTCGTGACGACATAGCGAGCTGATCTGGGCAGCTAGTGTTGGTCACCAATGGCCGGAGGAGCTCTCATATAGTGAAGGGGTGGCTGCATTGCTTCAGCCGAGAGATAAAAAGATAGAACGGGTGAAGAAGAGAGAGAAAGGAAAAAAAGAAAGAAAGAGAGAGTTTTTTTATTTTAAAGTTATGGATCCCATCACTAAAAAATATTATATTATATTAAAAAAATTAGTGGGGTTTCATATCCTTCCCTCCTTAAAAAAAGTTTATCCTGAAATTCAAATATGACTGGGATTAAAGTAAAAAGGTAAAGATTAACAGCCAGAAAGAGAGTGAGTACTTCAACATATTATTATAAACATCAAACCAAACACTAAGTATATCAAGAAGTATGTAACATAGCTTTACTCTGGTGTTAGAATCCCATTTATACGCCAATGTCACACAAAGGTATGTGATAGAGATATACACAAAGTGACATACAATCGCAAGATGAATCATTGGTAGGTACAAAACTTCAACACGAGATTGGAAATAATAACCCCAAATTGGTAGTTAATCACAGAATTAGTAACGTTGACTAGGAACACGAGTTAAAAACATAAGACTTCTATCACAGAATATTGATTGTTATGCACCAAATAAGTCTAACAGATTAAATATCAAGTATATATAATACCATTCTTAGATCATACCAGATGAATAACATACTAGGATAATTCTATTTATTTGCAGTTAAACTTGGTCCTAAATAATCACTGAGTCCAAAGACTCTAACAAGATTCTCATCAACACAAGATTGCACCTTAACAGGGTTTTGTAATCAAAAACAATTTTAGAAATCAAAATGATAATAAGAGTACAATGATATAAGTCATTTATCGTTCTTTATAACCAGCGTGTAATAACTATGTACACAAATATTTCTAGTCAAGAACAAGACTAAAACTTCTATAATAGTAAATCATCAATACAGAAGTACATAGTATAACAAATACCACCAGCTAAATTACTGCAATCTAAGCATATAAAATACAAGTATCCACATAACAAATATTGTCTAAAGGCTTCCTAGTTCTTTTACCTAATGTAACATCATACCATAATAACCCATACCATAACTAAATCTATAGACTCTTCAAGTCTCTTTGCCCAACACTGGATTATAACAAGAATCTATATTGTCACTTACCTCTAAAGACTTTCTAAGTTTTTAGTACAAGAGAAAGTCATATAGAAATGACTTAATATCTAATATACAAATAAAACTATTAACAATGCTATAATGCCTCAGAAAGAAGGTTCCAATAGAATAGATTGTCTCTGCAGTGACACATGTCTCCAATCTAACCTCGTTTCATTTTCAAATCAAAAATAGTTTTCAAAACATGTAGCACAAATATCAAGGGCATATAGGAATACTATATTAGTTCACAATAAGATTTCACCCTGGCTATTGGCACACCAAATCTGAACTTTCCTTTTGAAAATTTAATGGTAAAGTTCAATAACTCTTAATATAGACTCATAAGTAAATTGATCATTTTGTCATCAATTATACTACTATAATGATGCTTGGATCCAATTTAAATCAAGTAATGACTGCCTGAAGTAGACATCAGCAACGACATAGACTGTGAGGATTACAAGAAGCCTGTAAAGTACAAGCATCCTCTTGCTACTCGTTATGAGAAAGCTGAGGCATGTTTAGAGTGCGTACATATGCATATCTATAAACCTATGGAGGTAGTTTCCTACAACATACATTGTTTATCACCTTTGTTAATGAATATTCAGACTTTGGTCAAGTTTATTTTCTCAAGAGATACGATGAAGTCCCAGATGCTTTCCATGAGTTCAACAAAAAGGTACAAATGCAACATGACACCAAGGTTAAGAAGTTCAAGATTGAAGCCAAACATGAAGATATGGATTCTCTTTGAGACCTGCTGAGGCCAACACTAGCCAATCTTATTATTCCTTATAAATATACGACTATCTATGAGCTTAGTCATATAGGAGCTGCTGAGAGGTACAACATCAGACTCAAGATAACCATAGAGCTGATGTACAAGGAGTCGCTATTGTCCTATAGATACTGCAATTATGCTTTAAGGATAGTTTTGTATATCCTCAACTTCATTCCATCAGATAGAGTTGCTTCAACATCTTTTCAGATGTGGATGGGCTATGTAGAAAGCTTAGAGCATCTAATGATATGGGGTTGCGAAGTATACACATGCAAGAATGTGGGAGATGAAGTTGACAAGAATTCAGAAAAGTGTTTTCTGCTTGGCTATCCAAAGGAAGAGAAGGGCTACATTCTTTACAGACAATCTATGAATACTACCTTCATCAGCAGAAGTGGAGACTTTCTGGAGGATGAGAGAGAAGTCCATCAAGAAAATAATGAAGAGAGAGCTTATGATCTTCATTGCTTTTCTTAGTCATTAAGTTGTTAGTTGAACATTTAGTTTTTGCTTTTATTAATTTTGGTCATTTGGAACATTTTGGAATTTTTAGTATGTTATTTTTAAGTAACTGCTTTTTGGACAAGTGGGAGATTGTTGGAATTTTTGCCCTAAAAAGTAGATTTCTAATTTTACCTTTTTGAGTATAAACAACTTTCTCTTATATAAAATTATAATATTTGCTAGATTAAACTATCTTAGTTGAATAGTTTATTCATCTAAAAAAGATTCCATGACTTTATATGTGTATAAAGAAACAAACATGATTAAGTATTAATTATGGGGAGACTTGTTTCTTTATCTAAGTCTAAATGAAGTAGTTTACAATCTGTAAATAAAGATGGAATACTTTATTTACTATAGATTGTAGTATTTGTCTATCTCAACAGGAATGATGTATCTCAAATCATTGAAATATCTAACTTCTGATAGAAATACTAATACAACATAAACAAGTTATGTGTATTAAACTGGACCAGGTAATATAAAGAATTGGAGTGCCGCAACTTAATTCTTATATTATCACAAACTAGCTCTTAGCATATAAATCTTAATCCATGATGTTTGACTGGACTTGCTTTCATGGGTTATAGCCTTTTGATTTGTTAAAAGACTAACCTCTATGAAATTAGAGGTGAACTCTGGCATAATGGAGGTTATAGCTTATGAATTGATAGGAACACTAAATAGTTAAGTACACTATACATTAATGCCACTTGAGGTTCTTTCAAGATTTATGGAATAATTAAATCTAAGGTATTAGTATTCACTTTGTGAATTAGTTAATAATTTTGTCTAAATAGCCATTGAGAACAAAATTATCGACAACATTATTCCTTGATAGAAAGATGGTAACTTAAAGGTAAATAGGTGTTAGAGGAGTATTACGGTAATTTCACCTATCCAACTATGGCATTGTATAGGGATTATATATGTGGTATAGAATATGCTAGATAGATCAGTTAATTAAGATTAGTTGATTAAATCTCTATAAAAGGCATGACATTTAATCTAAGAGTGCAATATTAGGCCTTTAGTGGAGTGTCCCCTTTACTAATAATATTTATATAAATACTATAATAATAGTTATTATGTATTTATCATATTATTAGAGCTTAGATTATTTGGATCCATTAGGTCCCTTGTCTAGCTCAATTAAGTTCATTAATTGGTTGGTGGTATTTGTGAAATTAGTTTCATGAAACTGTGTAAAATAATGATTCTACACAGAAGTTGGTATTTTTATAAATAAATTTCATGAGTTATACATATTTATAAAAATACACCCAAAGCCCAAATTGGAGAACAAGCCTAATCCTAATTGGACTAGGGTTAGCAGTTTTGGGTCTCATATATATAAGATATATAAAAGACAAAAAAATAAAAAAAAAACAGTAACTCTGAGAGATTCACACGCATAGACAAATGGAGAGAGAGAGAGAGAGAGAGATTTCAGCCAACCTAGGTTAAGTGAGAGTGAAAAAGGTTTTCTACAATCTCATAGTCTCTTCTCACATCCATGTGTTCCATAGGATCAAGAAGGTGTTCTTGGTCGTTCTCCAATAAATGTTTTGACTTGGTACCCACTCGTCTCATCAACCAAGAGCGAGAGCATAGACAAGAAGATCTAGGGTTGGAGGTTTGATCACCATCAATAAAAAGATCAAAGAGGAACACTCTACAAGAGGTAAACCCTAATCTCATCTCTAGGGTATTGTATCTAGATTTGATTTATGTTGTACATGATCCTGTATAAGATGCATATGTATTATATGGTTATAAAAACTGTTTTCATGTAAAATTTCAAAACCTAAATATGCTAATTTTTCCTTTGCGTTCATGATATGATCATATATTTTCCATGTTTGCATGCATATATGATTTTCCTAAGTGTTAGGTCAATAAACCAACAATGACTCACAAGCTGAACTCAATATCAACAAACTCAACGATGACTCTAATCTATAATATATTTTAATCAGAGTCTTTAAAAACTCACAAAAGTCAATATAAGTAAAGTACATCAAATAGTACTCACTCATTAATACTAAGAGGAAATATACCAACAAGATTGAATCTTGTCATCACTAGTCAATCAATTTGATATTCAGAACTCTACTTCCACTTACTAAGCTAAGTAGGACAAGAAGACATTTTTGCTTGATAGATTGTTTACTAATTAGACTATCAAGTACTTAAAATATATAAATTTCTCTTAATTTATAGTTAAACATAATAGAAATTTTCTTAAAATTTCATAACTTTTTCCAAAGTTTCAAAAATGTATCTCTACGAGATTCAAAAGCATGTCTTCTTTTTGTTAAGAAATCACATTATGCAAATAATTTTCTATAATTATTATTAATGAAAAATTTTAAGTAATACACTAGTGAGGGTTTCCTTAGGTTTTATAACTTTGAAATACCACACTCTGATAATTTTATTAAAAATAGTTTTCAAAGTCATTTTAACAATAAAAAGAACTTATAAAGCATTTTAGAAAATAATTGAGTGTGTCAGTTGTAAATTTAATTTTTATTTTTATTATTTTTTTACCTTACTCAACTTGTCAAACATATTATTTCACAGCTCTTGTCTATTTGAAAATCTAAGTTTCAGAAATCATATAGTTAAATTTTTTATTTCAAAGAAGGTACTAGATATCATTATACATCACCTAAATTTCTCCAAGATAGATATTCAAAACCAATATATATTTTTCAAATTCTCAAATGCAAAGTCATCCCGAGCTTCTAACACTAAGAGTTCCCAATATTTGGAAAATTAAGTTAAAAAAAATTACACAAATATCTAATTATCCAATTGAGGCAAATAATACAAAGTCAGTCTAACTTGATTCACTTATCCAATGAACAAGATATTTCTTGAATACAAAGGATTTGATAATTCCAATAAATAACAACATCACATATTCATTATTAAATAGGCCATGTATATAATAAAAAGCTTAGAAGGATTAGTAAATCCAAGCAATAAGGCAAATAAGGTCATAATAACAAAATTTCACAAATTTCCAAAATAAGTTTTCAAAATATAAATTTTCTCTACTTATATAAGGTTCACATAACCAAGTCCATATTATTATATCAATTTATGAATTAAAAAAATGTGATGATCATCCAAAAATCCTACCAATGCATGATACAAGATTATAAAAATGATTTATCAAACACTCAAATAGATTAATCATATATAAATGATTTTTAAGAAATTTAAATCATAACCCTACAAGTACAAATAATGTCAAGTTATGCAATCAAGATACAAGACATTGAGTTACTATTTTAGAATCTATGAGGTTCACATAGCTTTTCACAATCATAGACATAGGAGTACAAGGACGAATGCCCATTTGAATTGAGAAATTTTCGACAAGAGTAGAATTCACTAGTCTAGTGTCATTCTCGACACTTCTGAGACTAGAATTTTAGGGTATAACCATTATAAGGATACCAAAGTTATATTATAGGAAGGTGAACAAAAGATTCGGAATGAATCAAAGTAAAGACATCATATTTAGCCAATTTCTAAGTGATGTATGAGGTATTTTTAAACTACTTTTCCAAAATCCTTTTAAACACTAAAATATCATACGCAAGATCCAATATGGATTTGAAGCTCGAAGCTCTGATACTAAAACTGTCACAACCAGAAATCTGAGGCCTTGTTTTTTAGTAATTTTAGGTTGAAATAGTAATAAACAGTAATTTTTACAAAAATTCTAGCAAATTTAATATTTAAAATTTTAACTTTTAGTCCTCAAAAATAGGTAAAATTCAAAAGTAAAAATCCTCTCATTACTTTTAATTTCTCTAGAAAATATACACAAAATATTTAGAAGAATTTCATTTAATTTGTTTAGAAACTTTTCATTTAAAATCATGAAGTTCAATAAATTAAATCCAATGTCTAATGATTTACATAAATCATTTGTATTTCTAAGAACTCAGTTTAATAGCAAAATTTATCCTGATACATTTACTTAGTAAATATTCTACTATAAGCTAAATAAATTTGGCATAGAAAAAAGAAAATGATACAGAGTACGAACAAACCAATGAAGAGAATTGAAACTATATGCAAAATGTCAAACATACTTGTCAAGCCCTAGAATAATTACCATAAAATAAATCAACACCTGAAAGTGGGAGGAAGTAGGGGGTGAGCACATGAATACTCAGTAGAAACTCAATTACATTTTTAAATGGATGCAATTTTACCAAACTTGCATGGTGAATACCTTTTCTAAATTCTATTTATAAACCAACGTTATAAAATAATTTTTCTCCATAATAATCATATGCTCAAAACCAAAATTAGAAATCGTAAGATTGTATATATCATAGATTAACTCATTTCATAAGCTCACATCCTCTCATCATGAATTAGAGTAACTCATACTACGTGTATTAGATACTCTCTGACTGATACCTATCCTAGAAAGCAGTAGGGACACCCATGTGTCTAAGTGTACTGAACTGAAAGGGCAGCTGAATACTTACACCTACTGAATGAGAATAATCAAAAAATCCCACGCAGGTTTATGAGCTCTCACTGAAGACGGGTGTACTAGTCCGTCTACTATAATAACACAATACCTAATATGTATCTCATGTGTGATCCTATGGTATATACAACATATAACAATATATATGTAATAACTATGCAGAACACAACCAAACAATGCTTTAAAACTCTACTTAATATTATTCTGGAATTTATTATACCCTGGGCATCGAATCAGTTGAATCATCCCAAAATCATGATTTTAAAAATATATATAGAAGTCATACAGTTAAATTCTAGAATAATTCAAAATTTTCCAATAGATAAAATGTCATTTTATTTATAATTTTTCGTAAATAATTTTTAATGTAATTAAAATCCAACACATGCATAAAATTCAGGTAATTGAACTCCTACCTCAATTGAGTGTCCAAATCATATTACGGTATTGCGGAGGACATTTGGCGTCGTTTGGATATCATTCGGAAGGTCAAGCGTCATTTTCAAACTTTTCATCGATACGTTTAAAAATTCAATTTTCCAACAGGACCTCGAGTGGAGAAATGAATATTTTCACTGAATTTTGAGCGCCTAATTCAACTAGGTTAGACATATAGCTTGACTAATTTAGGCTTAGGTCGAAACCTAATACCGTGGCACACAAAATTATATAAATCAGAGTAGCTAGATTTTGTTTTTCGTGCCCATCACTAAATATAATCAATATATATATCAAACTTCTTGTTTTTACGAGTACATCACAAATATGAAGTTTATTTTACAATCCAACGAACGGATTAGAAAATTTTAATACAAAACTAAAATAACTCAAAATTATCAAAATTGGCAAAATTCAATCAGAACAAAGTTATGTCGAGATATATACCATGACGATCCTCGTGTCGAGACGAATTTGAGAAGCCTAAATGTGTGGCTTGAAGTCGCCAAAAATGGTGTTGGAATTAAAATCTTCCTGCAGGTATTTTTAGCATTTTTTTGGCGAAATGATGGTCTAGCGGTTTGGGAGTGGCAGTTGAAGCTTTGTAGTGAGGTGGTGAGCTAATCTGAGCCGCTGGTGTTGGTCACTGGTGGTCGAAGGAGCTCATGCGATGACTCGCACTAAAATATTATATTATATTAAAAAATTAATGGGGTTGCACAAAAAACCTCTTTTGCTCCCTTTGTTTCCTTACACTTTAATTTTCTTTTCATTAATTTTTTGGGAGATCAAAACTCCTCGTGTCTTGTTTCAGTCGTATTTTGTTCCGCTGAAAAGTATGCATGTGACCAAAATCATCAAAATTCAAAACTCAACTTGTTATTATAAGTTCCATCTGTTCAAGCCATATGTTTGAACATTAAACCTCTATTACCAAAAAATTTATCCAGCCCCCAGCTAAATTAAAATTACACTATTCTTAATATAAAAAAAAACCAAATCACAGCATTTATAGATCACTCAAGAAAATACACCAACGACATTGTTTTTTTTTTTAAAAAAAACCTCAATTTTAAATAAACGTCGAAGTTTTGCAAGCAAAATTTGTAGCATAGGGTGGTGGAAGAGGTAGTAGGCTAGATTGATGGGTGATTTAAATCTTTCAGGCAGAAAGAGACGAGCCCTGAATGAGGTTATTAGGACCTATGATCCCTTTGGCATTGAATGAAAAGTCCCCCCAAGAAAAAAAAAACAAAAAACGACTGCAAAAAATTGAAAGCTAAAGCCTAAAGGGGCACGCAAATTAAGGCAACCCAACCCCTTTCACTTCACTCACTGCAAAGCGTTACTGCTCAGATTCTCTCTCTTTCCTTTTGTCCGTCTGAGTCAAAGTGGATGTGTCCCACTTCTTTGACTTTTTCCTTACGGTGCACCTGCACTCTACTCTATACACCCTGGTATCTCCTCAGAGACCAACGTACGTACTGTAAGAATCACCGCAATTTCTTTGTTGCCCCAGAGGGAGCACAGTGATCCCCCGTGCTGCGGCACCACATGGCAGCTTCACGCATCCGCATCCAGGCTGGCCCGCCAAGGAGTAGCGACGCCACTATGCGTTACCAATTCTTGATATTAATCTTCAATTATAATCAAATTACTTACCTAATTGAACGAGTGATATAATAAAAGAAAATATTATATTTAGTTTCTAATTTTGATTTTAAGTTAATATTCGGACAAAAAGATACATGGAGTTTTATAGGTATATGGTCAGTGTCATACCAAATAAAAATCTGTCTTGGTGACTAGCTAAGTTTTCTTTTTCATGTACAAATGTTTCAGAACCTCATATACTATGTATCAAAACCACGTTTTATAGAGCTATAGGACTACTGCTCATCAAATTATACAAGTTTGTAAATCATATTCTAGTGTATCGAATAAAATAAAGAAAATGCTAAATGTAATCCCTTTGTAATTAGATCGGTTTAATTAATACTTAATTTGGACAGACAACATATGATGTTTGTTCACAACCCTCGGTGTTCAAAATACGTTTGCGCTCAAACGTAGCATACGAAAAAATAAAGGATGGCCGTAAAAAGTAGCAACCAAAATCAAATAAAGACTTCATCACCATCAAAACTATCCAACATTTCCCAACCTTTTTCTTCATGAAAGCATCCAAAACAGTTTCAAGAAAAGGTTAAAGCAGCAAAACATCTTAGTTCCCACACTGATTGGTGTATCTCTCTTTTTTTCTTCTACCAAATCTGTCTAAGTTATAGCTAAGCTACTTCTACCTTCCAACAAAAAAAAAGAAGCTACTTTCTAGCCCACCTAATGAACCATTTTCTAGACTAAAATCTTGTCCCGAAAATTCAAACCCTCTTTCACTACTCATTCCACAGCGCAAACATGGGAACATGCGGTTGAACCAAACCAAGATTTCCAACCCGACTGTGCTCATTTCCACCATTATTGCCATGCTGATCGTACTTACCACTAACACTACTACCATGCATGAAATATGCATGAGCATATTCACCGCCGCCACTGCCTCCGCCAAACTCAATACTCGATCCATAAGAGCATTTTGGGCTCTGCGGATTCAACGAGTTGCGGCCATTAGAACCCACAAACATCATATTGTTTTTGGTCTCCGAATCGATCTCCTGTGGCGGGTGATGTTCATCCGCATTGGCACTAGTTGTACTCCACACCATGTCAACGAGCTCGTTGGAGGGCTCCCCACTTGTTATGGCTAGAAGAGGCTGTGGGGAAGGGGATGACGGGCATGTGTTGAAGTCAACCTCGAGAGATGCCACTGCCGGGGAGTGATCTTTGGGAGAGGAGCGTTTGGCAAGGTCACCCGCGATAAGCGTAGAGCTTGAGCAAATTCTCTTCACGTCGTATCTACTAATGTCGAAGTTTGTCACTGCGCTTGTTCCTCTGAACTTTATCGCCGCAATATCGTAGGCCTCGGCCGCTTCTTCTTGCGTACCTTTGGATCAAAATATCAAGAAAATGCATGTTGTTATTGGTTGAATAATGGATGTGAATAAGCGTTTTCTATTTTTTTTTTATTTATTTTGAAGTCTTAGAAATCCGTTACTTAAAGTCAAACACCAAAATCTTGTTATTAGTCAACCCAGAATTACCTAGCCTATAATGATGGAGGCTATATGATTCGATGTGACTAGTCAAAGAGTCAATATGGAGATTCAAAGTTGGTATTATTTCAGTCTCGCTATCTAGGACAGGCCATATAACTTATTTTTCAAAAACATCCGTAGTGGGCTCGAGGGATTCACTCGATCTAATCACGTGAAAATATATTGTATGAATTAATTTTTTTCTTGGCGTTCTAATTTTCTATAATCTTACAGGGTAAAAGCAAAAAGAAAAGAAAATAAATTATTGAAGAGGGGAGACGGAAATCCTATTATTAAAAAAAGAGTCAAGCAATTTTAATATAGCTTATTAGCTTTTATATATATATATATAGAAAAGGGAAAAATAGTTAAATACCGTTTTCTGCAAAATAAGACAGGTTGAAACTGAAAGGTGAGTTTCCAAATAAAGAAATTAAGTGGATAAGACCAAAACAGATAACATACATAGATTTTTAAGAAGGACTTACTAAACGTTCCAAGGTACAAATCCTTGTTACCAGCTACTCTTCCAATTCTAGCTTGCCACCTTCCATGTTGATGGTGTCTGCCCAAACACAATAACAAACCAGGTCCACAAAATGAAAAGGAGAAAAAGGAAACTACGTTGTCATACATGTACGACCGAATGGGGGTGACCTAATTTTAATAATTAGACATGCTCAATAAATACCCAACATTTATAATATTGTTTCCCTATGTATTGTAGTCTATGATATAATAGTAACAATAATAGTTTAGTAAAAGGCTGCAAAATGCAGTAAATAATGGGGGAACTCCATTATTAAAGTTGGCCTTTCTGCCCTACCTTGTCACTCCTCTGTACATAGAAGCTCCCCTTGAAAAGCCGCTGCTTTTCCTGTTTAGAACAATATTACACTAATGTCATTTAAAAAAAACAAAAGAAAAAGGGCCCAACTTATCAGAAAACCGAAGTAGTTGAAAAATGGGGTGGAGAAGGGTAAATATAAATTTGTTGGAGAATTTTTAAGAATAATAAGGAATAGGCATTGATATATACTTTACTTATACCTTCTCAAGTTGGCTACAAATTCTTGTCTCGTCATATCCTTCATCTCTTCCAGCTCCTTTTCGTAAGTGCTTAACTGAGAATTAAGGTTTAATAAAGAGCAGATAGTATCATCAGTGGAGTAATAACGGTAGCAACTTAATTTTTCGTATAAAGTTCATAAAGCTGAGAGTACTTGTCATGAAACACCCAACAAAAACTTACAGGGAAATTTATGTGAGTTGTTGGACCCCAATACTTTAGAGCAGCTAAGTCATAAGCCCTCGCTGCCTTTTCTTCCTTATCATAACCACCTGATTAATTGATCATTTGCACTTACGGTACGTATATAAGAAATTCTCAAAAACCTTGCACACCATTCGATGCATCGCGAATCAAATACAGATACTTCTTCAATATATATATATATATATAATTTATGGGGAAAAAGTAGCAAGTACAAGAAAGTATTAATTGAAAAAACTATAACATCCAAATAGATATGGCCATATGGGAATGAGAAGAGCGTTCTTCACCTACCAAGGTAAACTGAAGTTTTTGAACAAGTGAAACAAGACGTTCCCCAAAAGAAGTGCATGAAAAACAAAGTAACAAACAGTTAGCACATATATACATATGTTATTCCTCAACAAACAAAAAAGAAGAATAAAAGAAGAGAATATATGTAAAGATCCTCTTTAGTTTGATCTTGATTCAAGATTCTTTAACAAATAATAAAGCTTTTCTTTTCAATAAATTGGACAAAGCAGTACAAATCAGTTTTCTTTTAAGTGAGATTAAAATAAAACTTCTCACCTTGCCTTCCTTTCCTTGTTTGCCCTTCTTTTCTGCAACTATTATCCCACAAATGGGCCTCATATCTCCCAGTCCATCTATGCCTAATCAGCAATCGCAAATAATTTATGCACAAATAGAAATCCAAAAAATAACAATAAAACAAAAACAGAAAAAATATTATCGAAGCTCAAAACCCAATAACCTAAACTCTCCTCCCTAAATAGAAAAAGATAGAACTTTTCTTTTCCAATTTTTTAATTTCTTTTCTTTGGACAAGTCATTGTTACCTCGTAACTCCTCGGTACTGAGAAGTTCTCTGCCCAAAGGTATCAAGAGATTTCCGAGGAACAGGCTCTTTCACCAAAGACTTCCCACCCGACCGCTTCCGACCACCATCCGCCGCCGCTACTTGCAATGACGAAATTGCCCCTACTCCATTCTGCGAGCTGGGACTCATAGTGAGGGACAGAGTTTGAAGGCCACACCCGGCGCCGTTAGCCTCGGACGAGGAGGACTTATCAGATACGTCGTTGTAAGGCAGCATTTGGCCCAACGTCCAAGACTTGTACATGCCACTACTGTCGTTGTTGTAATGACCGTAGGATTGGATTAAGGAAGACGGGTTTGTGGGGTCGTGGTTTTCTCGAGCTGATGATGACTCTATCTCGAGTTCAACCCCATTACTACTATTAGGGTTGAAACTCGGAGCCAGATTAACGTTGATTTCGGATATGGTTTCTGGGTTTTGCTCATGATCCTGGTTATGAAAGTAGACTTTGGTTTCGTCCGGAGCTTGGTGATGCGAACTCGAGTAACAACATCCCAAGAAATCTTCAAGCTTCGGACCCTCTTTCTCGTTCGGATTCTCATATCTCCAATCTTTAAACCAAATAAATAAATAAAATAACACATGCACTTTCATATTGTATAAATTAATAAATCCCGACTAAATTTTCTTCCTTTATTTTATTTAACATGCAACGTTTTATATATGTGGTACATGTATACATATATTTACCTTCGGCTGGAACACAAAGAGAGCCATCAGAGCGCAAGGGCATGACAGACATAGGATGATGATGATGAGGATGAGGATGAGGGAAGCCACCACCTCCATGGACGTCTTGGTCTTCTTCTCTCCCAGATTGAAACCCTTCATGGATTCTCAGGTGGGGAGTCAAAGAGAAACCTAACCAGTTACTCATCTTATTATTACTATGATTACTACTACTATTCTCTCTCTCTCTCTCTCTCTCTCTCTCTAAATGCTTGAGTTTCTGGGTGTTGTAGCTAGCTCAAACTTCGAAGCTGGTTATGGTGGGGAACGGAGGCCTAATAACGTTGTTTTATTTGTATTTTGTTTTGTTTTTTAACTTTTAGCTCTGATATTTAATAATACGAGTACTCTCGTCATCCAACCTCATTTTGTTGTGGCCCCCTGAGAGTGGGTCTGTATATTTGTATGCATTGTATGTGTATAAATTAAATACAAATTTAATGTAAAAACCCATAAAGGATTTGAAGAAAATTACAAGGCGGTCTCTCGTCTTTATTTCTCAGCTCTGTTTCTGTTTTTGTATTTAAAAATCTTGGGCTCTGTGCCCCATTTCCTCTTCCTTTTTTTTTTTTTTTAAATTCAGATTTTTGCAGAGGTGGCCACACATAGTACGTATATGTATAGATTAGATGACAACTTTAAAAAAAATGAAAACAAAAATAATGAAAACGAAAATGAAAATGAAAAACCGACTGAAGAGAAGCCAAATTTGGTACAAGTTCTGGTCAAAATTCGGGGCTAAACTGGCTTTTGAAATTTTTAGGTGTCATATTCATGCGTAGCCAGTTAACACGAGCTGATTCACATGTCTACTACGGTGTGATGCCTTTCCTATTTCCTTATAAATTGTTTTTTTCTTTGCTCGGACTGCCGGTGTTTTGGAATTTCTAATTTAATTATTTTTTTCGGTTTTTTTCAAGTAGACCAACGCTATAGACGGTGACGAATTGGGGTGGTTGAAGATGGAAGAATATATATTACTTAATATTTAAGTTTTAGATTCGAGTGGTATTGGTAATAAATTAATATTTCAGTTTTAGATTCGAGTTGTATTGGTAATAAATGTGAAAAATTTATTATTCTTAACGAAGTGAAGATAAAGATTGGATAGTAATAGATATTTTTTATTAATTTGTAATAAGTGCATATTTAGTTAAATTCTACTTTTTTTTCAAAAAAAANAGACCCTAAGCGAAATTTTAAACTATAGGTCTTTCAAAACAAAAAAAAAATTAGGAATGATCTATTTAAAAATGAATTTTTCTTACCTTTTTAGATGCAAAAGAATTGATCAAATCTTTGTATTTAAGCTTATTTGACAATTTTTTTTCAATGCATAACATAGCTAATCCCCATAATCTCTCGTGACATAGTTGATTTTAAGTAAGATTTTATCAATTTCAATTTTGAAAAACTCCTTTCTGCAAAAGCAACCGTCATTAGAATTGTTAACAATATTCTATAAACAATACTTGTATTCGGAAAAGAATCTACTCTTTTAATGTAATCAAAAATTTCAATAGGATTACTATTTTCCTTTCGTAAAAGTTCTCTTAACACTTTTAATTCTAAAAACAAATCTATATTATCAATATTCGAAAGTCCATCATATTTTAGAACATCTTCAATATTCAAAGAATTTATTTTTAAAACATCTTCATTAAATGATTTTAGTTTCTTAAAATTGAATAGAAACCTAAAAATATTTTTATATATTTGAAACTACTCAAATCTGATTCTACATGAAGAAATAACTTAATTAACCATGTATATAAAATATTCAATTCGAAATGATTCTTGAGCAAATTTTATTTTCTTACAATCAATATTTTCATCAAATTATTTTTTTCTACGAATCAAATGTTTTTCACGAAATTTAGGTTTTATGTTCATATCATTTGCAATCTCTTTAGCTAAAATCATTGCAGACACAAATCTATTTTCCTTATGATTTTCAAAATAAGAGAAATTTTTTTTTAATGGATCAATAGCAACATCAATATGCATATCTTCACTTTGCAAGTTTTTACTAACTAAATTAACAGCAAATAAGATATCAAACTATATAGCCATGCCTAATAAAAATTCAAAAATTTCTAATTCATATATTATTAGATATTTAGTTTCACTCTTTATTTTAGAATCCTAACTAGTTTCTTCTAGTTCATACAAAGCATCTCTTATCTTTTGAGCTTGAAATATAATTGCCTTAATATTCTCAACACAACTTTTCCAACGAGTTTGTGATAATATTTTAATAGTAAAATTTGATATGGGATTTTTTTAATATTTTCAATCATTTTATTGAATAAAAGAACAATGAATATATGCATTGTAAAACTCCAAAAAATAATACAACTCTAACAATAAAGTTGGCCACATTGCAAAATACTAAATTCATATTATGGCAACCACAAGGTGTAAATAATGCTCTAAGATTTATCTCCGATAATCGTTTTGTATACTTTGATATTTTTCTTTCATATTAGAACCATTATCATACTCCTGTCCTCTTACATCATTAATGTTAAGTTTCAGGTTTTTAATTTCTCCTATAAGTTCACTAAAAAGGTCTTTTCTGGAAGTATCATTTACTTTTAAAACTCCCAAAAAATATTCTACTACCCTTATTAGACTTGCTGATAGGTCTATGCAGCTCAATACAATAGACATTTGCTCTTGAAGACTAAAATTTGAAGTATAATCAAATATAATGGAAAAATAATTTGCCTCTTTGACTTTTTTTTTTTCAAAATTATACTTGTGACTTCAAGTGCTAACTTTTGAATCAACTCATTTTGAATATTATGTCCCAAGTATTATCTTTTTAATCTCATCATTTTGAATATGTCTGATATATTCTTGCATTATTGGATCAAATTCATCAATCATCTTAATTAGACTCAAAAAATTTATATTATTTTCTTGATAAATCTTTTCGTTCTTTCCACAAAATGCCAAATTATTCTTATCTAGATTTTTAACAGCAATAATTATTCTTACTAAAACATTTCTCCAATGCTCTTCTCTTTATTGATTTTTTCTTGACATCTCTATCAATAGTTCTATTCTTTACCAATCTTAACTCCAAATCAACCTAAGGATTCATGTTAATTATGTGTTTATTACTTATTTCATGACTTTTAAGTTTAACTCCAAGATTTCTCTAATCATTAGTTCCTTCTAATAAATGGTTTATGCTAGACTTGATAAGTAATATACTCTGTCAAAATCCTTTGAATATGCCAACCATTTTCTATTATATTTTTCTCTATTTGATAGTCTTTTATATAATACAAAGTGGATAAATGCCTAGAAAGTTCATGTTTAAGAAAATTTATGTTACTTTCTCTAATTGAACCTTTTTCCATCAATAAATCTCTCAACTTATTGTCAATATTTTCCCATCTTTCTAGATCATAAATATTATTCATAGAAACATCACTTAAATTAGTATTAACTTCTTTAGTGTCTAACTTGCTAATTTCATCTTTTTCTTTATTTTCTTTACTTTCTCCATCATTCTTTTCACTATCACATATTTCATCATTCTTTTCCTCTATAGGATTTTCTACTGTCCCTTCAACATCTCTTAACTCATTTAAATTTGATTGTTCAATTGTTTCTATACTTGAGTTGTTTACATCTCTTTTACTACTTGTGAAAAAATTTTCAATCCTTTTTGAGATTGAATCAGACTTTCCATTTTTATTTTTTTTTCTTGAGTTTGTCATACTCTAATGCATAATTTCTATTAGACATAATTCTTAAATCTTAACTTAGGTATTCATGAAAATAAAATAACCCGATTAAAAAAAACAGAATAGAAATGAAAAACTCAAACAAAAAAAAAAGAGAAATAGATAAAAAAAAATGAGCAAGAATGATATAACTTAGATATTTTATAGCCAAGAAATATGTAGTAATATCTCTTCAAATCAAAGTCTTCTAATCTCTACTCTAATATTTTTTTTCCTACTCTTTCTATATACTAATTGGCAATGCTAACAATAAGATATGAAGAAAAGAGATATAAAATGGCTAGAAAGAAGAAAATATTCAACATTTGTTGCACCTATACGAGCTGGACTTTTCGTTCAAAACTAAAGTAGCAAAATATGATTGAATGGCTACAGATTTGTATTGTCCATTAAAAAAACAAAGAAATATACATATAGAGAGAGAGAGAGAGAGAGAGAGAGAGAGAGAGAGAGAGAGAAAGGAAACATATCCGTCAAAAACCAAATGTGATTGAGAACCTATTTTTTTTTCTTATTTAAAAGGTGATGGGCCTTTCTTTTTTTTATTTGAAAGGTGATAGGTTTTTTTTATATAATGGGTGACCAAAGTATAAAAAACGATATTTGATAGAAAAAATTTAATATAAAAAAATAATAATAATTGAAATATTCTATATTTTGAGGGCCTTTCTTAGAATAGGGTCCTAAGAAATTACCTTTTTGGCTTGATATTTAGGCCAATACTAATGGTAAAGAGTTTAGAGATGAGAAAATATGGCATAGCGTTCTCATTGATCAAACATAAATTGATAAAGTCTATAATATTTCAAAAGTAGATCTAAAAATTGAGAAATCAAATACAATCAGGAAACTAACAAAAATTATCTTAAAGAATAATTATTAAATCTAAGTACATAGCTAAATCAAATCAATTTAAATTACATAATTAAATAGAATCGTGATTTTTGTTATCATGTCCCTGCAAGATGGAGCTCTGAGAGGAGAATCCAATCTTGTTTTTTAAGAGTAGAAATCAAGTGTGAGGAAGCAGTTTGGTAAGGGCATCTACCAAGTTATCGGAAAAAGAGACATGAGCCACCCTAAATGCACCACTCTAAATTCATGAATGAAGTGATAATCGAGAGCTACATGTTTCATACGAGAGTGGAAAATAAGATCAGAGCACAAATTTATAGCAACAACATTATCACAATATATGACCAGTTGTGTCACGACCCAAACCCCGAGTCAGTGGCAAAAAGAGAATTTCACAAGTGGAAATTCAAAGGTTATTTTAGAAAAATTCATAAAAATAATTTTAAAATAAAAATTCTCACAGTTTTGTGATCACCATTAGACTTAGATTGTTAATGAAATTTATTACAACAAACCAAGTATCATTATCAATAATCTCACAATCTAACACACTAGTTATACAGACAGAGTCCGTAAAATGGGCTCATTAATATTTAATATAATCTAAGATAAATAACAACGTTATTTACATAGTTACCAATTTACTGTACAGTAAATAATTCCTCAATCCTCTGCTCCTGAGTTTCCAAAGTCACACCGAGCACTGCCTGAGAAGGGAAAAGTAAGGGATGAGCATTTGCATGCTCAGTAGGAATTTAATTACTGTTTAGATTGATGCAGTTTCTCAAATCTGCATAATTAGTTTCTTTAAATTCATGTATAAATCAAATTTATAAATCCATTAGTATCCAGAATAGTCATATATTCAAAACCAAAATCAAAATCACATCATTGTAGATATCATAGATCAACAAGGATATAAGTGAGTTATCATTCTCTCATCACGGCCCTATAATACCTCTATAGTAGGGGTACCCAGCATCTTGACACTGCCCGTAAGCATATTATATGAAAACCTGCGCAGGGGCCTAGGTCTCTCACCTAGTATTGCAGCAACTCGTCAGTGACCTAAAAATATCGCATTGCTATAATAGAATTAAAGTGTGTGATTCTATGGTATGTACAACATGTAACGTTCACGGCTACAATGTATCTAATAATCAAATCATGTTTTAAAAATCTAATTTGGTATTATTCTGGGACTTATTGTAACATGGTCAGCACACCGTTGTTTTATCCCAAAACTAGTATGTAAAAATGTATAAAATAAATTACGCAATCTAATCCCAGTATAACCCAATAATTAACAATATATTCTTTAACCATCGTAAAATTATGATTTTTCATAAATAAATTTTAATACAAATAAAATCCAAAACAGATATAAAAATTAGGTACTCGAACCCCTACCTTGATATGGTAGTAATACCAGGTCAATGACGCTCGAAAAATCCCCGGTTAGTCACCCAGGTGCTTAAACAACAATTTCTGGTTCCTAGTAAGTCTATTTGAAAAAGTGACTTTTCCACTGGAGCTTCAATTACAAAAATGGAGGTCACCACTGAAATCAGCACACCCAAAAATACTATGCCAGATATATATTTTGTCAAAAATAGGTCCTCGTGCAGGATCGACCCATGGCACGCAAAACAATGCAATTGTGCTATGAAATTTCAATTTTCATTTCACAACGAGATATAGTGATATTTTATATCAAAATTTATGTCTTGAACTCACTGAGTCCAAATTCAAAATCAAAACTTAGTTTCGAGGTCCCTAGCATTAACTAAGCCCAGAAAACTGAGAATTACATAAAGACCACCTTTTGAAAATAACTAGAAAAATGTCTTTTTTTTTTCTAATTACTATTTACTGCACTTACCATTACCCTTTTTACTTTTACCAACTGTAATTATTCATAATTTTTAACTCTCTTTCACCTCATGTATTTACCTCGGATAAATAAATCATTTAACCAAAATAATTACATGAATATCACTTTTTACATAGTTGGTAAAAAGGTAAAAATGGTAAAAACTTACAAGAGATAAATTTTAACGTGAAACCACTTAGAGTTGATTGGTGGCGGCGAGATGGAGCTTCACTTGACGGAGGTGTCGAAAACGGAGGTCGGAAGGTGCATCGGCCGAGGCGGGCAACGATGCGATGGTTATAGGCGGCGACAGATCCGGCGTTTTCTCTCTCCCTTAATCCCCTATTTGCTGTAAATTTGAACTTCTGAGGCATTTTAAAGAAAAAACTGGGCACTACTGCAAAATATTATAATATTCCATATATTTTATTATTTTAATCAAAAATTCAATATTTACAACTTTACCACTACTCTTAAAATGCCCAATTTGCTCTTATGATTTCATAGATTTTACATCCTCCTCTCCTTAAAGGAATTTCGTCTCGAAATTCAAATACAATATCAAGATCAAAGTATAACTTCTAGCTGAAAGTTAAATAAATGAGGATACTTCTCATACATCTCTGTTTCAAACTCCCAAGTGGCTTCGTCTTCTTTGTGATGTTGCGAGAGAACCTTGACAAGCGGTATTTCTTTGTTTTGAAGCACTTTGAGCTCTTTTCCCAATATTCAAACTGGTGTTCCTCATATGTTACATCTTCTTGTAATGGCACTTCCATATACTGAATGACATATGATGGGTCAGGCACATACTTTCTAAGCATCGAGACATGAAAAATATTTTGCACTCGGCCCAATTGCAGAGCACAGACAAATTTAAGCGATATGCTACTGGACTAATTCTAGTAGTAATCTTGAATGGTCCAATATACCTTGGAGCTAATTTGCCTTTTAGTCCAAATCTGATGATCCCATGCCTTGGAGTAACTTTCAAGAATACTTGATTACCAATTTCGAACTCTACTTCGTGTCTCTTTGGATCTGCATAGCTTTTCTGACGACTCTGTATAACCTTGAGTCTTTCCCGAATCTTAGTAATTTTCTCAGTAGTCTCTTGTATCAATTCTAGAATTGTGGCCCAAGAGTAACACGCTCCTCTACATCAACCCAACACAAGGGTGATCAACATGGTCTCCCATATAATGCTTCATATAGAGCCATGCCAAGAATGGCTTGGTAGCTGTTATTGTAAGCGAATTCTACCAGTGACAAGTGATCATCCCAGCTTCTACCAAAATCCAGTATATAAGAGCGAAGCATGTCCTCTAGAGTTTGAATAGTCCTCTCAGATTGACCATCTGTTTGAGGATGATGAGTTGTACTGTGATTTAGTTCGGTTCTCAAAGCTCTCTGTAAAGCTCTCCAAAATTTTGATGTAAATCTTGGGTCTCTGTCAAAAACTATGCTTGATGGTACCCCATGCAAATGAACAACATTTTCAATGAGGAGACGACTTATCTTGTTGAGTGAAAAATCAGACTTGATCGGTATGAAATGAGCAGCCTTTGTCATCCAATCAACTATCACCCAAACTACGTCGTTCTTTCTCCAAGTCGTTGGCAAACCCATCACAAAGTCCATTATGATCTTATCCCATTTCCACTCCAGTATGGGTAAAGGTTGTAGCAGTCATGCAGGCCTTTGGTGTTTGGCCTTGACTTGTTGACAAGTCATACACTTAGCTACAAAAGTAGCTACGTCACGCATCATACCTTTCCACTAATACTGTCTTTTCAGATCATGATACAGTTTGTGCTACCAGGATGTATCTCAAATTTAGACGTATGAGCCTCAGTGAGAATAGCCTCTCTAAGTTTAGGATTATTAGCTACCTCTAGCTTTCCACTGAAAAGTACAAATCTTTCTTTATTTATACTCCAACCTTCCAAATATTCACCATTTTCGAATTGATTCCAAATCGCTCTCAACTCTTGATCTTGCCACTGACTTAGCTGCATAGTTTGGAGAAGTGAAGGTATGACAACAACATTACTGAGATAAGTAGCTTTATTAGTCTCAAAATACTGTAAATCGTAATCACCAATTTCCATTAGGTTCTTCCAATCTTGAAAAATAATTGCAGCTAACATACCATGAGATTTTCTTCTCAAGATATCAGCTACAATATTAGCCTTACCAGGATGGTATTATAGTTGGAGGTTATAGTCTTCTATATATTCAACCCATCTACACTACCTCAAGTTTAAATCACTTTGAGTGAAAAGATACTTCAAACTCTTATGCTCGGAGAATATGTCAAATTTCACACCATATAAATAATATCTCTAAATTTTGAGGGCAAAAATCATTGCTGCAAGTTCTAGGTCATGAGTAGGATAATTCTTCTCGTGTGGCTTTAACTGACGAGAAGCATAAGCCACTACCCTACCATTCTGCATCAAGACACGTCTCAATCCAAAACTAGAAGCATCAGTGTATACAACATAAAGTTCATTATTGTTAGGAATAGTAAGAACAGGTGCAGTAGTCAATCTCTTCTTCAGTTCCATGAAAGTCTCTTCACAATCGTTATTCCATATAAACTTGACATCTTTTCTTGTTAATTTGGTCAAAGGCAAGGCAATTCTTAAGAAATTCTCCACAAAATGATGATAGTAGCTCGCTAAACTGAGGAAACTTCTAATCTTAGTTATATTCTTCGATCTTTCCTACTCAAGTACAGATTATATCTTAGCAGGAACGACTGAAATATCCTCCTGAGAAATCACGTGCCCCAAAAATTTCACTTCTATCATCTAAAAATTACACTTGGATCTCTTGGCATACAATTTATGATCTCTCAAAATTTGAAGTACAGTCCTCAAATATTCAACGTGCTTCTCTCGAGTCTTTGAGTATATCAAGATGCCGTCAATAAAGACAACCACAAACTGATCCAGATAAGGTCTGAAAATTTTGTTCATGAGATCCATAAATGATCCATAAATATTGCATGAGCATTAGTCAGACCAAATGGCATAACCAAGAACTCAAAATGATCATAATGAGTCCTGAATGTAGTTTTCGGCATGTTTTCTTCTTGAATCTTCAACTGGTGATAACTTAATCTAAGATCAATTTTGGAAGAGAACTTAGATCTACCCAGTTAATCGAACAACTCATCAATCCTTGGCAAAGGATGCATGTTCTTTACAGTAAACTGATTCAATCATCTATAGTCAACACAGAGTCTGAGTGTACCATTAGCTCTCTTGGAAAACAACACAGGAGCACCCTATGGAGAAGTACTATTCCTGATGAATCCCTTTCACAAAAGATAATCCAGCTGACTTCTCAACTCAATCAATTCTGCTGGAGCCATGCGATAGACTGCAACTGAGCCATGCATGCTTAGTAAAAATTTAATTACCTTTTAGATTGATGCAATTTCTCAAATCTGCATAGTTAGTTCCTTTAAATCCATGTATAAATCAAATTTATAAATTTATTGGTATCCAGAATAGTCATATATTCAAAACCAAAATCAAAATCACATCATTGTAGATATCATACATCAACAAGGATATAAGTGGGATCTCATCCTCTTATCACGGTCCTGTAATACCTCTATAGTAGGGGTACCCAGCATCCTGACACTGCCCGTAAGGGTATTAGATAAAAACCTGTGCAGGGGTCTAGGTTTCTCACCTAGTACTACAGTAACTCGCCAGCGACCTAAAAATACCACGATGCTAAAATGGAACTAAAGAGTGTGATCCTATGGTATGTACAACATATAACAGTTCACGGCTTCCATGCATCCAATAATCAAATCATGCTTTAAAAATCTAACTTGGTATTATTCTGAGACTTATTGTAACATGAGCAGCACACTGCTGTTTTATCCCAAAACTAGTATGTAAAAATATATAAAATAATTTACGTAATCCAATCCCAATATAACCCAATAATTAACAATATTTTCTTTAACCATCGTAAAATCATGATTTTCATAAATAAATTTTAATACAAATAAAATCCAAAACATATATAAAAATTAGGTACCCAAACCCCTACCTTGATATAGTAGTAATACCATGCCAATGACACTCGAAAAATCCCCAATTAGTCACTCAGGTACTTCAACAATAATTTCGGGTGCCTAGTAAGTCCACTTGAAAAAGTGGCTTTTCTACCGGTCCTTCAAATACAGAAATGGAGGTCACCATTGAAATGAGAGTACCCAAAAAATGCTAGGTCAGATATATACTTTGTCAAAAATGGGTCTCAGTATTGGACCAACCCATGGCACGCAATACAATGCAATTTGTGCCACGAAATTTCAATTTTCGTTCCACAATGAGACATAGTGATATTTTATATTAAAATTCTTGTTTTGACCTCACTGAGTCCAAATTCGAAATCAGAACTCAGTTTCGAGGTCCCTAGCATTAATTAAGCCCAAAAATCCGAGAATTACATCAGTATCACCTTTTGAAAATAATTAGAAAAATGTCATTTTTTCTAATTACTATTTACCATACTTACTATTACCATTTTTACTTTTACCAACGGTAATTATTCATAATTTATAACCCTCTTTCACCTCATATATTTATCTCGGATAAATAAATCATTTAACCAAAATAATTACGTGAATATCACTTTTTACAAAGTTGGTAAAACGGTATAAACTTACCGGAGATGAATTTTAAAATGAAACCACTTGAAGTTGATCGGTGACGGCGAGATGGAGCTTTATTTGCCAGAGATGTCGAAAACAGAGGTCGGATGGCGCTCCGGTGGCCAGAAAACCTCACCAGAGACAGAAATTTTGCGGGGCCGATACGACTTCGTCCAACGTCAAAACGAGGCGGGACTGGTGGCGTTGGATTCGTCTTCAAAAGCTTTCGATGCGGGCTGGCACATTGGCTGAGGTGGGTGGCAGTGCGGTGGCTGGAGGCAGCGGCAGATTCAGCATTTTCTCTCTCCTTCAAGCCTCTATTTGTTGGAAATTTGATCTTCTGAGGGGTTTTTAAGAAAAAAAAATTGGATACTGATGCAAAATATTATAATATTCCTGATATTTTATTATTTTAATGAAAAAATTCAATAATTACAATTTTGCCATTACTCTTAAAATGTATAATTTACCCTTATGACTTCACAGATTTTACAAGTTCAGGAGAAAGACACACCAAGTTTTGTCAAAAGCAAACAATTCCAATGAAGCTCAGCAGCAGTTGTCACGACTGAGCGATATTCAACATCTGTAGAAGATTGAGCGACAATACGCTACTCCTTGGAACTCTAGGATTGCGGCCAAGAGAAACAAGTCGCGCCCCAATGGAAGTAAGATTATCCTTGTTACCTGTCAATCTGCATCTGAAAAAGCGCTAAGAGATATGGGTGAGTATCTATGAAGCAGGATACCATGGTTTAAGGTTCCACATAGATAACGGAGTAGTCATTTGACAATAGTCCAATGATTAATCGTGGGCCGATACATAAACTAAGTTTATTCACTGTATAAATAATGCCCCGTCGGTGAGGGATGCTAAAGACTACCAATAGTAGTCCAATACTTTGATGAGTTAAAAATGCACTCCTAGAATGTAATAAAAGTATATAAGTAGTAGTAAGTGGTGTTGCAATAGGCTTGGAGTCAGACATATATGTACGAGCAAGGAGATCAAGTATATAACGATAACAAACCAAGATCTTTCAACGAGAACTATTGAGTAAAAAGCTTGATAAAATATTGAACAGGCCCTCATTATCCCCTATAATTATAATGTCATCAATATAAACCAAAAGATATAAGATATTACCACCTGTGTTGAGGACAAATACGAATGTTCCGGCATGGGAGTTAGAAAAACCAGCACTGAGAATGAACTAGCATAACTCTTGGAACCAAGCGTGAGGAGCTTTTTTGAGGCCATAGATAGCCTTGCGAATTTTACACATATGTTGAAGATGATCCTGAACAATCAAGCCCAGTGGTTAAGTCATAAAAACTGTTGGGATTTTTGCCCTAAAAAAAGTAGATTTCAAATTTTACCTTAAATGACTTTCTCTTATATGTAATTATGATATTTGCTAGATTAAACTATCTTAGTTGAATAGTTTATTCATCTGAAAAAGATTTCATGACTTTATATGTATATAAAGAAATAAACATGATTAAGTGTAAATTATAAGGAGACTTGTTTCTTTATCTAAGTCTAAATGAAGTAGTTTATAATTTGTAAATAAATATGGAATACTTTATTTATTATAGGTTGTAGTGTTTGTCTATCTCAATGGGAATGATGTGTCTCAAATCATTGAAGTATCTGACTTCTGATAGAAACACTAATACAACATAAATAAGTTATGTGTATTAAACTGGACCAGGTAATATAAAGAATTGGAGTGTCGTAACTCAATTCTTATATTATCACAAACTAGCTCTTAGCATATAGATCTTAATCCTTGATGTTTGACTGGACTTACTTTCATGGGTTATAGCATTTTAATTTATTAAAAAACTAACCTCTATGAAATTAGAGGTGAACTCTGGCATACTGGAGGTTATGGCTTATGAATTAATGGGAACACCAAACAGTTAAAAACATTATACATTAATACCACTTTAGGTTCTTTCAAGATTCATGGAATAATTAAATATAAGATCTTAGTATTCACTTTGTGAATTGGTTGATAATTTTATCTAAATGACAATTGAGAATAAAATTATCGACAATATTATTCCTTGATAAAAAGATGGTAACTTAAAGGTAAATAGGTATTGGAGGGGTATTACGGTAATTTTACCTATCCAACTACGGCATTGTATAGGGATTCTATATGTGGTATAGAATATGCTAGATGGATTAGTTAATCAAGATTAGTTGATTAAATCTCTATAAAAGACATGACATTTAATCTAAGAGTGCAGTATTGGGTCTTTAGTGGAGTGTCCTTTTTATTAATAATATTTATATAAATACCATAATAAGAGTTATTATGTATTTATTATATTATTGGAGCTTAGAATATTTGGATCCATTAGGTCGCTTGTCTAACTCAATTAAGCTCATTAATTGGTTGATGGTATTTGTGAAATTAGTTTCATGAAACTGTGTAAATTAATAATTCTACACAGAAGTTGGTATTTTTATAAATAAGTTTCATAAGTTGGATATATTTATAAAAATACACCCAAAGCCCAAATTGGAGAGCAAGCCCAATCCTAATTGGACTAGGGTTAGCAGTTTAGGGTCCCATATTTATAAGATATATGAAAGAAAAAACTACACAGTAACTCATATAGAGTCACATGCATAGACATAGGGAGAGAGGGAGAAAAATCGGCCAAGGCTGAGAAATAGAAGAGAGAAAAAGTTTCTTACTATCTCACAGTCCCATATCACGTCTCGGTGTTCCATAGGATCAAGAAGGCATTCTTGATCATTCTCCAATGAAGGTTTCGACTTAGTGCCTACTCGTCTCATCAACCAAGAGCAAGAGCATAGATAAGAAGATCTAGGGTTGGAGGTTTGATCACCATCAATAAGGAAATCAAGAGGAAAATGCTACAAGAGGTAAACCCTAATCTCATCTCTTGGGATGTCTAAGAAGGAACCTACGTCACACTTTCAAGTTGTGAAGTAGAGTATGTTACAGCAACATCATGTGTCTGTCATGCGATTTGGCTAAGAAACTTGTTGAGGAAATTATGCATTCCGTAAAATGAACCCACTAAGATCTATATTGACAATAAATCAGTAATTACTTTGGCAAAGAATCTCGTCTTCCATGATAGAAATAAGCACATCGATACCCGCTATCATTATATAAGGGAATGTGTTGCAAGAAAGGATGTGCAACTGAAATATGTGAAGACTCAAGACCAAGTGGCAGATATTTTCATCAAACACTCAAGCATGAAGATTTTCTTAAGTTAAGAAATTTACTAGGTGTCACAAATCAAGTTTAAGGGGGTATTAGAAATAAACCTTTTTTGTGACACATTGGGCCATAGTTTAATTATTTGGGTTTGTGTTGTGAGTTGGACTTATTTTGGTGTATATGTGTGTCTAATAGCCTATAGTTTAATGTCCAAGTTTCTAGAGTATTCTTGTATTTACTAGATTACTCTTGTTTTTTGTATAATTAATCAGGTGGTGGCGGTTACATGGAGCATCTAGAATCATCATTGGAATAGTATAATTAGAATGCTCCTCCCCCTACTTTGTATCAAGCAAAAGAGAAACAATTCAAGTAGTAATACAAGTTCTTCTCTTCCACTAAAATTCTCTCTAGTTTCTTTCTTAGCCTTGCTAGCCTTTCTGGCCTTAAAAATCTCATGTTTCCAACAAAGCGGTATTAGAGTAAGGTTGTGAGTTCTCTTGAAATTCTAAGTATGCTCTGTGGTTACAGTTTTAACTGATCTTCCACATCAGAAAATAATTCTTGAGATTGAGAGTATTAGTTATTTGTTCCAAACATACTATTATTACATATCAAATCGAAGAGCTCGACGAAACGAACACGCTGCCGTAAGAATTAGCCCAATCGGAGTTCGAACGGGTCGTCGGAAGTTTACTAACACAAACTGAGTCAACTCACTGAGTTGAGCCGAGTCAAAACTATTTGATAGAACCGAGCTATTGATTAAGCCATCAGAGCCATTTCACCGTGTCGTTAACTAAGCCGTCAGAGCTGTTGACCGAGTCGTTGACTAACCTGTTGACCGACGTTGACCGTTAATTGAGTGTTGACTTTGACTATTGACTTTGACCAAGTCGATATACAAGTCAATCATAAGATTTTTCAACGTTCTGGATCTATCTGTATAGTCGAAATTTCCAAAAGCTCATTCTATTAAGAGTTATGGCTACCGGCAGTTTAGCATCTCTTCAAGTTCTACCACTTCAAGGCAGCAACTTTGATAATTAGATTATCAAAATGAAAGTCCTTCTTGGAGCACATGATGTTTGGGAGGTAGTAGAGAAAGGCTACAAAGAGCCAGGAGATGAGATAACATTATCTTTAACACAGAAGGATAGAATAAAAGACTCAAGAAAGAGAGACAAAAAGACCTTTTTCCTCATCTACCAAGCCTTAGATGATGATGGATTTGAGAAAATCTCAAGTGCAGCCTCCGCCAAGGAAGCATAGAAGAAACTTCAAATCTCATAGAAGAGATAAAAAAAGTTAAAAAAGTTTGTCTTCAAACTCTAAAAGAAGAGTTTAATTCCTATACATGACAGAGACTGAGTCAATCTCTGACTACTTTTCTAGAGTTCTAACCATTTCCAATTAATTGAAGAGAAATTGTGAGAAACTAGAAAATGTTACGATCATAGAAAAAATTCTTCGATCGTTAGATCCAAAATTCGAGAATATTATTATTGTCATTTAAGAAACCAAAGACTTAGGAACCATAAAGATAGAACAACTCTTAGGTTCCTTATAAGCCCACGATGAAAAGAAAAAGAAGATGAAAAATTTCAATGAGCAACTCCTTAAGGCTCAACTCCAAGAGAAAGAAGAAGATTCCAGTAATGAAAGAGGACGTGGAAGAGGTCATGGCGAAGGAAAAGGCCGCGGATGTGAAAGAGAAGGAGGAGGATGTTGTCCCAAGAATAGCTAACCCAAGAGGGGGGGTGAATTGGGTTTTGAAGATTTTTACAAACTTTTTGAATAAAGTAACAAGATAGAGTAAATAATGAATGGAACAAGTAAAATAGCAAATAAATAAGCATAATATCAAAGTAAATAAATTAAAGAGATAGGGATAGAGAAATGCAAATGTTATTTTTACGAGATTCGACAAATACGACGGTTTGCCTACATCGCCGGCTCTCCGCAACTTATTTAGAGCTTTCCACTATCGGATCAAAATTATAGACTTGACCGTCCCCTGTACAATCCGGAGTGATTTCTTCTTAGGCACACCTACGCCTTTACAATAGTCTTGAATCTGGCTCTATTACGCCTAACTATAGATTATTTAGAATCCAGTGTCAACCTCACCTATACAGGATTGTTTATGACTCCGGTGCCAACCTCACCTCTCAATAATGTTTTTATGAAAATACAAGTAAACACTCACTCAAAGAATTACCTCTCAAAGAAATAATACAATATAAGCTTAGAGAATTTGAGAACAATGCACAAATGATGCTCTAAGAATAGCTCAAATAGATTTGGAAGTTATAGTTGAATAAAAGAGAGTTTTTGCACTTAGAAACTGGTTGGGTATCAATATAGGTTCGTATTCTCACTATTTAAGTCATCAAACTTAGCTCTATTTAAAGGCATCTTAAAAAACTAGCCGTTTTCGACTGTTGGTATCTTGTTGCCAACATTTTGGTTGACTAAAAAACTAATCGTTAGAGTCCGAAATGCCAGTTCAGCTCCAACGGCTATTTTTGGCCTTTATTTTGATCGACCAAGCCTGGTCGACCAAATTAGTCAAAAACAAAGGATTTTTTGTTTCTTTGAACTAATTTGGTCATTTTTAAACTTCCTTTTTCCAAAACATTTTTAACTTTAAGAAAATGTACTTTTGAGAATATTTGTGCTAGATTAGAAATGATATTTATTTTCAAGCAATTAATGGATTTAAAGTTTAGTTAATTCTTTAAAGATTCATTTGAAAAAATCATTTGAAAAATTTTGGAGCCATATCAAAGAGAATATTTTGTGCAATGTAATAAATCAAATATTTAACCTATTTAGACTTGGTCTTGAATCTTAATTCTTCACATTTATCTTCATTCTTCGAGGTTTATCAATGATGCTCTATTCTTGAGAACTTCATTTCTTGAGTTTTATCAATTTCTTTTCAATTTCATAACTACAAACTCAAGCTAGTTATTAGTAACTAAATCATATGTTTGTTATTATTAACATAAGATAAGATTGAAAGCCACATAGGTCAACAATCTCCCCCTTTTTTATGATGACAAATATTAATTTTTGAGATAAAAATAATGATACAGTTTAATTATCATACATGACCTTACTATTATTTTTAGAGACTCCTCCTCAACGTACATATGGAATTTTAAAAAAAAATCTCCCCCTTTTTAACTCAATTTAGGCATACTTTAAGTAACAAAAATTATGAATATTTTGTCCCCTTTTGAAATCAACAAAAATAATTGAAGATACATAAGTCTTATAAGCATAGTGAGAATAATAGATCACAATCGAAGATGGACATAAGTCTCACACAAGGTTCCATCATCCATAAGAAGAAGACATACAAATAGAGTTCAAAAGGTTTAAAAATAACATACTAACACACCATAAAAGAACATGCAAAGCATAAGTAAATAAGCAAGAGAAAGACTCTAGGATGGAGGAGGATTTTGTCCTTGATGCATATAGTTCCACATCTCTTGTTGATGTTCAAAAAGGCGATCAAACTGTATTTGTTGAGAGTCTTAAAGAGCTTGAGTTCGCCTACCATGATCTTCCTTGAATGCATTAAAGTCCACAACAAGAGTGTCTAAGCATGCATTCATAAGTTGAAATGCTTCTTCAAAGTTAAATGAGGGAGGAGTTTTACGAGCAGTAGATGGGTCACCTTCCTCATTATCATCATAATCATGAGTCTTAATAGATACACTAGGATCACCGGTCTTTTCGGGCCCCTTGTATGTCCAAGTACCGTTGATCTCATTAAAGAACCAATGCATGCACTCGACAATAGTTCTATCATAAGGAGACATTGGTTTTTCTTTGACAGACTCATCATGAAGAGGAATTTCAAAATGATCAAAAATTCGAGTAAGCACCATTCGATAAAGAAGACACCCCGTCTTCTTAGAACTAGCTTCCCTCATTTGGGTCATAAGGATATGTCCTAAAGTTATAGCTTTCCCCATGAGTATAGAGTTATTCAGGATAATATCAAGAGGATGGACTATCTCTCTATGGCCAGTACGAGGAAGAATGTTATAGGTGATATAGTGGTAAAGGAGTCTACTATGAACATTCAAATGATTTGCAGTACAATTTGGATAATAATTGTCATCCCTAGTTAGATTCTTCAAAGTTGTTACCTCATCAAAATCTCCCATAAGATCAATTGGACGACCATCTTCATTGGGTATTTCTAGAATAGCACAAAGATCACTCACATTCATATCAATGACCTTCCCTTAAAAAGTATAAGTGATTCCATGAACTTCACTCTTTAGGTTCATAGTAGCATAAAAACTTTTTACCAACCTAGGGTAAGTCAATCCATTAATGCTAGAAAAGGAAACTCAACTCATCCTATGAAATATATGTCTCCAACCTACTAGTTTTTCCTTAGCTATCCAATCCACACTTCTTCCATTCGCTAAAGCCCTTTTAGTAAAATTATTTTGGAAATCGACAATAATTCTAGGATTAGTGAAAAGAGGAGTGTCAAACCTTAATTTTGATCTCCTTTCATCTTCTATTCCGATGACATTCTTTCCTGACCTCTTGTTGACATGAGCTTTGAATGGCATCACGGATTTGAGTAAGAAAGAGAGAAAGAATAGGCAGATTGATCACAAAATTGGAAGGAACAAAACTAGTTTAGTGGGAGAAGGATGAAATATTGAAGAAATTGGAGTGAAAACTCATAGAAATCAAGATTAAAAGCAAAGGGGATAAAGGGTTTAGGGTTTTTCGTTCAGGGGATAAGAGTTTCGAATGAGAGAGATGACAGGAAAAACAAAGAAAAGGCCATAAAAACTGTCTCTGGTCAAGCTTAGAAAAACAGGTGACGAACAGTTTTGGTCAACCAAATTTAATTTTGGTTGACCACAATCTGAAAATCAGCAAAACAGCATAGCTTCACATATCTGAAACAACAATCAGTTTTGGTTGACCAAAATCTGATTTAGCGAAAACACACAGAAAATACATATTTTTGAAGAATCAATTGAGAGTTTCAGATTTAGTCAAATAAAATGAGAAGGGACAAAGATTAAAAAAAAATATGACATGGTAAAATTAGGAAATTTCATCAAAATCAAGCGTGTCAAGTTCTCTTCTAATCATACAAAATCATTCTTCACCAAGACATTTCGTAAAAATGTCCGCTAATTATTTTTTAGTGGAAACAAATTCAAGAGAAACATCACATTTTTGCATGTGATCACGAAGGAAATGGTGTATTATATCAATGTGCTTAGCTCATGAATACAAAATAGAATTTTTAAATAAGCTTATAGCACTAGTGTTATCACATTTAATAGGCACATATGCAAATTTTATACCAAAATCTAAAAGAGTTTGTTTTATCTAAAGAATTTGTACACAACAACTAGTCACGGATATATGCCCTACTTCGGTGGTGGAAAGAGTAACTGAATTTTGTTTCTTGCTAAACCAAGAAACTAGTGAGTATCCCAAAAAGTGACAAGTACCACTTGTGCTCTTTCGATTGGTTTTGCATCCGAAAAAATCCGCATCTGAATAACTTGAGATATTAAAGTGTGTGCTTTTAGGATACCATAATCCTATATTTATAGTGCCATGCAAGTATTTTAAAATATGTTTAACTGCACTAAGATGAGATTCTTTAGAATTAAATTGATATCTACCACATAGACAAACACTAAACAGGATATCTAGTCTACTAGCAGTAAGATAAAGTAAGGATCCAATCATACCTCGATATATAGTATGTTACAATTACATCATGTGTCTGTCATACGATTTGGCTAAGAAACTTGTTGAGGAAATTATGCATTCCGTAGAATGAACCCACTGAGATCTATATTGACAATAAATCAACAATTACTTTGGCAAAGAATCTCGTCTTATATGATTGAAACAAGCACATTAATACCCGCTACCATTATATAAGGGAATGTGTTGCAAGAAAGGATGTGCAACTGAAGTATGTGAAGACTCAAGACCAAGTGGCAGATATTTTCACCAAACCACTCAAGCATGAAGATTTTCTTAAGTTAAGAAATTTACTAGATAAATCAAGTTTAAGGGGGGGTGTTAGAAATAAACCTTTTTTGTAAACCATTAGGTCATAGTTTAGTTATTTGGGCTTGTGTCGTGAGTTAAGTTTGTTTTGGTATGTATGTCTAATAGCTCATAGTTTGATATCTAAGTTTCTAGAGTATTCTTATATTTACTAGATTACTCTTGTATTTTGTATAATTAATTAGGTAGTGGAGGTTACATGGAGCATCTAGAATCACCCTTCGATTAGTATAAATAGAGTACTCATCCCCCCATTTTGTATCAAGTAAAAGAGAAACAATTCAAGTAGTAATACAAAATCTTCTCTTCCACCAAAATTCTTTTTAGTTTTTTCCTTAGTCTTTCTAATTGTTCTAACCTTAAAAATCTCCTAATTCCGACAGAAAGAGATTTAAAACCAATATGAGTGATAGGTAGACCCGTGCCATCACCAATAACAATGTCGTCAAGACCATCATATAGAGTATAAAGCGAGAGATTGCTAAGATCAAGAAGTCAACTGGAAGAGTCTGGGTTAGTAATTGCAGCAAGATAGGCTTGTAGTTACCAAGGAGCAGGGTGGCCATGGCTAAGGTTGTTGTGGCAGTAAAGGCAGCTGCGAATTAGGTTAAGATTGACAAAACATCGGGCATTTCGGAACAGTATGACCTTGAGCATGACACCATTGGCAATGGGCAAGATAAGAGTGTGGTGGGTGGCTACTACGACGGGGTGCAGTGGTGGTAGTACCAAGGCAAGGAGTGCCGAAGAATGTGGCAGGATAGGATGACGATGGGGGACATAGAGATGTGTTACCGGAACGATGAAAAGTGGCACAAAAATTTATCGACTTGGCTGTGACAGGAAGGCGTGAGGAGGAAGAGTGTTCAAGGCACAAGGAAAGCTCTTTGTTGATCAATTTTTCATGAAGCTCATCAAACAAGATCGTAGTGTCACAACCGTTGATAATATCAATAATCGGTTTGTAGTCATCATCAAGTCCATTAAGAATTTTCTCGATGAGATCTTCTTGGTCCATGGGTTTATCGATGGCCGCTAATTCGTCTACACATAATTTAATGGACTACATGTAGTTAGAGATGGACTGGGAACCTTTTGTAGCTTGTTTGATTTGGTTCTCTATTTGTTTGATATAACAATGAGAGGGTTAGGCGTATGTTTTGGCAAGGATACTCTAAGCATCACAAGAAGTCTAGTGTTGAGTGATGAATGGAGTAAGAGATTGGGTGAGAGGGCTAACAATATCACCAAAAAGTAGTTTATTTTGACAAAGCCACGTATGGTATACCAGGTTAGGAGTGACGACATTGTTGGCAGTGGTGGTGGAAGAAGGAGTACGGTGAGATCTGTCAATAAATTTGAGTAGATCGTGGCCGATTAAAAGGGCTTCTATTTGTAATTTATAGGTGAGATAATTGGTAGAGTTAAGTTTAAGAAAATTAAAGTTGTTGATGACGGTAAGAGGGGGTTGGGTTCTTATGCATTAGGAAGAACAATTTGATTTTTTGTGGCTTGATTATTTTCAGTAGTCATAGTTAAGAAGGTGAGAAAAGATGGGATGGTGAAGTTTGAAAAAAAAAAAAAAACTACCTAGGAGGTGCTTTTGATATCATAAAAAGTTTAGAGAGGAAAAAATATGGCGTAGCCTTCTCATTGATCATACATGAATTTATAGAGTTTACAATATTCTAAAAGTAAATATAAAAGATTGAGAAATTAAATACAACTAGCAAAACTAACAAAAATTATCTAAAAGAATAATTACTAAATCTAAACAAATGACTAAATCAAATTAATTTAAATTAAATAATTAAACAGAATCGTGATTTCTATCATTAAATGAAATATGAATTAGTGTTGATATGTATTTTCATTAATTTTTGTGATTAAAGGAAAAAAGAAATGAAAACACGACATATCGCAAAATGCAGATAAATCAATGCACTTTATTAATGCAAGCAATTTTTTCAATTATATAGCTTGATATGATTTTTAAAATTCCTAAATCGCAATACGGTTCAAATTGCATCACAATATTCCTTAAATAGTTTTTAAGTACGTATTTTTTTCATAGTTGATTTATAAATTTACATGTTGCATGATGTATTTTTATAATTTTTTGATTGAAAGAGACTGGTTTTATTGATTATTTGCAAACAGGAGAACATAGGACCCCTTGTCTCGACAGATTATTTGTAATGGGGAGAATATTATAAAAAGATCTCCAAAGAAAAATTTTGACTTTGCTGGGGAAAATTTCTATTCCAGAGGAAGGACTGCCATTTTTGCAAACCACTCTCCATATAAGTTCCCTAATCATGCACTTGTAGCTAGACCTAACCAAATATTGCTTTTTTTTTTTACCATAGTGCCACATTAGTTTGTCCTCATGGCACTGTATTTTTATAATTGAGTCACATATCTGTTAGTCCTATAAGAGCAACTCTAATTCTACTCTAAAATAGAGTGAAATGCTAATTTAGAATAAAATTAGACCTCTAATCCACGCTAGTTTAAGTGCTAAAATAGAGCAAAGTTACAGTGATGTGCTAATATGGCGTGGCACTGTAGCTATTCCATTTTTTCTTTTGAAAAATTTTTAAAAATATCCCCACTTTAAAAGTGAATAAAAAAGAAATTTTAAGAGATTTTAGGTAAAAGATACAAAAAAAATATTCTTTTTAATGTAGTATTTAGAGTAATGGGTTGGAGATGAAAAAATATATAGAATAAAAGTTACTCTATTTTAAATTTTTGATTGCATCAAAATAGAGTTTCAAATTGGAGATTGACTAAAAAATTAGTATGGAAGTACTAATAATTAATAACAGAATTTTCAATCGACCAAATTCATTTCTAATGCATATTGTCTAAATCACATAAACAATACAACACCATACAATACTATAATATACATGCAGTTTGATAATAGGAATAAATTACAGTTTGGCATACTAAATAAATCGGTCAAACCACATTGCGAACAACCCTATCACAAATGCCTTCGAAAAAAAAGGATCTTTTAAGGGACGTAAGTAGAAGTAGACAATGGTATAAAAGAAAGTTTTACATCTTACATAAATAGTAGGTCAACAATTATCTAATATAAGTCAACGATTTCCCTTTTGTATAGGGTAAACAATTTCCCACACTTAGCTTGTTTAAACGCTTGATATGTGGACTTCACTGTGCTTTATAATATTATTCAAATGTGATATATTTTATTAGAGTTTATATGTTAAGTAGTAAGATAAAAGAATTAGAAAAACTTGAAAAGAGATTAGAGTTAGAATTCCTCTTAAATTTAATATAACAATTAATTTTCGATGTCAAAAATGCTAGGATCACTGAAATTTTTTAATCTTATCAAAACAGCTATGATAGGTGAGCTAATATTTTCTTCGACTGTAGTGGAACACCTCAATCAAGCATAGTTGAGTGCTGTCAGTTGTAAGTTATTTTTGGATTTGTTAAAGAATGAGATATTTACAAAATTTTAGACATATAACATGATAATATGTAAAAAAGTTTCACGCCTTACATAAATAGTAGCCTTACATAAATGGTAGATCAACAATTATCTGATACAAATTAACGACTTTCCTTTTGTACAAGGAATACAGTTTCCCACACTTAGCTTGTCTACATGCCTAATATATAGACTTTACTGTACTTTATAATATTCTTAAAACGTGAAATATTTTAGTAGATTTTGTATGTCAAACAGTAAGATAAAAGAATTAGAACAAATAGAAATAGATTAGAGTTAGCATTCCTCTTAAATTGAATACAACAAATAATTTCTATTGTCGAAAATGTTTAGACCACCGAATTTTTTCAACCATGTCAAAACAAAATTAATAGGTGTTGTAATATTTTCTTCCACCGTAGTTGAACACCTCGGTCGAGCACAATTGAGTATTGTCAATTGTAAGTTATTTTTGGGTTTGTTAAGAAATGATGTATTTACATAATTTTAGATATGTGATATAAAAATGTGAGTTAGTTTTGATAATAGATGAGTCCATATTTTCATCGTAATGGTATTAATAGACTAGTTGTGTATAAATAACTCTTTAAAAATTTATAAAGTTTCAGGTTAATATTGACACCTCAATGACAAACAATGGGAAATTTAAAGTAAAAAAAAAATATGGTTGACAAAAATTAGTAATCAATCTCCAAATTTAAAGTTAAAAAAATATAATTGACAAAAATTATTAATCAATATCCAGAAAGGGAAAAAAAAAAAAAAAAAAAAAAAAAAAGGTAACCTTCTAATTTTACCATTAGAACCTCAGGCCTTAGGGATAAACCCAATCGTATGAAGTTTTGACTTGGCCAACTTGGCCCGTCGCACTGCAGGATTGCTTTTAGAATTGTTGTCTCAGGTCTTATACATTTAAAAAAGAGCTTCTTAAAAAAAAAAAGTAAAAAAAAAAACCAGGCTCAAATTCTGAAAATTGAAAAATCACGAATGGGCTAAAATTATTTAATAATTATCGATTTATTTAGAAATATATCATTTTTAAATATTTATTTAGAAAAAATAATATTTGTAAGATATTTAGAAAAATGACATTTTATTTTTAAAACGATTGGCACTTTTCAAGGGTACATGAAGTAACCAATCGAGTTATTAGGTAACCAATCCAATTTTGTGAGGTAACCAGACTCGTTGCCTTAAGTAACTTGACCGGTCATCAATTACCTTATTAATTTGTAAAAAGTGGTATTTTTCTTAATATTTTTAAGAGTAATATTTTCTAAATAAATTCAAGAGTTTTCAAAAAAAAATAAATCTGGGATTTTTTTTTTTTAAAATTTACCATAAAAAATTGAATTCGCTCTTTAAAAATTGATTTTATCAGTTAAAATATTTTTCGCCCTTTATTAAGTTTTCCCATTGCATTCTCTTTGTTTCTTTTCATTTATGTCATTTTAAGAGTAAATAAATCGTTTATATCATCATGCTTCGCTTCTGTTACACTTGAATTAACGGCATTGGGTTAATTACGAGGAAATTTGATTTTTTTTTTAATCCCGGATTTTTAACTTTTTTTTTTTTGAAAAATCTCAAAGCTATTTTGAAAAACAACACTTTTAAAAATATTTATAAAAAGTTATTTTTCACTAATGGATGTGATTGGCCAAGTTACTTAGGCCAATAGGACAAGTTATCTTAAGTAACTCATGATTACTCCAAGTAACTTGATTATAAGTTACCTTGAGTACCTTTAAAATGTACCAATTTGTTATAAATGATATTTTTCTAATTATTGTTTAAAACTTGTAATTTTCTAAACACATTTAGGATTTCTCAAAAGTTTTAGCCTATCCAGGAGTTTTTAGTTTTTTAGATTATCGGCCAGGATTTATGGAAAAAAAAAAAAAGCTCATTAATTATTTTCAGTTTGAATTGGGGAAAAGTTCACAAATGCTTATTTTTTAAACTATATTTCCATAAATACCATTTTTATTTTTGTTTCATGAATACTCTTTTTGTTAGAAATGTAGACCACTAGTAATTTATATATGAAATGTATACTATGGTACACATTTCATATATCAAGTTTATATAGTGGTACACATTTCATGAAAAAAAATTACACTAATTATTTTAAAATATATATATCATAGATCAAATTTATAATGAAAAATATAAATCATGATAAACATTTACATTATAAATATATATTATTCATATTTTATACATGAAATGTGTACTGCAGGGATAAAAACTTACATTATAAATATATGCCACTCATATTTTACACATGAAATGTGTACCATAAAAACTGGTATTTTTGAAAGAAAAATAAAAACGGTATTGATGAAAGTAATTTATAAAAACGGATATCGGGTGTAAATGACTCTTAAATTGGAAGCAACTTGAGATCTTAAGCATCAGTCAGCTGAAATAAGGTTCAAGTAGAATAGGATCGTGAGATGAGGCTTTGGTGTAGAACTAATTGGGCTTTGTTGGAATTTTTCATGGATAGCGATTTTAGGGAAATTAGAATGTGCATCCTGTAACTTTTTTTACACCGTGATAATAAATGTCTATTTTTCTTGTTTTATAGATAAATTTTTATTCTTGTTATATCTATTTATATACTAAATTTAGTTTTATGTAATAAATATATATTAACTTTTATATTGGATACATTATTTTGCACTTAGTATATACAAATGAACTATTTGTCATTATACTACAATATTTGAAAAATAAATATTTATTTAAAATAGACCAAAAATTCGGATATCCTACTATAAAATCCCAGCTTTTAAAAAGAATATGAAATTGATAGCAGGTTTTTAGAACTGCTAAAATATACTAGCTTTTAGTCTTTCACAAATATTTCCTTTTCAAATGTTCGTTCTGTCGTTCGTAAACAGTAAAGTAATTCATTGATGAAAGCAAGAGGATGTGTCTTCTCTTTATTTACGTTGATTTTGTATTTATTTTATATAAAAAAAGAATTGGCTTGAAATTTTTTTTGTTCGTTCGTCTGTATATATACGATTCTTGCATATTCAAATATATTTATTTAAATATAGAATTGTTATGATATATAGATTTCTTTTTCCGAAATTTATCCTAACATGATAAATGCTACACCCTTATAAGTAATTCTAGTCTCAAATTTCAACGGTAACCATTATGCATATTAGATTTTTGATCCGGAATTAATTAAATTATATCAATAAAACGTTTGCGACGGGACCACTACAAAAGAGTAGTCACCGTTTAGTGACAAATTTTAGTCCCAATTAGCAATTTTTTTGTGATTAAGGATAACATTTAATAAAAAATTATCACTTATGTACTTTTAAATTTAATTTTTTATTTATAGTAATAAAATACATTATGATTAAAATTAAATTAATCACAACAAATTGTTATTTTGTAAATAAAATTTTTAATCATATATTCTTAGTCACAAAATTTGTCGTCACTCTTATTTTTTCGAGTGGACACCACATTTGGTGACTTTACTACTGCACCTTATTATTCAATAATTAAACATATGCATTTTTAAATCTCCACAAGTTTTTTAAAGAATAGTGTCTAGTACAGCGTCATTTGTAATGATTTGTTTTTCTTTTCTTTTTTCTTTTCCCTCAGAAAATGAATCTAATCCCCATTAATTTATCAAGTCTTTCCAACTGGGATTAAATAACAATCTAATCGTAGGAATCCCAGTTTGACACCTGGCTAATTAACCTCTATATAAAAAACTAGCAGAAGAATTATCAACTAGCTCTAGCTAGTTTTCATGACGGTGCAGTTCGCGACTTTGCGCACTTGAAATATATTATTTGGACTAATTACTTTGTTGGTCCTAAATTATTCAAAATATCATTTTAATCCATAAACTTTCAAATTTAAAAGCAATGGTTTTTAAATGAAGTATATTAAGTACTAGCTAGTAGTCATGTATTCTCTCGTTCATAATGCCCATTTACACGGTCATTGCATGTAATTAAATCGGCTTTAATTTCATGGCCAGTTAAATCCCATCTTATCAGGAGGGGGGGGAGAAAGAAACTCATGAGATAGCATTCCATGTATAGAATATTCGTAATTGAGTTTCCAAATAATAAAAGATTTATTTCAGTAGAACATTACTATATATATACTAGAAGAACAAACATGCTCTAAATTATTTAGGCTTAATATTAGGTTAGAATTTTTGTGAGTACGTGAGAGGAGAAGGTTCAAATCAATTTATATATTAATTTCATAATAAAATTTAAAAGAAAAATGTCCCTGATCATTTCCTGCCGACAAGATCTAACTACGTTACAAAGTTACATCACTCGATTAATTCCTAAAATCTCGTAAATGAACCGGGGTCCTTTTTCAAGTCTATGTGCAAACTAATACGCGCCGTTAATTATTATTATTATTATAATATTTTTTTGGGGTTGTCTTCAGTCACATCCTTCGTGACTAAATAATATTCATTTGAGAATTGGCTGTATTATACATTTTTCATCATGCGATCTCCCAGTAGGCCATAATTATCATCATTACTTGTATTTTGATATTAATGCAAGCAATTCCGCACCTAATAATGAATGACGCTGGAGTCTTATTAAAAAAAAATAATTAATGAGTGGAGTGACCAATATGTCTAGCTTTATGCAATGGTAATTAAGTAGCATTTAAACATGCAAGCATAGAGATATATGTGAAGGGCATAAATTTAGTGCTCTAAATTCAGAAGATATGTAGCATGCATGCCATGGAATTTCGAACAGTAATAATAATACATAATCTTACTGGAGTTCGGAATCAAATAAATCATCTGATAATTAAACTTATGTCTTGATCGACAGATTAAAGTTTGTCTTTATTATTTTATTCTGGCAGTAAGGAGCAGCTTAATTTATTTGTTAAGTTCCATGTACATATGTACCTAAGTCTAACTCTTTAATTGAGATATATATCCTGGCAACCTAATTTCCACCTTCGATTTGTTAGAACTTTCTTCGTGTTTGATCTCATTAATAAAGAACAAATAACCGTGTCTTTATCCAGTATAAAATTTTCGTATCTTAGTTAAAATAGCGAAAAACTAGGCTACATATACGTGTAACTATATATATATATATCTATATATATATAGGTTGCCAATCTAATAGGTATTTTTTTCTTTATCTATGAGTAAGTATTTTTTTTAACCGTCGGATCACCGTCTAATGGAGATTCGATGGGTATAATGAAATGTATAAAAAGACATGCATCATTAATACTTTTTCTCTCTTTTATTTTTTACAATAAAAAAATATTAATGTTAAATTTTCATTATCTAAATTAATACTCTGGAGTAAAAAAAAATAAAAATACCGACCGAATTTCTGCCATATATATATATATGTGTGCCGTACATATTTTTGCTGGCCACGGATGATGTCCCGTTCGGCCAGTTAAAAGGAGCTGGTCAGCTTCCTTTTCGCTCGTGGGCCCTATATTAATATTTATTAAAATAAATCATTGGCCCACGTAAGTATGAAAAAGTGAATAAATCAACTTGTTGTAGAAGGTCTTGATGACCGGTAGTACTATCTCGTAAAAGAAAAGTTATTTTCTTAGGAAAATGAGGTACTTGTATATGCTTTAGTTGTGTCATAAAGGTAATTTTTATATAATGTATAGTGGCGATATGGTAACTTCACTTGGAACATAAATTGGTAACTTTGGAATACAAATCGGTAACTTGGTACAAAGAAATAGTAACAAAGCACAACGTTCATGTAATTTTATATGCCAACAGTATCATTATGAATAATAAGCCACAGGATCTACGTAATTTAACAGCTGCTAAATCCTTAAAAAAAATTAATAAATCAAATCAGAAACATTTTTAAGTAACACATGGTATTAATTCTTGTTCTTAATTAACATGAACCATCACAATTAATGATTATGTCACACTAAATTTGGTTTGTTTGTTTTTTTTTTACATCATAATCACATATTAATTTTAGCCATAAAAATTGTAATTTCCTATAGATTGTCTATTTACAGCAATAATTTTCTTTAGTATTTAAAAATTCAGTACACCATGTACGAATGCAAAACAGAAAAGTAATTAGCAATAGAAAAAACTAGTGAACAAAAATTAATACATCAAATAAGACGAGTAAAACGAATTGAATTGAATTAATCATATAATCATTGGCACTAAATTATCAATAATTGTTCTGAGTTTTCTATTACTAGTATAAAATTTTGGAAATGGAATAGTTGTACATTATTTTGGTCTGTCATGTTCATATAAGTGTAGAAGTATTATTTTAAGTCATGGATGACAATATTAGAAATGATAAATTCATGACAACTTATTTTTTAATAATAAATGAAAGTATATCTCTTGAAGAAAAATTATACTTGTTTTAAGGGTTTTTACTAAAACTAAACAAAAAGAAAATCACCAAATAGAAATTAATTATAATCTACCTTGGTGCTTTCATTGGGTAACACTCAAGAAAATCTAACTCGAAGCTAATAATTTTTTTTAGTATAAAGGGTCCCAAAGGGCCTCCATTAACATTCGACAACCAATCTTTACAAAATTAGGAATGCAATAATTAATTACCAAAAGAATTTCATAAATTTTGACTTCTAACAAAGAGGAAAAGAGACAAGTTTTAAAGATTATAACGAACGTTGTACTTAAAGCCAGATCAAGGATTAATCTGCCATTTGACCAATTGACCAGTTTTCTTTTACATGCCAATTGCAGATTTGCATGTACAGATAATTATTCTTGAAACAAATTTTTATCGGTATAAACAAATATCTTAGCTTATAATTTCCTTTGCTCTACATTGGAAGCCAATCTTACAACAAAATTTTACAAAAAATCCACCCGAAATACGCCTAAGTTCTTATCTTTGGATATGCCAAAGTGATAAAGTTACTAACCTGATACTAAGAAATAACATGATTATTTGCTAATACTCAAATTCTATCGAGAATAGGTCAAAAAAGTGAACAATAAAAACCTCTTATAAATTTTGAATCAAACTTCGAATAAGAGATAGTTTGTAGAAGTAAGAAATAACACTTTCATTTTTAATGGAGTAAAAATGCTACAAAAGTAGAAAAGTAATTACTAAAGCAACAACACAGCTCTGAAAATAAAAAACTACATCAAAAGCAGCCAAGAGGCCATAGGGGTGATGGGTTACAATGTTGTTTCTCTTCATGGAATCTGATAAAAGAAATGAGAGAATGAGAATTGAGGGAGAAATATATTGAAAGAGAGGTGTTCAAAATTTTCCAAAATTTTTGGTGGGCATCATATTTGCGGGCACCAAACCTTTTGGTATAATTTTTTTTTTTATTACATATTTTAAGTAAACAAAAAGCCACATTCGTAAAGAAAAAAAATAGAAAAAAACGAATATCACTAGAATTCACGTTTCCTCACCTCTCTTTCTTTCCTTTTCTCTTTATTTTTTATGCACAATCTGATGTGGAGTATATTATCAAGTGCGGCTAAACCACATGACCTCGGCACGAAGCAACATTTTTATTGGCTGAAGGAAAAGATGGATTCAAAGAGCTGAGGTGGCGTAAAGCAGAATCGTGAAGCATCAGGGTGTACGAGGAACTTGCCGCATAAAATCAAATACCATTGAAATGGTTTACTATATCTAACTTAAGCGTAGGCCCACCTCTCACCATCCTCTGCCTACTACACATGTCCTCTCTCACTTGAAGTCCATAGGCGAATCAGATCCCACTGGGGCTCAAATTGATGGCTGAAAACGCGAGTACTTTCTTTTCATACTCTCGAGATTGAAACTTGTTTCTCTCGAGATTATCCTTTTTTTTTTTCTTAATTCGAGATTAAAATAAATTAAATTAAAAACGTAAATCAATAATAAATTACAAATTAAATTAACCAAAATACCTTATTACTGAATCAAAATAAATTAACTAAATTAAATACCTAAATAAAATTAAATACAACAAAACTAAATTGAAATAATTTAAACCTAATTGCACACAATATGACTTAAAATTATTTTAAATACTAAACTAATAATACTCAGAGACACACATTGTAACAGGTAAAACAGTACAAAAAATTTATTTTTATAGAATTATCAGAAATTGCATAGGATTTCTCACAGAAAATTAGTCATGGTTTTTGAAAAATATTCAATTTAAGGTAAAATTATGAATTCAAGTTAATAAAGGAACTAAATTGACTTTGTATTCATTTTGATTAGAGAAAAGTAAGGCCAATTATTAGTGTCACGTAAGATTAGTCATGTTTTAGGAAAGATGTTCAGTTATAGGTGAAAATTATGAAATTCAATAAAAAAATAAATCAAGTTAATTTCTTATTCACTTTGATTATAGAAATTGCATAATATATACCAAGTACCAATGTGATTAGAGAAAAGTAAGGCCAACTATTAGTGTCACGTAAGATTAGTCATGCTTTAGGAAAGATGTTTAATTATAGGTGAAAATTATGAAATTCAATAAAAAAAATAAATCAAGTTAATTTCTTATTCACTTTGATTATAGAAATTGCATAATATATACCAAGTACCAATGTCACATAATATCAGTCTTAGTTGAGGGAGAAAAAATTCAAATAGAGGTGAAATTATAAAACTAAGTCGACGAAGTACCTATGTTGACTTTCTAATCCACTTGAGATTAGAGATATTGCATAGACTAATAATTAGTGTCACAAAAAATTAAGAAAAATGTTTAAGTGGAGGTGAAATTGTGAAAATAAGCCATAAAAATTAACTAAGTTGACTTTCTTAATCACTTTGAATATAAAAATTACATAATATTAAGCATTTAGTGTCACATAGATAAGTCATGGTTAAAAAATGTTCAAGTAAAGTGAAATTATGAAATTAAGTCAACAAATAAACTTAGTTGAGTTTGTATTCACTTTAGTTATA